>CM048818.1:47372774-47972774 GCA_026586065.1 Dioscorea zingiberensis | reverse complement strand
AAAAATCTGAACTGTTCAGAATTTCAACTATTAAGTGGGACCAAACGGTCACCAAATTATATGAAAATGGACATACTGGCTTATTTTTCGATGATCTTTCCATCCGTACGGTTGGAAATCTTTCAAGCATGCTCCAGGGGCCAGAATGGGAGACGACCTGATTGGAACAGTGTTCCGGCCGACCACACTCTATTAGTGCCTTATATATATATAAGGTAAGGTCGGCTGGATTTACTGTTCATTTGCGGCCGCCTCCCATTTGGTCAGCTGGAGAATGTTTGAAGGATTTGCAACCGTATGGATGGAAAGAACATCAAAAAATAAGCTAGCATGTCAATTTTCATATAATTTGGGAAATTGTAGGGTCTTCATCTTAACGGGTAAAAATTTATAGAAATCTTATTGGTTCAAAATTTCACCCGTTAAGATGAAGGCCCTATAAGTTCCCAAATTATATGAAAATTGACATGCTAGCTTATTTTTCGATGTTCTTCCCATCCATACGGTTGGATTTTCTTAAAATACTGTGCAAGTGGGCCAAATGGGAGGCAACCGCAAATGAATAGTAAACCGGCCGGCCGCATAGTATCAGGCCCGTGTATATATATATATATATATATATATATATATATATATATATATAGATAATCATCTTGAGACAAAAATCATGTACATTTAAGACTCTTCCCATTTAATTAATGGCAGTGATAGTAGTGTAATTGAGTATTAAACATTTAAACTATCTACTGATCTGGAGAGTGTGACTTTCTCCTGCAAAGGCTTCAGACTCTTCCTATTTAATTAATAGGGCCATTTTCCAATGAACTTTTTTTTTTCATAAATTTTATTATTTTTTATCCTAAGGTCATTTTATTTGTCAAAATGACCTTGGAGCTACCTAGTCAACATTCAGGTTGCTGACCTGATGCTGATTAGGATTAAAGATATAATTAAAGGTCTTTTAGCTCTGGAGAGTGTCTTATCTTGCTCCCTGGAGCTAAATAGCTTTTGAAAGGCCGTTCAGATCCAACAATCCCATCTCTGTTGCTAAACGGTCTTTCAAAGATTGTTTAGTTCTAGGGACCAAGACAAGAACTAAAGGGCTTTTTAAAGGTCGTTTAGCCTCAGAGAGCAACACGACACATTCTTGAGCTAAAGGCCCTTTGAAAGGCCATTTAGCTCCAAGGACCCCATCTCTAGAGCTAAATGACTTTTGAAAGGTTGTTTAGCTCTAAAGAACCCATTTATGGAGCTAAAACCTTTGTAAAAGATCGTTTAGCTTTAAGAAGTAACCCAAAGCACTATCTGGAGCTAAATGATCTAGCTCTATGGAACCCATTTATGGAGTTAAAACATTTGTGAAAGATCGATTAACCCTAGGGTGCAACCCAAAACACTCTTTGGAGCTCAAAGGCCATTTAGTTCCAGGGTGCTTCATAAAAAGAAGATGTTAATTGTAGAATGTTATGTTTTTCATTTATACTCCAAAAATTATTTTAAAAATTATTTTTAATCCTAGTCAACATCTAGTTAACACCTTGGATGCTAACTAAGCAGCCTAAGGGCCATTTTGACAAATAAAATGGCCCTGGGGCTAAAATAATAAAAAAAAAAAAAATTAAAAAAGCAAAAAAAAAAACAAGTGAAATGGTTTCCCTGATTTTGTGATAGAGTTGGTGACTCTTTCCCCTTAGTTAGCTGAGGATCTTTCCATTTTCATGTTGGTTTCTCTGACCTGGATATCACCAAGAAAAAACTATTCTGCAGAAAATAAGCTTCAAGAAGCTGTGTGAGAATTCTCCAAAAGAAAATTATGTGTGAGGTATATGCAGGAAAAAAAACATCTGTGCAAATGCGGAAAAAAATTCTGTGAGAAAGTTTGACCTGTTAGTAATGCTATTACTTGCATTTAGATGGTTGTGCTGTCGATAGTTGTTAGTAGTGCTATTATAACTTAACCTGAAATGAGAATCAAAATGCAATGTATCAATAAACCAAGACTGTCTTCAGTGGAGCAATTTTTCTTCCTACTTGTATGCATTGCATTATACAGCTTTGTGTTTTTTCTTCTTGCTTCTGTGTATTTTATCATGTCTAGGGGACTCTAAGAAAAAATAAGTTTATAGTATTAATATGTAGCCATTATTCTGTGTAACCAGAACCAGAGTCAGTTCTTCGAGAACAAAATAGTAACTCTGGTGAAAGGTCATCAAACACTACTACTGTCCATGGTTAAAAAAAAACTGCCAGACTGTGGGAAACCTGCTTATACGCATACAGAGAGACCTATACACCTATTAGTAATGCTTTTACATGTAGGAAAAAGTTCCTATATATCAGCTCTATATGGAACACAGAAGGATGCTGATATGAATGAAATGAATGCATTGTAGAACTTGAAGACTTACAAACTTCTGAGGCCCTCGTCTTTGTCTTTCAAGTACTCATTCTAATATAAAATCAACCAAGTCCATGGAATGAGTGGTGGGGCAATGAGGGTACAAAGAGATTGGTGGTTGTCATTCAGAGAAATTAAATTAGAGATAGAAGTTTGGAGGATATGTGATGAATTATAACTAATGAAAGACTAGATAGGTGATACAGAGAGAATATATAATAAAGCATGAAAATAGCCAAACCAAACCATATGGAAATGACTATTTTTAGAGATAGAGAAAAGGGGGATATACTGATGTAAATAGAATTATTTGAATGCCACTGGAAAAATATGAAATTCCTACAAAAAGCCCTCAAAAGTACAAATCATGTTTGCTATATTTGTACCCACATACTAAGAAATTATTTACTTATCTGCTATGCGGAATAAAATAAATGGAAGGTGTAAAAGAAAATGATATTAAATATGGAAAATGAAAATAAAAAAAATGTGAAAGTAGTGCTTTGATTATTTGGGAGGTGATAGATTATAGTTAGGAAGTAAAATAAATGCTGGCAATAATATTTCCTTTAAAACCATGGCCCACATATTGCAGTTATTTCTGATGTATGGACCAGTTTCAAGTTTGTAACTCACAACTTATAATGATGCTAAGTCATTACTGCTGCCATTTTGGTTATGACTGTCATTCTCATCTAGTAAAAAGAGAGCTTTCTTTTACTTCTCATCTCATGAGAAGTGAAATTTTTTTATAGATCTCTGATACATCTAAGCTCTATGTTTTACAGCATAGTCATCACAATTTTATGATATCCTAGCTTTCAAGTTACATTATTACAAGGCAATTGACAGAATTCTTGCTGTCTAATATACTGAAAATGCATTTAATTTCCAAAATGCCACTGCATCACCTTATCACAGAGATTTGTAGTTCAGTCATTGCTGCAGGGGATAATCTATCAGGATGAATACTCAATGCTTCCCCAAGTTTTATATAAGCTGGACCCAAAGATGTCACGATCTCCCTCAGTTCATTAATTGGCCCTTGCAACTTCATTCATGAGAAAAAAGAGGCTGAAATCATATAGAATGAGAAAGAAACCCTGCCAGAAAATTATCTATCCTCGATTTACCTCAGCTATTCATCCTGCCAGAACACTGGCCAGATTTTTAATGCTGCATCTGTTTTAGCTGCAAGATACATGTGCAGCAGAAGCAGTAGCAGTATATAAAAGAGAGAGTAAATAGACTTGATACCTCTGTAGAATTATCAAACAAAGCTCTCTTTAACTAGGAACTAATCATATCTCACTAAGCACGATTCAAAATGGAACTTAACAACATTTATCATTTTAAAAAAGTACAGAGTTTGATGTGGTGATGAACAAAACTAGAAACCAATATATTCTGTATGCTCCATCACAACAGAGACAGAAATGCAGAATGCTTTGACAACAGTGGAAACCTGATTACTAACCCAGACTAACACTATCAATAAGAGTTGAACAAACAGATTTTTTTTAATTTATCTGCTATGCCAAGAGACTATTTACTTATCTGACATGCCCCAGATTTTTTAATTTGATAAATCAATGATTATTAATGGTGATGCAGTAAATGCTTCAGATTATTGATCAAAGTTGTCAATACATGCTTGGTTTGCTTCTAATGCTTTTGTATCGTTTTTGAAAATATGTTAGAATCCCCGAATTGGAAGACAAGGCCTTGTTGGTGGTTGTGAGCTGTTTCGTGGGAAATTTATGGAGTAAGTTACTTCTCTTTTTGCATGGTGCTTTAAATCTGAATAGACCCACATGCTATATATTTGTTAGCAATCTATGATGCTTGTGTGTGTGTGTGTGTGTGTGTGTTTGTGTGTGTGTGTGTGTTTTGTTCTTTTTTTCTTTTTTTTTAAAATTTTTTTTTTATATGTAATACAATGACACTCTTGAAATTATGAGGCCTCATAATTTCTAACAAATGGATGCACTGGCCGATCCAGAAATTAGACCTAGGGGGGGCGAACTACTAAAGTCATTGTCCAATATAGTTTTTTTTATTATAAATTTTGAATTATAATTATGTAATAATTAAAGCATATATAGTCATATGTATATTTATGATTTGAAATATAAATAAAATTAAAGTTTAAATTTCTAACCTTGACAATTTCATTGTACTTCCAACTTCTAATATCAAAATATTAAATTCCAAGTACTAATAATCTTCTACCATCTTAGAAAAAAGAAATCAAAATTAAAATACATTTTTTGTGTATATAAGTTCACATGAACTAAAATAAATAAATAAAATGTAGATACCAAGTTGGAAATTTAAATTGCAATCTCCTTTCTTTCATGTCAAAAAAAGAAAAAAAAGATACAGTTTTAGTTTAGATTTTTCATATAAACTCTTATAAATTTTATATTTATATAATTTTTTTTTTAAACTTTGGGGGGCAATGAGAAATTTTGCAAAATTTGAAGGGGTTGAAGATAGTTTTAGTTTAAGTTTTTCACTTAAACCCTTATAAATTTTATATTTATCTAAAAAATTTATTAAAACTAGGGGCAATTTCAAATTTTGCAAAATTTTAAAGGAAATCGAAAATTTTCCCAAAATCTGGTTGGGGGGGGGGGGGGCAGTAGCCCTGCCCGCCCCCCTTTGCATCCGCCATTGAATGGATGGATATATACAAGACAAGAAGAGATTGAATTTCTGTTTCAATTCTGTTGAATTTGTTGTTCAGTATTGCTGCATTTCTATTGAATGTCAAAATTGCAACATATCTTTGCTCTTTAGCTCTTTAATGTAGAGAGGTATTCTTCATTATAAATATTTCAATTATGGTACACAGAACATGTTAAGAGAAAGGTTATAAAGTGAATCATATTATTCAATATACAGCAGACTAGTAACATATACATCATATATGTAAGTAACCAATGTGGGACTAAACTATATCTAACAACCATATATATCTTATCCATACATATCTATATCTCATATGAGATATATCTAATATATATCTCATAACCCCCCCCCCCTCTCAAACCCATGTCGGATCAAAAGGCTTGAGTTTGGATAGCAGAAAAGAATGTTGATCATGGGTTTGAGCCTTGGTGAAGAAATCAACAACCTGGTTCTCAGATGGAAGATAGCGAAGGGAGACCGTCTGATCACGAACAAACCGCTGAGTAAAGTGAGCATCCACGGTAATGTGCTTGGTCAGCTATATATAATCTAACAGCCCCCCCGCAAACTCAAGGTGGTGTGCGAGATAACAACTTGAGTTTGGACACAAGATCATAAAAAAGCCATGGAGAAGCCATGAAGATAGCTATGGAGAAGAAGAAGGCCCAACAGAGAGGCCCAATCAAAAATCCCTTTAGAAAGGGTCACGAGGTGGTCGCCAAGGGAGGAGAAAGAGCCGCGCGGGCAGGGTCATGCGGTGGTCGCCGGGGAAAAAAAGCCAGTCGTGGATCGCCGGGAGGAGAATGAGGTTGCGCGGGTCGGGATGTGCGGTGGTCGTCAAGGGAGAAGAAGCCATGTTAGGAGAAAAGGATCATACATGTAATCCACCAAGAGAGAGTAATCGCTAAGAAAGAAAGTGCAAACATCAAAAGAGAGAGCAGGTGCCAAGAGAGAGAACCGCAACACGGAGGCTGGAAAGAAAAGCCAGGAAGATTGGAGAAGATTTGGGAAGAAGAGCTAGAAAGATCCGGGAAGATCTAGAGAAGATACGGGAAGATCCGGAGAAGATCCAGGAAGATCCGGGAAGACCCGGAGAAGATCGGAGAAGAAGAGTCGGGAAGAGCCGGGAATATCCAGGGGAGATTCGGGAACGGAAGATCAGAGAAAAGCCGGGAAGATCTTGAGAAGATCAGGAGAAGATCAGAGAAAAGCCAGAGAAGATCGGAGAAGATCGGAGAATATCTAGAGAAGATTAGGGAAGATTCGGAGAAGATCCGAAGAGCTGGGAAGATCAGAGAAGAACCAGAGAAGATCTGGAAAGATCAGAGAAGAGCCAGAGACAAAAGCCGGAGAAGATCCAGGAAGAGAAAATCAGAGAAGTGCCGGAGAAGAAAGAGCCAGAAAGATCAGAGAAGAGTCGGGAAGATCCGGAGAAGATCGAAGAAATATGTGGACAGAGGAGCAACAACGGACAGCTGGGATCGGGATGAGAGGGACCCGACCCAAAAAAAATTATTATTTTAAGATGCTTCAAAAGGCTTTGGTACCATGTTAAGAGAAGGGTTATAAAAAGTAAATCATATTATTCAATATACAGCAGAAGCCTATTTATAGGCTAGTAACATATACATCATATATAAATAACCATTGTGGGACTAAACTATATCTAACAACCATATATATCTTATCCATACATATTTATGAGATATATATGAGATATATCTCATAACATATAGAACATCCTAAAGAAGTAAAGAAGGTACCACATATGGAGCAATAAGTAGAGAGGTATTGCATACAAATATATCATGGCATTACACTTTTTAATCTTTATGAAAAGTTATTGAAGATGGTACTTGGGTTGGATTCTTTTATTCTTAGAATAGATTATCTTTGATTGAGTTGAGTTGAGTTGAGTATCTATACAAGTTAAGTATATTCCTCTTGTTCTTCTAAGATGTTGTCTTTTCATTCTACAGGACATCCATCCAAAATTTGAAGGCCTACACAAAAGCAAAATAACGGAGCTTACATATATTATACTTCTTACAAGATTGTTTTTCTTCTCATTTATGGTAACATATATATCTGCAGAAAAGCTGCAAAAAATGTGTAATCCTCATTCGTAGAACTAATAGAAATTGTAAACCTCATTCATAGCAAATTCTGCAGAAAATTCTACAGAAAATCTTTTCTCTTTTTTGTTCTCTTTTTGTTTGTTTGTTTTCTGAATAATAAAATAAGTGTAGATCAACTAACAACAATTTTTTGTGGCAACTTCTATGCTAGATCAGAACAACAAAATCAAAACCATTTATGTTATTGAAAATGTCAACATAGCACAAGGGAGGTATACTTTCAGAAATAATTGTTGTTGGTGGTACAATATTTATTGTGTTTATGTTACCAGTCTACACATACCATTTTGGTGGTATAGTGTTTTTTGTGGCAACTCCTACGCTAGATCAAAAGTACATGTTCTTCGTCTCAGGACAGGATATAGACTTAAGTTTATCTCAGAAGTACATGATCTTCATCTTAGGTCTACTTTAGTTGGCAGCTAGGGTTCAGTTTGTGGTTTGAGGGTTCGGTCAGTTGTTCTACATATTTTTGATAGGGAACTAATTTCCTAGGTATTCGGGCATACAGAACCCTCGGATTTATGTTTTGACTTTGATGCTAGATGTGAATGAATATTAGTTACATTTATTATCGAGATCTATTGAGTGTCATTCTTTGAATTTGGGTAATCTAAGTTGTGACAGCCCGGATTATCCAATTCGATGCACCGGGGGAAGAACTGAATGGCTCATCGTGTGTGGGCATACCTCAATAGAGAGGATTACGAGTGTGCCGAGAGATTGAGCACTAAGGAGAGCAACTCCTTCATACATCTTATTCCCGTAATCCTTCCAAGTAATTGATTCCCCAGAACATCATCAGTAAGGGCACTAGGTTAGTAATTCGCCTCGAGATAGGGAGTGAAGACACCTTAGGAATCCTTAGTTCAATTGGTTGTAACTGCTAATCTTAACATCCTTTATCCATTATTATTAAGAATCTGAGGGGGCTACATTGCCCGGATACTCCTCTCTTGATTGATTTCTCTCGCGACTTCATTACACTCACATTTTACTTTCTTCTCTTAGTTTTAGCACCCTTTTATTAGAACAACCACCATCAAATTGTGATTAGATTAATTACTAAACCTTTAGTTAGTTTCTAGTTCCTCTAGGTCCCTGAGGTTTGATACCCGACTCTTATTACTATATTACTTGACACGACCCGTGCACTTGTGGTTGAAAGCATACGCATTAGGCTCATCAAGTTTTTGACGCCATTGTTGGGGACTAAGATCACTTGAAGACTAGATGTTTGTTAGTTAGTCTTAGTATAGGTTTTTATTTTCCTTTTACTTTTACTTCTGTTTGTTACGTCTATTCCTTGATAATGGTCAAATGTTCTAAATTGCTTGCGAGGAATTTGGTGCATGACTGAGGCAAGGCCTGTGGGTCTTATAGAAGGAGAGAGGGAGATTGAGAGAACCCTGCATCGTAGACTCCATAAGATAGGGAAGTCAAGTCAAGGATAGTCTTTTGAGGCAGAAAACTCTACACCTTTTGAAGTTCACATTGAGGATTAAAGTTTCCCAATCATGGCTGAAAGAAGGAAGGCATTATCAAAATATGAACGTTCAAAGTACATCGGGGATGAGTTCAGCATCCATCCCTTGCAATGAATGTAAGAAAGTTTGAGATAAGAGCCATTACAGTGAGCATGATCTAGAACTGCGCACAAATTGATAGTCGCCCCAATGAAGACCTAAATGAGCACTGGCTCATTTCATACAAATTTGAAACATGTTTGCAATTGATGGGGCATCAGATGATGCAATCCAATTGAGGTTATTTCCCTTTAGTTTGAGGAGTGTAGCATATAGATTGCTTACTTCACTCCCCGCGGGGAGTGCCAGAGCATGGAAGGACATGCTTGACAAATTTCTTGTGATATATTTCCCGCTGAGCAAGGCCGCAAAGATTCGTCAAGAGATTTACTTTTTAGGCAATGAGATTCGGAGTCCTTATTTGAAGCCTATGAAAGATTAAAGGACTTATTTCAAAGATGCCCCCACCATGGGATTCAACCTTATGCAAAAGTCCATAGTTTTTATAATGGGTTGAATAATCACATTCAATAGATTATAGATGTCATGGCTGGAGGCTCTTTGAGTAATAAGTCAAAAGGCATCTACAAGTGATGGAGCTTGCACGGTGAGCTTAGATCCGGCCCTCACAGCAGTTGTTGAGGAATTATCTAGGAAGATTGATCGTTTGACCACAAGCAATTCAAGTTCAGCTTTAGTGAGCATCCAACAACATGCACATGCACGAACCAAGTATATGTAAGGAATCAATAACAGAAATCCAAGGTATCATAACAACATGCATACGCACAAAACCAACAAAGAACATACCAAAATAGGTAACAACAAGGTCAAAGAAACCCATCACTGGGTGGGAGCTAGGAAAAGGCACTTACAAGCAAGAAATCGAGAAAACAACCAGCCAATAAATAAGGCACTAGGCAAGAGTACTTACATCAACTAGTAGACCAACCGACTGACCCGTGTCTCTCCTGATGTGGTTTAGCGCTCTACGTCGATATCTGGTAATGATAATTATGACTCAGTACCACTACCAAAGCAAAGTGGTCTATTAATATTAACAATAATAATATCAATGTAGAATTCCTGAAACTATTGCGCAGTCATAATGAACTGCTCATAACTTTTGACCAAGAAATCCGATCGAGTTGATCTAATGCTCGTTGGAAAGATCTTTTCCTCATCTTTCCAAGGGTATATTATATGTCCCTAACGGGTAATCACAGGCTACCCTGATGTCCCTCGAAGGGGACAACCAGTCTGCAGACCCTTCTTTGTTTCTAACTTGACTAGCCTAACTCAAACCATTAAACCTTCCAACTTGGTCACACCCTCAATTCACCATACTCAGGCTAATAGAAGCTTTAACACCTCTATACTAATGAAATATTATCCCTCTAATATGCATTTTGTCCTTCCACTTAAATAAGGTTTATCAAACCCTGAAATTCACCCACTTAATACCCAACAAAGAGCTTACCCTTTCATGAACCACACATGATCAATAGCAGCTAACAAACCACCTCTCTCCCACATTCAAACACCTTGCATTTGCACCTATACCATCATCTCAACAACTTACATACAATCATCATAAAAAAAAATCAGTTCCTCCATATTCATTCCATTAGCACCTGGACATTAATTCGCTCCACTAACCTCTCACTACTAAACCCACATACCCATGCATGAGACCTCCATAGACCTTCATTAACCATGCTCTATGAGTCCAAGTTTAATTATAAGTCACATTCATTAAGTATTCTTTATACTAAACTCATACATCTACTTAAAATCCATGCATGCTTACTATAATGAGCCCAGACCTTCTCTACTAGCGTCCATGCACGTAAGTATATATACAAGACCATAGATCTTTGCACGAGGTCGGAGGCTCATCTGGAAACAATGGCTCCCTGTCTTCTTGGTGAGGTTTTCTCTAGTGCTGTAGGCTTCCCAACAACGAGTGTGACCTCCTCCTTTCTCTCTGTCTTCCACGATGGTGCGCCACCGCTCAGAGTTCGTTGCTAGGGTTCTGGGGGATGACCCTCTATTTATAGAAGTTCTCAGAGGCTTTTGGATAAGATTTGTTCGTCCGGATAAAGCTTTATCTTCGCGTCTTAAACCTCTGTTCACAGCTGTTCATCTGAGCGTGTAACCCTCACGCGGTGGCGACGACGGCGCGTACGCGGTGAAGGAGTACGGAGCTCGTGCCTCGTATCCATCACTCTGTGTCGATGTCCAGTGTGGATGGCGACGAACCTGTTGATGAAATCCAATTCGCGTTTACTCGGAGAATATCCCCCTTTAAAAATCCCACGCATTTTTACCACGCGTTCGATCATGTGTTGTCGGATGATCCTCTCTTAAAATTCCCTCATATCTTGGCCGTTGAATTCAAAGAAGAGGGAGTACATGCTTGAACTGAATGTATGGGTTCGTGACCCTTTTTACAACCCGACCCAACAAACCATGCATATCTATTCTCTCTCTAATCCAACCTCTCTCTCTATATTCATATATCTATATACGTATATGTTTATACATATATATAGATAATATCATTTTTAAAACTTTACAGCGACTACCATATCCCCTTTTAAACTCACGTGCCTATATCCTGTTCACGCATTTTAATTCAAGAAGAAAACTCCATTATTAATGGCAGCCATACATGCCATGTTACATATTAATATTTGTTATGAAATATTTAAATGAATCTCCATTATGGATTTCTCAACTCCTCTTAACTCTTGGTATTTTATTTGCCAAAGGAATAACTCTTGTCGTTTCATATGCCAAATGCTTTTACGGTTTTAATTTGTAATCTCTATATATATGATGTATCCAAAGAGTTGAAATACAACAAGAAGAAGAAGAAGAAGAAAAGCTTCCTCTACTTTCTCTTATCTTGCTCTCCTTTTGCCTTACTTTTCTTTATTATTTTCTATAGTTTTTATAACACGTTATCAGCATGATTTATTCTCTACAAACAACAATTCCTCCTTTGTTCTTCGTGTGTGAACTGGATTCACTACCGGCCTCAAGGTCATAGCCTTGTTGAAGGATCCTTTTCTAGTAACCTCTCTGTATCGGTAATTATATTCATAACTTTTTTTTGAATTTGCATTCTTATATATATAAGGGAAAAGCTCTATTATCTTTTACAATTTTCATAGAAAAAAAAATTACAACATGAAGCTAAAGGAAAGACTCGAAGTCTTGTGCACATCAATTAAGGCTTGAAGCCTAACCAAAATATTATTTTTCATAATTTGGCTCAAGGATCAATGCAAGACCTGAAGTCTTGTGCAAATAAATAAGGCTTGAAGCCTTAAACACAAAAGATTGATTTCATAGTTTGAAAGAGGGTGCTTACTATATATGTGGCATGAAAGACCATTGGTCATGTAGCTGTCGTACGCCCAAGCATCTTGTTGACATCTTGGTCTACTAACCTCTATGGCATTTACTGAACTCAATGGTGGTGATCTATGTCTAGCAGACAGTGCAACAACACACACCATTTTGGGAAATGAAATCTATTTTTCTACTCTATGTCATGTTGAGGCTAATGTCAACACCATGTTTGGTACCACAAATTTAACAGACAACTTTGGAAGAGCATATGCATGTTCCCTGAAGGAACTAAATTCATTATTAGTAATGCGTTGTTTTCCAGCAGATCACAACGAGACTTACTCAATTTTAAAGATATTCGATAAAGTGGTTATCAATATGGAGTAAAAAGAAAGGCACTGATCGTGTACCTGTCGTACATCGAAGCACCTTGTTAATCTTTATCATGCACCAATAAAAGAAAAGGAATCATTGAAAATTCATGGGGGCATCCATTAAAGAACCAGAAGTTTCTTTTATCAAGTGAATTTTCATGTGTGTTTTATATTTATTTTGCAGAATATATGGATATTGCTAAATCCATTGTTGGATTGAACATCAAAGATGAGGATGTATGCCTTGTTGATAGTGTGACAGCGCACTCAATACTTAAGAGCAAGAAATATTTTTCCCATTTAATAATGGGTAAAACCAGTATCAATACAATATCTGGTAGTATAAATTTGATTGAAGGATCCGGAAGAGCAAATATATTGTTTCCTGGAGAAACAAAATTTATTATAACTGATGCATTATATTCTCCAAAGTCCCATTGAAATTTATTGAGTTTTAAAGATGTACGTCTCAATGGGTATCATATAGAGACGTCGAATGTGGGAAACAAAGAATATTTATACATTACTGCTATTACTTCGGGTAATAAGCAAGTATTGGAGAAATTGCCCGCATTCTCATTTGGAATTTATTACACATATATTCAAACAATTGAAGCAAATGCTATTGTAAACTAGAAGTTTACTGACTCAAATGAATTTATTCTTTGGCATGATCGGTTAGGCCATTCTGGATCAATAATGATGCGCAAAATAATTGAAAACTCATTTGGATATCCATTGAAGAACCTGAAGATTCTTCAATCAAATGAATTTTCATGTCCATCATGCTCTCAAGGACAATTGATTATCTGGCCATCACCAAATAAAATTGGGACTGAATCTCCTATGTTTTTAGAGAAAATTCATGGTGATATATGTGGACCAATTCATCCACAATGCGGGCCATTTAAGTATTTTATGGTATTAACTGATGCATCAATGAGATGGTCTCATGTTTGCTTATTGTCAACTCGAAACCAGGCGTTTTCGAGGTTGTTGGCTCAAATTATCCGATTACGAGCATATTTTCCTGATCATGCCATTAAGACAATACGGCTTGATAATGCTAGTGAATTTACATCCCAAGCATTTAATGATTACTGCATGTCCATTGGAATAAAAGTTGAACATCCTGTTGCTCATGTTCATACTCAAAATGGCTTGGTAGAATCATTTATAAAGCGGCTCTAAACAATTTGCTAGACCGTTGTTAATGAAAACAAAACTTCCGGTCTATGCTTGAGGACACACAATTTTACATGCCGCAACACTTGTGCACATAAGGCCAAAAAGTTATAAAAAATTCTTCTCCCCCCTCCCTTCAATTGGTTTCTGAGCAAGAACCAAATATATCCCATTTGCGAATTTTTGGGTGTGGAGTATATGTCCCAATTGCTCCCCCACAAAGGACTAAAATGGGTCCTCAAAGAAGATTAGGGATATATGTTGGATATGAATGACCTTCTATTATTAAATATCTTGAGCTGTTTGCAGGGGATGTTTTCACTGCTCGATTTGTTGATTGTCGTTTTGATGAAACAATTTTTCCAACATTAGGGGGAGAAAATGGAAAAATGAAAATGTTGGAAAAAGAAATTACATGGAAGGCTCTGGGTTTAAATCATCTTGATCCCCGTACAAAATAATGTGAACTGGAAGTTCAACGAATAATTCATTTACAGCGAGTTGCAGATCAACTACCAAATGCATTCTCTGATCCAAAAAGGATAAAAAAATCACATGTACCCACGGAAAATGTCCCTATTAGAATTGATGTCCCAGAAGGACCTTCTATAATAAATGAATCTAAAGTACGCCTGAAGCGTGGAAGACCAGCTAGTTTAAAAGATAAAAATTCTCGAAAGAAAGGGGAACAAATGATCATAAAGAAAAGGGGGAGAAAACGACCATTGAAATAAATGACAACAAACTTCCAGAAGAAGTTCAAGATTTTGAAATTGATGAGGAAAATCAGGAAATTTCCATAAATTATGTCTCAAAAGGGAAAAAATGGGACAGAAAAGAAACAACTATTGACAATTCTTTGCATATAATGTGGCAGTTGATCTTTTGAAAGAAGATTCTAAGCCTAAATCTATTGAGGAATGTCAAAAAAGAAAAGATTGACCAGAATGGAAATATGCAATCCAGGCAGAGTTAAACTGTCTCATGAAACGAGCAGTTTTTGGACCCATAACTAAAACACCTAAAGATGTTAAACCAATTGGATATAAATGGGTATCTGTGCGAAAACAAAACGAGAAAAATGAAATTGTTAGATATAAAGCAAGGCTCGTTGCACAAGGGTTTTCACAAAAACCTGGTATTGACTATGAAGAAACGTACTCCCCTGTAATGGATATGATCACGTTTCGCTATCTAATTAACCTTGCAGTACATGAAAAATTACAAATACAGTTAATGGATGTTGTTACTGCATACTTATATGGCCAGCTGGATAATGATATATACATGAGAGTCCCAGAAGGACTTAAGATGCCTGAAGCATGCAATTCAAATTCCGGGGACATGTATTTAATTAAGTTACAAGATCTTTGTATGGTTTGAAACAATCTGAGCGTATGTGGTATCATCGCCTCAGTGAATATTTGTTGAAGGAAGGGTATAAGAATGACCCTATTTTCTCATGTATGTACACAAAGAAATCGGAAAAGGGATTCATGATAATTAGGGTATATGTTGATGGTTTAAATATAATTGGAACTCCTGAAGAGCTTCCAAATACCGTTAATTATTTGAAAAAGGAATTTGAAATGGAAGATTTGGGGAGAACAAAATTTTGTCTCGGCCTGCAGTTCGAACACTTAGAGGGTGGTATTTTTATCCACCAATCAACATATACAGAAAGGGTTTTGAAAAGATTTAATATAGATAAAGCATATCCATTAACAAGCCCAATGGTGGTTCGATCTCTTGACATCCATAAAGACCCTTTTCGACCTCGAGAAGATAACGAAGAATTACTTGGTCTAGAAGTACCATATCTTAGTGCAATTGGTGCCTTGATGTATCTTGCTAACTGTACTCGGCCAGATATAGCTTTTGCTATAAATTTATTATCAAGATATAGTTCTGCATCAATACAGAGACATTGGAATGGTATTAAACATATACTACGTTATCTTCGAGGAACAATTGATATGGGTTTATTTTATACACACGAATTAGAAGGGCAATTGATTGGATATGCAGATGCGGGTTATTTATCTGACCCGCACAAAGCCCGATCACAAACTGGTTATGTGTTTACACATAGGGGAACGACCATATCATGGCGTTCTATGAAGCAAACCATAGCTGCTACTTCTTCAAATCATGCAGAAATACTTGCAATTCATGAAGCAAGTCGTGAATGTGTTTGGTTAAGATCAATGACACACCATATTCAAGAAACTTGTGATATGTTGTCCCAGAAGAATACATCAACAATATTATATGAAGACAATGCAGCTTGTATAGCTCAATTGAAAGGAGGATACATCAAAGGCGACAGAACAAAACATATATCACTGAAGTTATTTTTCACATATGATCTTGAGAAAAATGGTGATATTAATGTTCAGAAAATACAATCAAGTGAAAATCCTGTAGATTTATTCACTAAAGCATTACCCACTTCAACTTTTGAGAAACTTGTTCACAAGATTGGGATGCTTCGCCTCAAGGATCTTCAATAATGTTCTCTTTAAGGGGAGCCATATACGCGCTATACTCTTTTTCCTTCGTCATGGTTTTGTCCCACTGGGTTTTCCTGACAAGGTTTTAATGAGGCAGCATAGGAAGCGTATAACAGGAAAGCTGTACTCTTTTTCCTTCACTAGGATTTTTTCCTAGTAAGGTTTTAACGAGGCAGATTCCTATACAATGGACATTCAAGGGGGAGTGTTATGAAATATTTAAATGAATGTCCATTATGGATTTCTCAATTCCTCTTAACTCTTGGTATTTTATTTGCCAAAGGAATGACTCTTGCCATTTCATATGCCAAATGCTTTTACGGTTTCAATTTGTAATCTCTATATATATGATGTATCCAAAGAGTTGAAATACAACAACAAGAAGAAGAAGAAGAAGAAAAGCTTCCTCTACTTTCTCTTATCTTGCTCTCCTTTTGCCTTACTTTTTTTTATTATTTTCTATAGTTTTTATAACAATATTTTATTATTATTCTTTTGAATTCTAAACTCTCTATCACATCTATATAATTTGTATATATTAGAGTTATTTATCCAATCTATCAAATCATCTTTAATATATATAAATATAGATTTATACATATTAAAGTTTATCTCATCTAATCCGATTCCATCAATAACTATCTATTTATTTAACTATACATTGAATCATATCTTTTACCAAATAAATAAAATATCTTTTCTTATATATATATATATATATATATATATATATATATATATATATATATATATATATATATATCAATATATATATAAATAAATAAATCCTACTAACTTTAAGTTTGAAGAATTTACTCAATTAACTAACTAGTTAAGGGGTAATTAGGAAATTTCATTCCAACAAAATTTCAATTATATCCAACCATGAGGACTTTCTTTTATTAACCAAAGATTTTAGAAAATTAATTAAGAAAAATAAAAACCTAAAATCTTCGGATTTCACATATAGACTTGGGATTTGGCGTTGAGACAACAAGCTTTGGTGTATCGACCCGAAGTCCGAAGTGCTCTCTTATAATTGGTGTCGCATTGCCAACACCTTATCGTCAGGATGTGTAGTCTAGCTGAATCTCCAGATCTCCAGGTTTGACATTGCGACGTCAACTCCTTGGCGTCGTGACGCCAACTCAGAAATGCTCTCATAGTAAGAATCTAATTTTCTCATTCCGTACTTTTCTCTAGAATTCTTCTCCCTGATATAGTTAACTAAAATGGAATTAGTGCCTGCATATATACAATTCATGATAAAAAGTGCACTAAAATAAGTAGAGCAAACTAAGTTGGACTACATTTATATAATAGAACCAAAACATATAAAATTCCACCTTAAACCATCATTTGTGGCTCTATAACAAGTAATACAAATACTACAAAATAGCTATATTTTCGGCCTTGGAGAGGAGATCGGGCAGGTCTCTTGACTGTTTCCTGAACAAAGATAATTGGAAGGGAGATAGGTGCATCCTTTCCATTAGTGTAGGCACTTTGAAAGCCTATTTGAGGTCATGCACCTCCAACTTTTCTATGTTCAAATGATGGATATAGGCATCAAGGCTCTCCTTTATGTTGCTTGATCCTCATCAACATAGTTGAGAGCTTCCTCTACCTTTTACTACTAATGAAGTGTCCAATAAAGAGCTTACTCAGCTCTTCGAATGAAGAGATAGACTCAAGGAGCAAACTGGTGAACCACATCTGCGTTGCGCCTCTCAGAGTACTTGGAAAGGCTCTGCACATGATGTTACTCGGGCCCCATAGAGCAGCATGATCACCTTGAAGGAATATTCCAGATGGTCGATCAGATTCGAGGTCTCATTGTAGGATTTGATGAATGACAACCTAAATCCGGCTAGGAGCGATGTCTCTAAAATCCCATAAATAAACGGAGAGTAATATGAGAGACATACCTTGATCGTTCTCTAGTGTCTCAAGAAATGATCTTGTGCTAAGGTGATAGTGACTCCTCATATTAAGGTTAAGGCCAAGGTGAGTCTAAGCTTCCTACAGATGACGTGGCCTTTGCTTATCTCCTAACACGCACTTTGTACTTAGGTTCTAGTGCACGTATAATAGATCATTGGACATCGTCTGGCGAGTCCTCCATTATGTCTCTTTATGGGGGTCGAAGCTGGGATAACCGTTGCTTCGCCATTCAAAGGGCTTGAGTGAGTGTCTCAATTTTCTCCTCGAGGACAAGATACCATGGGACTGAGACGTTTCCCTCAAGGATTGTGGGGCTGGTCCTGGTAAATATCCTCAACTTCTTGGACGACGATGTGTCTAGTGGTGTTGTCGTCCATCTGACTCTTCTTGCCTCTTGCCATTATGGAGAGCTTCACAGCTTCTTGAATTATCTTTTTCACAGATGATGCAAAATTGTTAATCCCAAGATATGCTCTTCTTTAAGATTAAGGTTGATCCAGATCAATGGATGAGAGAGATCGGTGGAGATGGAGAAATTTCAAGGATTTGGAGGAAAAGATCGGCTTTGTGGATGACTCTTCTGGTGGACTCCTTGCTCGCTGGATCGTCTACTGCTTCGAGGATCCGACATTCAGGGATTATGCTTTGTCGAAAGGATGATTTACAGAGAGAGGAGGGTAGGACGCTTGTGCCCTGGGATAGCCTCCGACGCTCAAGTTAGAGAGACTCCAAAGAAGGGGATAACTAGGACAAGAGTGAGGGAGAGTTGAGAGAATTCTAGGCGAGAGAGAAACGCTAGTAAGCGATCAGTCTCGGTGGAATTAGAGTAGAGTATGAAGTACTCAAGATTAGTTGAAGATGTCCTCCTTGTGAGTGAAGGTCCTCGTTTTATAGTATGTTAAGGTTGGAAGGTGGTTCTGATCCAATTCAATACTAGCGGGGTGCTAACTCGGATCTAGTAAGGTTCTAATAAGGCGCCAGCTCGGATACAGCTAGGCGCCAGGGTAGATGGAGTAGATGCCAATTGTTAGAGCCTTTTGGGGCTTTTAGAGAGTCGATCCCCATAATTGGAAGAGTAGGCGGTTGGATGATAGTTGGCTCTTCATTTATCCGAGTCCTCACGATCATGCCATGTGTACTTTAAGATATATGCTCCATTAAAATATAAATTTTATTTATTAAATATAATATATTTTGTACTTTTATTGTATAAAATTATATAAAAAAATCAAGCTATAAATATTAACCTAGGTCCTAAATCAAACTGGATTTAAATAATTAAATTGTTTTGATTTTAATTTTTAGGGACCAAGAATAAATTTTTTGAAATTAAACTCAACATGTAATCAAGAAATGTATTTTAACTAATTTAGTACTGGGCATAATCTATATCTTCTATCTACATTACTTTGCAAAAATGAATTTTAATTTTTAGAAAATCTAAAAAAATAGGTTGGTATTTTGGAATTTTCTCATAATTTTAGATTTTTTTTAATTTTTAAAAAATCTATTGAGTATTTTTAATTTTAAAAAGTATTTATCAATTTATATATTTAGGAAGTCTATTGGTTAATAATTTTAATTTTAAAAAATTCAAAAATTTGAAAATTTGAAATTTCTAAAAAAAATTTGGATTTTTTTAATTTTAAAAAGTCTATCTACATTAAGTATTTTTAATTTTAAAAATATTTATGTGAGTTTATCGGTTAGAGTTAATTTTTATTTAAAAATCTAAAAAAATTAAATTGCGATTTTGAAATTTTATCAAAATTTTACATTTTTAATTTTAAAAAGTCTATCTACCTACGTTATAAGTGGAAGTATTTTTAATTTGAAAAAGTACGTATCTATATATTTATGGGAGTCTATTGTTAGATATAATTTTAATTTAAAAAAAATTAAGAAAATTTAATTGAGATTTTGAAATTTCCTCAAAAATTTGGATATTTTAATTTTAAAAAACTATATATTTTAAATTTTAAGAAACTAAACATTAATTTTAGATTTGCCCAAATTTAAGATTTCATGGATTGCATTTTAATATATAATAGTAAAATCATGTGTTTAATTTTTTTTTTTAATTCTGAGAAATGCAAAATGCCATTTACTAATTATTAACTAATTATTAACTGATTTGATTCTTATTTCAAGGTCATTGTCTTGGGATTCTCTCATCCCACGAGGCCATGCCCGGAATGGGCTATTCAGGCTTCGGACGCCTCTTGGCCCTCCCAGCTCTCATTCGTCCGTCTTTCCACTTCTTGCGGGGCCATGACTTCGTCTGACACTGCTAGAGTCGATAAGATCACGGCGCCGTATGGATCCTGGAAGTCTCCGATCACCGCCGAGGTCGTCTCCAGCGCGGGGAAGCGGCTCGAAGGCATCGCCGTCGCCGGGGATGGACGGCTTGTTTGGATCGAGACCCGCCCTGATGAAGGAGGGTATGCTATTCCAATCGAGATTACGCTTTTTATTTGTTCCTTCTAGTTTTCTTTTGAAGTGTGATTGAAAACCAAAGGTTTGCGTTCTTTGATGCTTTTGCTTCACGGCTTTGCGACGAAAGTTTTTTTTATTTTTTATTACTTGGATTGAAAAGCAAAAGCGAATTTGGATTCGAGGTAACTTGTATCAGATGAAGGCTTTCTAGAAGTGATTGTTGAGAACTGATATTTAGCAAGAAGAAAGAGAGCGAATAGCGATCGAGTATGTTTTTTTATGTATATATGTGTATGCAGTAAAGAGTATACACTCTAGTGTATTCACCTTTGAGTACGGTCAGTTTGGGGTTTGATCTTATAGTGTTCAAAACTAAAATCCGCACCCTAGATTTGATCTACATCCTAGAAATTCAGACACCAAATTTCATAAGATCTGAAATTATTTTGATATCTACCGGAGGCTCTAGAAATTAAACTGTCAGAATCTAACAATGATGAGATAGATACATGATATTCATTTAAATTGTAAATCCATAGGTTTGATTTGATCTACACATCTTAAAACATTTATGGATTAAATTTTACAATTTTTTTAACTCTATTGTCCCTTTTTTTGATAACAATTACTTTGAACCATTCATATGTAGAGCCTCCGATGAATAATCAAAATATTTTCAAATCTTAGATTTGACCAATAGAACATTAAAAGCCAAGTGAATGTATGAGCATATTCTACTTAGATATATTCTTTAGTTTCCTTGGTAAGATTAAATTCAAACAATCCTTGAGGTTAGTTTATGATAATAAGACATATATACATACGTGTGTGTGTGTGTGGGTGTGTATATATATATATATATATATATATATATATATATATATATATATAATATGTCTTATGCTCTACTTGGTACTTACTTTTCTTTGGTGTGGATATGGCCGCTTTTTTTTTCCTGCTACAGTACAGAGCTACAGTGAAATTGATATAGTGATTTGTTCTACAGTGAAATTGCTACAGTGATTTGTTCTACAGTGAAATTTCTGCAGTGATTTTGCCATTCGTTTTTATTTAGAAATTCAATTCAGTCAAGAAAGAGTAAGACAAGCTCATAATCTTTCATTCAAGAAAGAAGAGTAAACAAGAGCAAAATCATACCCAAGAACACCCATAAACCCTAAGCGCCTTCAAACGACATAACGGGTATAGACTGGGAATTTCCATCTCGGCCTTGATTTCCACTTACCTCTTAGTTTACAAAATCTTAAAGATTGCTTCTCTCTTTATTACTGATTTTACAAGATAAAATAGAGTAAGTATAAGTTGTTTTAATCTGTCTTTAGTATTGCATGTCCTTAGAAACGGATGGATTATCGGTAAGAAACAAAAACTATACAAATCAAGAAAACATTATCTTTTTGTGGCCCATACCTTCACAAGAAAAGCTTTCCCGTTCGAGGGGGAAAAAAGTTGAAGAACTTGGAGAAGAAAACTTGCAAATCAAACCAAACCAAAGTTCACACTTTATTCACAAGAAAACATTTTACAAGAAAACATCTTAAAACACTCTTTGAAAGAGAGGGATTTTTTCTGAAGGATTGAGATGCCCAAGAGAAGCCTTAAGGGCTCTCTTATATACAAGAGAAAAGCATCTTTTCATACTATTATAAGGCTAGGTGGCTTTTTTCTATTAGACATACTAATGATAAGAAGATAAGAATATAAGAAGGAATCCTTATCTTGTATAGATAATAGAGTACCCTTATCATCTTATTTCTTAAAAGTCCACTACGACCACGCTTCAAAGGACACTTTGATGGAGACAACCAAATACACAAGTGGCTTATTTAGTAGGTAGGTGTTGTCGGCCACGCCAGAAAATATAGACATATGTATAAGAAGATCCAAGCAGCGAACTAGTCCTTTGGTGGTGGTGCATCGCAACCGCAAGGACAAAAAATGGAGTCATCGTGGTCATCAGAATTCTTGTAGTTGATCTTTGGCAAGAAGTCCAACAGATGAGTGTCCGTTGGATTAGTATAATAGTGAATTTTGTCGATAGAAGCATCGGCTAGAACGAGCTGACAAGAGCAGTGTCCAGTAGCGGGGCAATTGAAGTGATGGTGTCTAGTCGGATTCTTGGTAGATGACGCGAAGTTGATCAGGCAGGATGCCAGGAGAATAGGAGGGCTTAGTTCGTCCTTGCTTGAGATTATTAAGTTCAACAAGAAGTTCATCTTTTTCGGACTGCAATTGTTGAAGTTGGTCGCGAAGGCAAAGGATTTCATGGTGGGCGAAGGTGCGAGAGTTGTTGAGAAGAGAACTAATGAGTTTATGTTGCTCATGTAGTACACTGGTGAGGATTTTGTTCTCATTATTCAACTTAACAAATTCTTTCACAAGTATGTCTTTGATAGGAGAGGAAACATGGAATAAGTAGGAAATGATTAATTTTTTGGACAAGTTAGGGTTGAGAGTTGAGAATAATCAGTAGAAGTGGTTTTGATGGGAGATGAAGGAGTTTAGGGTGAAGAGGCCATTGTTTGGTAGAGTTGATTGAGAGGTGAAAGTGAAGAAGATGGTGCAAGAAATTGGTAATTTATACAAATAAAAAGGGAAATGAAGACAAACTCGTCTTGAATTAAGTGCTTGGCTGAAAATAAACTCTATTTTTCTTGAAAGAAGTGCTTGGTCGTAAATTAAAACATATGTCTTATGGCTATTAGAATTTATATAGTGTATATAATTGAAGTATTAAACTATCTTTTTTAGGGAGTAGCTACCTAGAAAAGTTAATAATTGAGGTATAAAAATATTTTAGATAGATACTAGCTAGAGAATTATTAGAATCTATAGCTACCTTTTAATTAAGCTCGTCAATTAAGCTACTACGAGGCTTATCCTTTTCTTTTTCACTATCAGCGTCTAATTGTTTAAGTAATTTTTGAGTGTCTTCCCAATCCATTTCATCTAGCGGTTGGTTGAAGTCATTGAATTCTGAATTTAGGGGATTATAAGGTTCTAAAGATCTGGAATTGAGCTAAATTCTGTTTTTTTTCTTTTTCCTTTCGTAAAGTTGTATTTATCAATTATTGTAACATCTGTTTTAAATTTTTATTGTCAACTCCTAATTTTTCTTTTCCCTTATCTGTTTGGCTTTTTGGGAAAGCCACACCCGTCACAGGATTTGAGAAGTATTTACCAGCTATCTGTTGAGCTGGACTAGCCAATGATGTTATGGCTTTATTGGTAACCTTCGGTTGTATTTTTAGCAAATACTCAGCCATAAGAGAACTTGATTTGCCTTTATCGACTGTCGTTTGAGTCGGGCTAGGTAATGAAGTTAATTGGGCCTCATTACTGGCCTGCTGAGTTGTTTGAAGCTGCTGTTGCAGAAGAACATTTTTGTGTAGCAATGCTTGCTTTTCTTTCTCAAGGGTGGCTATAATAGCTGCATTCTTTTTATCATTACTTGGAAATTATCATAATGTGAGCAAAACAAAATTTTATCGGACGGATCTTGAACAATAACAGACGTTCTTGGTAAAAAAACTTGATTTGGAAGAGTTTAAAGCGAAGTATAGATGTAATCAGTCGGCCCGATATGTTTTTGTGCAAAATCAAATGCTTCTGAAATAAAATATATATATAATAGGATATAGTTGTAATACTATTAGGCCGGCCGCACTTGCGGCCGCCTGATAGTATCACAACTATATCCTATTATATATATATAAAATATATATTAGTATTATATATATACTACATGATTTATTATATATATGTAATATATTATATGATTTATTATATATTATAATATCTATGTATATATATATATATATATATATATATATATATATATATATATATATATATATATATATATATAATTCTGATGATAAGATATTATAATATATATATATATATTATATAATATATAATATATATAATATATATTATATATAGTAATATAGTTGTGATACTATCAGATATATGTAATTATTATAAATTTATATATATATATATATATATGTATTCTGAAAATAAAAGTTATTTATAATAATTACATATATATGTATATATATATATATATATATATATATATATATATATATATATATATATATATATAATTTGGCTTTTTGCATGTGGACCCCTGAATAAAACATAATTACATACATACCCCTGAATAATAGGTATAATTGCGTATATACCGTTGTGGTTAAAATCAGATAAAAAATTGTCAGTTAAAAACTGATAGATATGCAAAAATATACCCTTAAAAAATTTGTTTGACTGTAGATTTAAAAATACCCATTTAAAATTTAGATTTTAAAATAGTTAAAATATATAAAGAGGGGTATTTTGGACATTTTTCACCACCTAATGTTGTAACCATGGTTAAGATTATCTGGTTAACTTCTGTCAACGGATCTTAGTAGCAGGGGCATATCTGCAATTCAACCTGTTTTTTCAAGGGTATACAAGTAATTATAATTTTTGTGGGGTAAATATGCAATTATGAAACTTTTAAGGGGTATATAACCAATTTTCCCTATACATATACATATATATATATATATATATATATATATATATATATATATATATACACATACTATGCGGCCGACCTTATCACTGTGCAAGTGCGGTCGCCTCCGTTTGACCCACTTACACAGTGTTTTGAGGAAATCCAACCGTATGGATGGAAAGAACATCGAAAAATAAGCTAGGATGTCAATTTTCATACAATTTGGGAACTTGTAGGGTCTTCATCTTAACATGTGAAATTCTGAACCGGTAAGATTTCTATAAATTTTCACCCGTTAAGATTAAGACCCTACAAGTTCCCAAATTGTATGAAAATTGACATGCTAGCTTATTTTTCGATGTTCTTTCCATCCATACGGTTAGAAATCCTTAAAACATACTCCAAGGGCCAAAATAGGAGGCGACCTTACCGGAACAGTGTTCCGGCTAGTCTGATTGTATCATACCCGACATATATATATATATATATATATATATATATATAGGGACGGAACCAAAACTCACTGGTAGGGAGGGCTGAGTGCAAAACTTAAAAAGAAAATTTCATCCACATAACAATTGTTTCCAATATAAAATAGTATGACATTATAATTTTGATTAAAACAACTACAGTTTTAATACACATATTGAAATGTTATTATTGTGTTTTGAGTTTGTTCAAATGAGATTTTATTGAATGTTCCATTTGAATTAAACCTTTGAATGTTTATACATCCAGTTATTTGCAGCAAATTCAGTACATGATGATGCTCATCTCAATATCTGAAATTTCAGTTTGTCAATAATGTTTGTATTTGTTTGACATCCAATTTTAATTGCAGAAAAATATTTCATTGTTCACATTTAAATCTCTACTGCAGAAAGCATGACCTTGATTTAATTTTTGATGGATGATGAAGACTTATACCTGTACAATGAAGAACAAATATGCAGAACTCTACTCACTTCCATTGTTCACAAACAAGCCATCTCTGATTCTCTATAGATCCGTGGGCCATGGCCAGGAGTTAGACATTTAGACTTAGTATATTTCAAAATAAAAAGACATTTTGGAGTTTGGAGCTCCCTGTTTGCATCAAAACTCGATTTTGATCAAGCGTTTCAAAAAAAATAACAGTTTTGGTGTTCACTGTTCAGGGATCATGAATCCATGAATATGATTCATGCCCCATTCCATTAATGTCAAGAAAATTACTCAAAAAGTTATATAAATTAATTAGGAAAATATTGAAAACAAGAAAAACTAGGATTTTAATTTGAATAATGAACCATTATTACTCAAAATTAAACTAATTATTAATTAAAAAAGAGAAAGCCAAAGAAAAGCCCAAAAACCAACCTTCCAATTTCCAAATTGGAGCTCTTCACGGCGCCTAAAAATGAGAGAGCAGGGCTGCACGAAGAAGAAGGGTTTTGTTGTTATCGGTTCGGTTTCAAAAAGGATCCGATAGGCGATAAGGCATGAAAGGGACATCCGATAAGGATCCAAAAGGGGCAAATGGTCAATTCATTCATGATTCACCTAATCTTTTAGCTTTCAAGGCTTCAAGCTGGAGAGCGGATGAGACTTCGTGGAGACGCAGGATTCACAAAGCATCTTCAGATCTCCCTATCGTGGCAATAGCAACTGGCAAGATTCATGCTTCTTGCCGGAATCTCCGGTCTTTCTGCAGGCCTGTGGCTGAGGGCAACTTGAGGGGGGGTTGGGAGCAGAGGAAAGGGGGGCTTTCATCCTTGTGCTGCCGGTATACCTCGGGGACTCGCCGGAGGCATGGGGGGCTAAAGCCCCTGCTAGCCCCCATCTAGATCTGTCCCTGTATATATATATATATATATATATATATATATATATATATATATATATATAATCAGGCGACCGCAAGGTGCGGCCGGCCTGATTGTAACATAACTCTCTCTCTCTCTATATATATATATGTATGTATGTTTGTTATATATACATATTAAAATATCTTGTAGGCAAACTAAAGAAGTCCATTTATTGCTTAAAGTAGGCATCCCACTAATGGTACTAGAAGTTTGATCAGGTGATAACATTTTTAGGTTTTAAGGAAAACACCATTAATCAGTGCATATATCTCAAGGTCAGTGGGAGCAAATTCATTATCCTAGTGCTATATGTAGATGATATGCCTAGTGCTATATGTAGATGATATGTTACTAACAAGTAGTGATATAGGCCTATTGCATGATACCAAGAAATTTCTATCAAGTAAATTTGAGATGAAAGATCTTGATAATGCATCTTTTGTTTTGGATATACAGATAGATCGAGATCGTTTTAAAAATATACTTCGACTATCTCAAAAGGGCTATATTGATAAGTAGCTCAATCGTTTTGGCATGTGCAACTGTGCAGTAGGAGCCACACTTGTTGCCAAGGGTAACAAATTTAGTATTCTCCAATGTCCAAGCATGGACCAATAAAAGAGGGAAATGGAAAAGATCCCATATGTATCTACAGTTGGGAGTCTTTTTTATGCACAAATGTGTACGTGCTCAGATATAGCACATATAGGGGGAATGTTAGGTAGGTATTTGAGCAATCCGGGTATAGATCATTGAAAAACAGTTAAACGGGTCATTAGATACCTACAAAGCTTACATTTCAGAGATCAAATCATTTAGAGATAGTGGGGTACTTTGATTCAAATTTTGCTAGATGTATTGATAGTTGCAGATCCACTTCAGGCTATGTTTTCATGATGTGTGGAGGAGCAATTTCATGGAAAAGTGTCAAACACTTATTGCTTCCTCCACCATGGAGTCAAAATTTGCAACTTTCTATGAGGCATCAAATCAAGGAATATGGCTGTAAAATTTTATCATTAGATTGCACGTGGTTGATGGAACTGATAGACCACTTAGGATAAATTGTGATAATAAGGCTGCTAAGTTGTATTCTAAGAACAACATGAGTTCGTTAAAATCAAAGCATATTTACATCAAGTACCCTGTTGTGAAGGAAAGAGTTCAGAGTCTTCAGTTGTTAATAAAACACATTAGTACTAACTCTGATATTGCGGACCCACTCACCAATGGCTTGCCACATAAGATGGGTGTAGTTAGTCTTGATAACATATCTATATAATGGGAGTTTGTTTTAGTTTTATGCTTTGACATGTTTAATATTTATGTTATGTTTATATTCAAAACAAACTTTAATTTTATGGCATTAATGAACTTTATGTTTGATTGATTATTCTGAAACTAACAATTATAACTTTTTATTGCGGTTAATATAAGGTATTAGAAAGTGAGACTCTCGGAGTCATAAAGTAGGGCTAGTTGGAAATAAGCATGATCTGGATCACATTACATACAATTTCCATACTACACATCTATACGTGATCTATGCCATTAATTATATTGATATTGTGACTATTGATAGGTTTAATCACGTATATATTTGATGAAAGCCACCCTGATCTGATATTAATATGATTATGGACTTGATTGTTGTAGGATATTTCAAAGTTGAGATAGCAACATTCGTGCACACTAAAGTTTACATCTTATAAAATCTTAAAAACATATATAGTCTAAGTGGGAGATATATTGTTAGCAATTTCATTAATGTGGACTCATTTATTTAATTTAATTTAATTTTATATATAAGGCTATCGTATTAACGTGTCCTATTGATAATGATCTATTAAAGAATATTTAAAGGGGGCTTAAAGAAATATAATTTAATATAAGGTATGTGGTTAAATAATGTGTAGAAACCTTTATCAGTAATTAACTATTTCTGATGGGCTAATGGTTAATTATTAAAATATTTCTTATAAGTTATAAATAAGTTTGTGGTCCCCAAATCAGAGATTGTCATGTTCTGTTTTTCTTCCCCATCTGAGAAACAATTTCAAAGCGAATTCTCTTGGTTTTGAAGACCCACACTCAAGAATCATAGATTTGATTCTCTCTCCTCTTTTCCTGTTTTTTTTTAATGGATTCTGGTCTGTGTTTCATTATTTTCTTTAATTTCTTCTACAAATGATTTTAAGATTGATTGATTTTATGCATGATGCTAATGAGAATTAGGATTAATAATAGTATGCTATGAGATTGTAACTTGAATGAAGTGGTATTAGAGCTTGGTTTTCTGAAGGATTAGAGATAGATTTAAGAATTGATATAATTGCCATTGTGGAATTTGAAGGATTAGGTTTCAAAATCAAGTTCCATCAAATTTTCTACCACTGAAGCTCTTGAAATTGGTGGGATTTGATTTTGTGTGGTTATGCTATGATTTCATTAATTAATGATGCTTTGAAGAATGATTTCATGATTAGTTTGAGTATTTTTTGGTTTAGAACTATAAACTCTTCGATTTGGAGTATAAAAATTGGATTATTAAGCAATTAGGAATGATTTTCGACCTTTGAAATCACAACTCAGGATTTTGGGTATTGCAGTCATGGTATCGGGTTTTAAAGCTGCGGTTATATATCCTCAAGTTCTTTAGCAGACTACAGTTATTGTCTCTGAAGCACCGACACGCCAACTTGCCTTACGTACCCGTGTCCGATACGTCTGCGACACGGACACGTGCTCGGCACGCAAGGATACGTATCCGATACGCTGAAAATCGTATCCTTTTTTTTTTCAAAAAAAAAATATCACCGACACGTCCGCGACACGCGAGGACACGGGCTTGAGGAGCTGATCATCGTCGTCGGAGTGGACAATCCGGATCACCTCCTGCTCGAGCCGGGCCTCCTTGCGGAAAAGGTGGCGGCGACACTTCTCATCGTCTCCGGTGAGAGAGAGGGCATCATAGATTGGGTCGATAGTGGTCGTCGAGGGAGAATGAGATGGTAGCAGGAGCAGAGGTGGAGGCGAGGTTGGCGGGCCATGAGGGAAGAGAAGATCTAAGGAAGATGAGGGGGAGGATGCGCCGATTCATTATGCGAGGAGGCCGATTCATCATGCGGGGAGGATCTAGGGTTAATGTCCACCGTTTGATCATATGATCCAACGGCCAAGTATCATTGTTATAATAATAAATTATGATTTAAGAATTCTGATTTTATTTTTATTTAAAAATATAAAAATATAAAAACAATATCCTTTTTATTTCATTTATTTTATTTTTATAAAATCAAAATTTTAAAATAGATAAATTTATGGATTTCAATTTTTTTTTAAAAAAAATATAAACAAAACTGTCAAAATTAAATTCGAAAATCAAACCAATGTAAAATTTAAAATTATAATTAAAAAATATTTCAAAAACCAATGCTACTGGTGATGATGAAGATAATGAGGCAATGGAAATTGGTTCTAATGATGGATAGAGAGGACTTTAATTTTATTACATTTTGTTAAAACTTTGATATATATTGATATGTGACTTAGTGGCTATATGATGGTGAACTTTCATTTTATGCTTGTAGTGGACTTTCATTTCATTTTATGTTTTTGATTCATGGATATAATTTTTGTTTTATCTTCTTTTGATTTTTGTGTGTTGAATTTGTAGATTATTTGATATGATGAAATGGAATCTAATAACTATATTTCATCAAAATATTATACATATATATTTTTATATGTATTTATATTCAACGTGTCCCAACGTGTCTGTGTCCTAATTTTTCTAGAAATGTCGTGTCGGCGTGTCCGTGTCGTGTCGTATCCGTATCCCTTGTCCGTATCGGTGCTTCATAGGTTACTGTCGTGGTGTCGTCGGTTGATGACATTGTACTGCTAATCCGAGAGATTTAAAAAAAATTGTTAATTCGATTTTTTTCTCAGTATTGATATGTTCATTATTTGAAAATTATTAGCTTGAACTAGTATGCTGCTAAAGTAACCCCTATTATTTAAAATTGGTTAATTTTAAATAATTGAGCATGCTTTATCCATGTGAAACAATCAACCCAAAGGAAGGTTGCTTTGGCCAGATAATGGATATTTTGAATATGTAATATTATTTGTTTATCATTTTGACCAGACAATTGATATTTTGAATGTGTGATATTATTTGTTTATCATTTTGACTGGATAATGGATAGTTTTGAATATGACCATTCTGACTAGATAATGGATAGTCTTGAATGTATGATATTATTTGTTTACCATGCATATACTATGTCGGTCCAAAGAAATGTGTAATATTAGACTGGTCAACTTATTAGTATTCATGCATTATAATTGAAGAGTACTACTTGCAAATTATTATTTCTGAGCAATATTGTGTTAGATATCATAAGATGGGCCTACCTATATACATGTGTATGTTATAATATTTTTTGTATTATCATGTATCTATGTTGATTGATTTAATTATTATCTCTGAGTGTTATTTGTTTACTTCATAGTATCTACAACATCTGCCGATATGAACAACATTCTTGTGCTCAATGGCACAAATTCAAGAAATGGAAAGAGCACGTAATGATTGTTCTTGGTTGCATGGATTTTGATTATGCACTAAGATTTGATCGTCTTGCGAAATTGACTAGTGAGAGTACTAATGCTTAGAAATCTGTGTACGAGAAGTGGGAGCAATCAAACCTCATAAGTCGTATGATCATGCAATATTCAATTGCAGAAACTATAAGAGGCAGTATATCTGAGGAACAACATGCTAAAAGTTTTCTTAAGCAACTTATTGACCAATTCACTGCTAATGAAAAAGTGGAAACAAACACTATTTTAAGTAAGCTAGTTTCAATGCTCTATAAGGGCAAAGGAAACATAAGAGAGTACATCATGGAAATGTCCAATCTTGTGACAAGACTGAGGAACCTAAAGCTTAATTTGTTGGAAGACATTCTTGTTCACCTAATCTTAATCTCCTTTCCTGCATAATTCAGTCTATTCAAGATGTCCTATATCACTCAAAAGGACAAATGGACTCTAAATGTTCTTATAACTTAATGTGTATAAGAAGAGAAAAGGTGGAAACAAGAGAGGGCTGAAAGTGCTTATTTGGTAATTGGTTCTCATGATAAGAACACCAATAAGATAAGGAAAAAGGACAAGGGTGTGGAAACTGTCGACTTTGGAACATCGCGGTATAAAAATAAAAAAAACAGGATAAGGTTCTTATGATGTTCTAGAGTGCAGTTTCCTCATCCTTATCCCTTTTCCTTTCTTATCGTGAGAACTAGTTGCCAAATGAGCACTTTCAGTCTTCCCTTGTTTTAACCTTTCTTCTTCTTGCACACATTGAGCTATAAGCTCATTTAGATTACATTTTTTCTTTTGAGTGTTATAAGAAATCTTGAATGGACTGAATTGTGCAGGAAGAGAGATCAAGATTAGGTGAACAAGTATGTCTTCCGACAAATCAAGTTTTAGATGTCTTCCGACAAATTAAGCTTTAGGTTCTTTAGTTTTGTCACAAGATTTGACATTTTCATGATGTACTCCCTTATGTTTCCTTTGCCCTTATACCGCATTAAAACAAGCTTACTAAAAACAGTGCTCGTTTCCACTTTTTACTGGGAGTGAATTGGTCAGCAAGATGCTTAAGGAAACTTTTGGGATTTTATTCCTCAGATATGCCACCCTTTATGGTTTTCAGAATTGAATGTTGCATGATCATAAGACTCATGTGGTTTGATCACTTCCACTTCTCGTATGCAGATGTTTGAGCATCAGTGCTCTCACTGGTCAGTTCTGCAGGGCCATCAAATCTTAATGCATAGTCAAGATCCATGCAACCAAGCACTATCCTTACATGTTCTTTCCATTTCTTGAAGTTTGTGCCAGTAAGCACAAAAATGTTATTCATGCTGGCAAATATTGTAGATACTAGAAAGAAAACAAATAACGCTTACAGTTTATAATTAAATCAATCAATATGTATACATGATAATACAAGAAATATTAAAATATACACATGTAGATAGGTGGACCCATCTTATGATATCTAACACAATATTGCTACTTAGTCTTCGGACAGAAATAACAATTTGAAGACGTGAATATTAATAACTAGACCAGTCTAATAGTACACATTTCTAAACAAATAATATCACACATTCAAGACTTATCAATTATCTGGTGAGAATGGTCATATTCAAAACTATCCATCATCAAGTCAAAATGATAAACAAATAATATTACCAATTCAAAATACCCATTATCCGGTCAAAACAATAAACAAATAATATTACATATTCAAAATATCCATTATCACGTCAAAACAACCTTCCTTTGGGCCGATTGTTTTACATGGATAAAGCATGCTCAATTATTTAAAATTAACCAATTTTATCTAATAGAGGTTACTTTGGCAACATATTAGTTCAATTTAATCAATTTCAAATAATGAACAATCAGTAATGAGAGAAAAGCCGAATTAAATTTTTTTTTAAAAATTCTCTCGGACCGGTACCGTGATGACATCAACCTGCGGCGCCGCGGCGACAATTGTAATGGGCCAAAAAAACCCAAGGGTTTATAGCCACAGTTTTGAAACCTGATGCCACGACTGTAATACCTTGAATCTTGAATTATGATTTCAAAGGTCGAAAATCATCCCCAGTTGCTTAATGGTTCGATTTTGATCCTCCAAATTGAAAAATTTACAGTTTTAAACAAAAAAATCTCAAAATAATTATGAAATCATTCTTCACAACATTATTAATCAATGAAATCATGGCATACCAACACAAAATCAAATCCCACCCCCTTTTAAGAGCTTCAATGATAGAAAATTTGATAAAACTTTATTTTGAAAACCTAACCCTTAAAATTCCATAATGACAATTATATCAATTCTTAAATCTTTCTCTAATCCTCCAGCAAACTAGGTTGATGCTACTTGATGGATTCAAGTTACAATCCCATCGCATGACCATTATTAAACATAATTCTTATTAGTATCATACATGGAATTAATCAATCAATCCCAAAATTATTTGCAGAAGAAATTAGAGAAAATAATGAAACACACAGCTGAATGTTGTAGAAATATAGGACCGGATAGAGCGGGGTCACAGCAAGAGAATGAAAATAATACTGAAAATAAAAGGACACACCGATATTACGTGGAAAACCCCTAAATGAATTGGGGTAAAAAACCACGGGCAAGGATAGAAGAATTTCACTAAGTGGGGAAAAACTCAGGAGTTACAATTCTCTCTTCTAAGAGGAAAATACCAACTCTCTAATCTTTCTTTCTCTCCCACTCTTCCCTCACTCTCACTTGAACTTCAAGTTGTGGTGTATTACTTCGTATGAGCGAGCTCCTTTTATAGGCAAGAGAAAAGGGGTCATGCATTGTATGAATGCAGCTGCTATTGTTGACAAAACACATAGCCTCACATTATAGGGTTGCTGGCTGCAACTTTTGACTAAGTAATCCATTGACCAGCCACTAATGCTGACTTTGACCAACAATTCTCCCACTTGAAGATTTGATTGGGTGACAATCAAATTTTCACATCATTCTTTCTACCTTGCCACTTGATATTGCTTACGTCTCCGTCAAGCCACAGGAGGATCGACACCATATATATCTGTCAGCATTGATTGCTTTTGTCAGAAAATCTGCTATGTTGTCTTTGGTGTAAATCTTTTGCATATCCACTGTTCCTTCTTCCACTTTCTCACGAACGAAGTGGTACTGAATTCTGATATGTTTTGTCTTTGAATGAAATGCTGGATTCCTTGCAAGATGCAAGGCACTTTGGCTGTCACAATATAGAACAATGTTCTTTTGTTTGTGCCCGAATTCTTCCAACACCATCTTCAACCACACTGCTTCTTTACTAGCTTGTGTAGCTCCTATATATTCTGCTTCGGTCGTTGACGTAGCCACGACTGATTGCAATTTTGAAATCCAGCTCACAGCTCCTCCAGCAAGTGTGAACACATATCCTGTAGTGGATTTGCTTTTGTCAAGATCACCTGCATAATCAGAATCAACATATCCACTGACAATAAAGTCAGATCCCCCATAACATAATACAACATCTGAGGTTCCCTTCACATATCTGAGAATCCTCTTAACAACATTCCAATGCTCTCGACCAGGATTCGCCATGTATCGACTTACCACTCCCACTGCATGTGCAATGTCTGGTCTTGTACATATCATGGCGAACATTAGGCTTCCCACTGCTGATGCATACGGTACTCGAGACATTTCCATCCTCTCTTCTTCACTGCTAGGACACATACTTGAGGATAACTTGAAATTAATAGGAAGTGGGGTAGAAATTGGCTTACAGTCTTGCATGTTGAAACGCCGCAAGATCTTCTTCAAATAATTCTTTTGAGAAAGCCAAATCTTCCTATTATTTCTGTCTCGGTGAATTTGCATCCCTAGAATCTTGTTTACCGGTCCCAAGTCCTTCATTTCAAATTTCCTAGCCAGTTGTGGCTTCAACTCCTGAACACGATCTTTGTTGGGGCCTGCTACCAACATATCGTCTACATACAGCAACAGAAAGACAAAATCTTCTTCTCCAAACCCCTTGACATATGCACAAGGGTCTGCATTGAGTCTGTTGTATCCAAGGCTCATGATGAAGGAATCAAATCTCTTATACCAACATCTCGGCGCCTGTTTTAGACCGTATAAAGATTTGTTCAACCTGCAAACCAAGTTCTCTTTACCTTTTCTTCAAATCAAATCCTTCCGGTTGGAGCATGTAAATTTCTTCTTCAAGATCTCCATGAAGAAATGCGCTTTTACATCTAATCGCCAAGCTGCAAGTCGAATGTAGCACACATCGCAAGGACTACTCGGACTGTTGTGAGTCGAACCACAGGTGAAAATATTTCGTTGAAGTCGATCCCCTCTTTCTGAGCATATCCTTTCACCACCAATCTAGCACGATATCGGTCCACTTGATCATCACCATTGAGCTTGATTTTGTATACCCATTTGTTGCCAATGGCCTTTCTCCTCATGGTAGTAACACCCAGTTCCCATGTTCTATTTTTATGAAGGGCTTCAATTTCTTCTTGCATTCTTTGCTATCCAATGTGATGCATCCAACTACTCGGTGCTTCTTGGAGACTTGATGGCTCTCCATCCTCGGTTAGAAGACGGTATGCAACATTGCCTTGATAATATAATCGAATGCCAACTTGGTGTCTTTCTTTCAGACGAAGTTGACCGGCCAACATCCGGGACTTCGTGATTCACCGCTCTTGTACTTCGCGGCTGCTCAAAGCGTAGCTTCAACTTCTTCTTCCATCCGTACTATTGTAGTCTCTATGTTCTCTTCTGAAGTGCTATCACTTTCTGCTTGCATTTGTTCTTTGTCTTCTATGAAAATAACATCTCTCACTGACATAACTCATGTAGGTGGGATCCCACAGGCGGTACCCCTTTACTCCTTCAGCATATCCCAAGAATATACATTTTCTGGACTTTGGATCCAACTTCGTAGTTTCTTGGGCATTGTACATCACGTACACAGGACTTCCAAAAATATGAAGGTTTGAATAGTCGACTGGCTTACCAGTCCACATCTCCATCGGTGTCTTCAACTCAATTGCAGTTGATGGAGCCCGATTCACCACATAACAGGCAAGATCGACCGCTTACGCCTGTAATTTCTTTGTTTAGGCCTCGCAGCCTCTCATCATTGCTCTTGTTCTTTCCAATAGAGTCCTCGTTTCATCCGCTTCGCCACTCCATTTTGTTGAGGAGTGTATCTTTGTAGTGAAGCGCCTTTTGATGCCTTCTTGCTACGTGTAATTCATCAAATTCTTTGCTAGTGTATTCTCGCCCATTATCCGGCCCTAAGATACTTGATCTTCTCGCCAGAGTCAAGTTCCACCCGGCGCTTTGTAGAATTTGAAGATTGAAAACACATCCGCTTTCCTCTTGATAGGATACACCCAACACCTCGGAGTAGTCATCAATGAATGACACAAAGTAATTTGCTCCTCCCAGTGATGTCACCGGGCTTGCCACATCGCCGAATGGACCAATTCTAGAATTGCTTTGCTTCTAGAATTAGATGTGTTGAACTTCAACCGATCTTTGCTTGCCATTAACGCAATGCTCACAAAAGGGTAATGCTACCTTTGTGAGACCATGGAGTAGATTTTTCTCTACAAGAATCTTCATTCCTTGCTCCGACATGTGTCCAAGTTTCTTGTGCCATGTCATTGCATGTCTTTCACTTGGACTACTCATGGCAACTGAAGCTTCTCCTTCTTGCAAGGTTTCTCCCTTCAGCATGTATAGGTTTGCAGCTATCTTGTCTCCTTTCATACATACCAGCGCTCCTCGAATTACCTTCATGATCTTGTTATGCACTTCAATTTTGCATCCAAGATCATCAAGTTGTCCTATAGACAACAAGTTCTTTTTCAGGCCTTCCACATGTCGGACTTCTTGAATAGTCCGTATCGTGCCATCATACATCTTCAATTTGATGGTGCCAATACCAACAATCTTCAGGGCTTGATCATTACAGCTATAGACAGATCCTGTAGAGATAGGTTTATAGTGATTGAACCATTCTCTTATAGAGGTCATATGAAAGGTGGCCCCTGAATCGAGAAGCCACACATCAACAAATCTTTTCCCTGTAGTTGTTATTGTTGCTGTTTCACACACCATGGTATCTCCATCATTTGAAGTGTTTGCAACATTTCCTTGAGGATTGGAATCTTTTTTATTTAGATTCCAACAATCCTTCTTCAGGTGACCTTTCTTACCACAGTTGTAGCGGCGAAAGTCTTCTTACTCCTTGATTTTGATGCGCCATGATTGTGGCTCCCACTGGGCCACGCTCGTTGATCTTCCTCTCATCACCATCAAGGCCTCCGCATATATTGAACTTGCCACCTCGCCTTCCTTGTTCTTGCCATTTTCTTCCTCCGTAATAGCAAATGCAATGTCGCCGAAGACTAGAATGTCCGTAGGGACATTGTTTGTTAAGTTGATGATGAGTTGATCATACGAATCGGTAGACTTTGGAGTAGAAGTTCTCGCGACGCTCACCGCCTCTATTTTGTGTCCCAATGATGTAAGTTGGGAAAATAGAATATTCGGTGTGTTGAGGTGCCCACATCAAGTAGATTCTGCCATACGCAGAGTATAGAGTTTTCTCTTAAGGAAAATCTTATTGTGGAGTGTCTTGGCCTCGTACAACTTAGTGAGGTGATCCCAAATCTCCTTCGCCGTCTTCTTCTCCTCTATGCTTGATAGAACTCCATCAGCTAGTGCAAGATGAATATTTGCAACGGCGTTCCCGTCTATTTCGCTCCACTTGTCATCATTAACCTCAGCTGGCCTTTCACTAATGGCCGCTAAGGAATTATCCTTCCTCAGGATTGCCTTCATCTTCAGTTTCCACAGTGAGAAATTACTCCCGTTGAACTTTTCAATCTCGTATCTTGCCGTCATTGCTTCTATTATGAACTGCTTCAGAGGCAAGAAGGGTTCCTTGATGGGTGAATAATAATCTAACTTATTTTCTGATGTGGAGGATCCACTTATAGTGGCAGCCACAGAGCATACGATAAGTAGATATAAACACCCAAAGCTGGCTTTGATACCACTTGTTGTAGAAATATAGGACCGGATAGAGCGGGGTCACAGCAAGAGAATGAAAATAATACTGAAAATAAAAGGACACACCGATATTACGTGGAAAACCCCTAAATGAATTGGGGTAAAAAACCACGGGCAAGGATAGAAGAATTTCACTAAGTGGGGAAAAACTCAGGAGTTACAATTCTCTCTTCTAAGAGGAAAATACCAACTCTCTAATCTTTCTTTCTCTCCCACTCTTCCCTCACTCTCACTTGAACTTCAAGTTGTGGTGTATTGCTTCAGAAGGAGCGGAGCTCCTTTTATAGGCAAGAGAAAAGGGGTCATGCATTGTATGAATGCAGCTGCTATTGTTGACAAAACACATAGCCTCACATTGTAGGGCTGCTGGCTGCAACTTTTGACTAAGTAATCCATTGACCAGCCACTAATGCTGACTTTGACCAACACTGAATCCATTGAAGAAAGAAAGAAAAGAGAGGATAGGAGAGAATCAAATCTATGATTCTAGAGTTTGAGTCTTCAAGACCAAGAGAGTATGCTTTGAAACTGTTTCTCAGGTGGGGAAGAAAACAGAACGTGATAATCTAGTTTTGAGACCACAACCCTATTTATAACTTATAAGGGATATTTTAGTAATTAATTATTAGCCCATCATAAATTATTAATTATTGATAAGGGTTTCTGCACATTATTTAACCCCATACTTTATATTATATTATATTTCTTTAAGCCTCTTTAAATATTCTTTAATAGATCACTATCAATAGGGCACATTAACGAGATAGCCTTACATATACAATTAAATTAAACATACGAGCCCACATTAAACATATATGTATATATGTATATGTTGTGCATAATCCACGGAAGTAGATAAGACTGTCTTGACTGAAGCTTTTGCTGCCTAGCGGCGTGGAATCAGAAATGCGGCGTGGAATAAGAAATTAACAGTGCAGAGACAACAGATGACTAAAACTCTAAAAATAGGGGATCGTGGTTGAAGTTTCCCCTCTGAAAATCTTCATAGAAAGCAAACAATAATGTGCACTTCTCTCTTGTTTTATTCATAGAAAACAAAAGAATAAAGCATTAAAATAAAAAATAAATTAAGGGTGGATAACAGATTAAGAAAAAAGTTCAACAATTAGCATTCAACGTACATGGAAATGCAAAAAGAGAAGGTGAAAACCAAGAAATTAAATAAGGGTACAAGGATTTAAGACTAAGTTCATGCTAAAGTTCAAACAATAAATTTTCTATATAAATGTAAATGCAAATAAAGAATGTGAGCACCATTAAATTAAATTAAATTAAATTATGAGATGAGGATTTTAGCATAAGCTCATGCTAAGGTCTATGGTTAGCATTTAGTATAAAGAGACATGCAAATAAAGAAAGTGGACAAAATTATGTTAGGAAAGAAGTTAAGTGATGGTTAAACAATTAGCATTTTATATAAATAGTCATGTGTATCTTACCGACACAATTAGCATTTCCTATAAATATGGAAGTTGAAAACAATTTGAATATTTCCCAGACTAATACAAGATACCACTCCCTATTTCTTCATATGCTTAGCTTAAGTTGTAATTTCCTACACCCCAACAAGATACTTGCTTACATCTATAATTTATGAATCCACTCCGACACTGCTCCCCTGCCAAGTGTGCCCTGTTTCACTCTCTAAAACACAAACTACACCTACTCATATCCATGGCTTTCAATAGGACCACAAGCTCATTCCGGTTAACAGGACCACAACTCAACAAAGTATAAACTACAACATGCAAGCAGGTGAGATACTGCACATTATTTTTTATGGAGATAGGCAAATGGATAAGGTTAACAGAATGTTCTGAAATATGACCATGTATTCATCTATTAAATTGTGCAATGTAGTTAACCACCAAAATATGACCATGTATTAGTAGGACCACAAGCTCATTCCGGTTAATAGGACCACAACTCAACAAAGTATAAACTACAACATGCAAGCAAGTGAGATACTGCACATTATTTTTGATGGAGATATGCAAATGGATAAGGTTAACAGAATGTTCTGAAATATGACCATGTATTCATCTATTAAATTGTGCAATGTAGTTAACCACCAAAATGTGGGCAGACAAGGGAACTAGGGGGAGGATAAACAACCATAGTTGAGATTAAACTAATTGACCAAGATCAGTCAAAACAAATTAACACAAAAACATCTTTTTCTGCATAATACACCCAACAAACCAGTTCTACACAACTGATATCCAAAGCCTTAAAAATAAATTGACAGAGATGAGGCCATGCATTTTACACAATATAATGTAAGTTATGAAAAAATAAGTTTGAAAATGACAAAATAATTTGACAATGTGAAATCAGACTGAAGTTAAGCACAAATTAGGGTAGAAATCTTACATTAGATCATCTTTAGGTTTGGATTCTCTGATCCTTTGACAACACCAAATTTCAATTCCCACTAACCCTAAATGAAAATCCAAAAGGCAAGAACTCGAGAGAACAAGCAACCCATTCCTTGTTCCTTATATATTTCCCCATGTTGTCCTTGTCAAGACGGAGAAAATCCTTCCAAAAAAAAAACTTCCCCTTGCAGATGCTGACTTGGCAATGACGTGGTCAGGAGCCATGCCAGACTAGACATTGCCTACTCGTTGAAAAACTAATTAAAAATTGGTTTTTAATGGTTTGGGTGCCATATTAGCAATGAAGTTAGCCTAAGTGACCAAAATTAATTTGGTTAAATTGTTCAGGGAGGAATTTTTTATTTTTAATTTAGGGGCTAGACGAATTTTTGTGTATAGTTTTGGAACTAAAAGCTTACTTTCACCTATATAATATTGAAAATTGATGTCCAATAAAATTCTTAGAAGATGATTTAGTTTATCCATATTTACGGTCCATATAGATTCTTTCACGTTGTTGGTGATGAGTTCATACATGATCTTATTGTGGTGGAATGAAATAAATAAATAAGACAATAAATAACTTTATGATATAACTTCCTCATTGATGCATTAAAAGAAAACCTTTTAGATCGAGTAGTGTGATTAATGTGCATGAACGAAGGTTCATTCAAATTATCTGAGAATACTCTGCTCTTGGTGAATGTTCTCTACATTCTTCCTGAAATTTCTTCTTCAAATTCAATCTTCATTCATCTAAGATACTTTTTAAATTCTATTTATAGGATGGACATGCCATGTTTCTTATACTCAATCATTGAACTTGAAACTAATAATGTTGTATTACTTTCTTGATTATGATTTTTCAGACGTGCTGTTCTTGTTAAGGAACCTATAAAACCTGAAGACGAACCCCTAGAGATTATACCTCCAGATTTTGCAGCACGGACTTTGGCCCTAGAATATGGAGGTGGTGCATTTACTGTCTCTAAGGACATGGTTATATTTTCAAACTACGAAGATCAACGGTTATACAAGCAATCCATTGGAGGTAACTTTCTTGTCATTTTATCAGTCTTTCATCCTATTTGATATTCCCAACTCATTTTTCCTTCCTAGGGTGGGTGTCTATACTTGAGAAAATGGTTTCTATATGTTCAAATCAGTTGGGGTAAGATTCAAAGCAAACATATATCATCTTTTTTTGGTTCACCCTAAGCTTAAGCTGATAAAGTGAGAGATCAGGACTTATATATGCAAATCCAAGTCCACTAAATTAACCAAAGTGGGAATATTAGTTACTTTAATAAATGTTACTAAACAATTGAAAGAAAATTTTTCGCACATTATTTTGATGAAGAATTGATGGGTAGCATATGGAAGAACTAATTTGTTCTATGCATTTACCATTTTAGGAACAAAAACATAGTTTATATTTTGAGGAAGAAAATGTACCTTATTGAAGTTTCATAATTTACCCTACACTTTTGCGATAGTTTTTATGATTAATATGAAATGTTTCATAGTGCATACTCATTTTTGTATCTACTCTTAGATGCTTTCAGATTTGATATGCTTAATTTATTACTACCAAGATAAGCAGATTGTTCATGTATCTATCCCAGAACATGCTTCTAATTTGATGGAACTAGTATTCTTTCCCTATGATATCCAAAACCAATTACTTATGCCTTATTGGTGTTTCATATATGGGAATGGAATCAAATCTATAAGTTTTGATTCCCATTCTCATTTTCTTGCAAATTTTCTATTCTTACTTCCGAAGTGAGCATTTCATCTGAAAAAGTGGGGAATGGTCATTCAGGTGAGAATGAATTGTTTTTAAAAAGATTTATTTTGTTTTGTTTTCTAATAATTTTCTCTGACTCTATTTTATCTCTTTAATTCCACTCTCTCTTTACCCCTCTGTATTATTTTATTTTCTGTTTAACACCATGTTCTAATTGTACTCTATCTTTATGTACACTTTCTCTTGACAACACTATCCATCTAACACTATTTTCTCTCTACACATCATCATTTTCCTCACCGACTTTATTTTCTCTCTCTAGATGAAGTATCCACTCTCAAACTATATTTCTTTTTCTCTAACTTGATTTTGTATTTCTAGATCATAACCACCACTTTCTAACTATATTTCTTTATTTTTTCCTAGAAAACTAGTTTCTCTTTCTAACTCTATTTGTCCTTTCCTTGACCACTTTCTATCTACATAACCATTTTCTTGTCTTGATCACCACTTCAACTTTCTCTCCCTAACCTTACTTTCTATGTTTACATCATTATCATCGTTTTCTAACTATTTCTCTCTTTATATAATATTGCATCGATCTCATTTTATTTTCTCTCAATCACTACCAGCACTCTCTCTCTAATTATTATTTTTCTCTCTTTAAAAGAAGTTAAAAAAATAAGATTCCTTTTTTTTTTGTTGTTGTTTCTTTGTCACATCCAAACATTAGATTGAATCCTATGTTCGATTCTATTCTATTCTATCTTTCATTCATGTGCCCATTATATTCCTCTCCATTCCAATGTACCAAACGGCACCTTAAGTTCTTGATTTCATGCACGGTTTGTTTATGGAGAGTTGTTGTTTTACAATTATCTAAAAATTGATATTTGTTTTGATGTTCTATGAACATAACTTGAATTCAATTTGTATGTAGTTTTTGCCCTTTTGCGTTTACATTTTCTAGCCTATGGTTCATGCAAATGCATATGATGGATGTAAATTCATATATTGATTGGTAATACTTGACCATGGAGGAGATGAGACTACAGTGTATGAGATGAAACATTCTTATATAATACCTTGGGAATTGTTATTGCTTACATGTAGATGTGTGATATTTTCATTCAAGCCCGAGCTAGATTTGTATCATAGGTTGCCAGCATTGTATCCTGCATAAGCCAAATATTTTCCATCTTGGATGTATCTACCATTCTTTCAAATGCTACACTCACCTTATGCATCTATTACCTTATGATAGAACATTTGTGTACAAATTCAGCTCATATAATTATTTTCTCGCATTTTTCTGCTTTTTTATAAGTTTGTTTTGTACAATTGCCTTATCATCGTTTTCTTTTGTCTCACATTTTTCTGATTGTACACTCACCTTATGCATCTATTGCCTTATGATAGAACATTTTCTTTTGTACCCTATTTGGCCTTTCCTTCATCATTCTGTTTTTAAGTTATGGTGACTGTTACTGTGTGATAATAGTTTGTCTTGACATACCAGTAAGGTTGCTCATCAGCAACCCAAGCATAAGTTTTCGCTTTGGTAATGAAGCCAATTACATTGTTCCCTCCTTAAACTGCATAATGACAGGAGGCATTTACATTGGTTTGTCCTCTCCATTAAATTCTGATACTAGCCAGTGCAGACATTTTCAGCTAATTTTGCAAAAGATATTGGATTTTATTTTGTACTGTGTACTACTTCTCTGAAAGTAAGTCCTGCTTGCAGATCTTCCGCCAGTGCCTCTCACTCCTGATTATGATGGGCCTGTAGTCTGTTATGCTGATGGAGTCTTTGATCATCACTTTAAACGTTATATTACTATCATGGAAGGTTGATGATGTTTGAACCTTAATGTAAAGGATTCGTGCTATGGGCATCCCTTATGATACCTATTACCTAATATTTATACTTCATTGTTGTTTAACAGATCGTCGGCAAAGTAGCATAAAGCCAACTATGTCAATTGCTGCAATAGAAATCAAGGATGGGGAAATTCAAGGTAAAATGTTCAATAAATGTATGTTAAGATATAAAAGCTATCCAATCTTATAAAAGTTTTTCATGATCAATCATACTATTGCAGCCCTTGTTCAAATTACTGAAACTTTTTTCATAATTTTATGATATTGCAACTAGAACCTAAGGAACTGGTTGTTGGCAATGATTTCTATGCGTTCCCACGCATTGACAATACTGGAAAAAGGATGGCTTGGATTGAATGGAGTCACCCCAATATGCCTTGGGATCGAGCTGAACTTTGGGTTGGGTATTTTTCTGAGAATGGGTATGTACTGGTGCTTACTGATTAAGAGCAGGTGTTCCACACCTCTCATATCCCTCTCTTCATACAACAAATTTAAAGATAGTTGCTATGTGAGGTTCTTTATTTTTTTGTATTTTTTTGGTTTTATATATGAGAGTCTGAAAATCATATTATAGTATTCATAAAAACAAAATGTTATAAAACTGATTTGTCAAGATGTTGAAGTGCTGAATTGCATTATTAATGTTTTGAAGCATTGCAGCAATATAAAAAACCGACTAATAATTGACCATTCCAAAATCATCTAATTCCTAAATTTGAGGTCGCATTTCTAATCATTTTATACTTTTCAGATGATATCCTTTTTTCTTCTTTTTAATTTTTTGATCCTCAGGATGTTTGATTTCTTTTTTATAATGGTTTATGTTCTCAAACTATATTCGGGGTCGATGGGGTTTATTAGGAGTTATTTTTTTGTGATCAATTAGGTGAATATGAATGATTTATGAGAAGAATGAAACTCATTAAGAGCATTGCAAATTCGGCTGAGGATCTGGGAGATTTGAGTTATTCTAGGGTTAACTAATTATGCTACTTAGTGTTTTGAGTTTTGAAGTACTTTTTTCCCCTTTTTTGTGAAGGTCACTCTAAGTCTGAACTGGGGTTTCTAGTAGCTTAGGCTTATTAGGGTTTGCTGACTTCATCAATCGCAAAGGACTACAATTTTTGACAGTCCAGGAGAATACCACACCCTTGATGAGCTGTATGAGCATGTCCTTTGTCTCATCCCACTGTCTGAAATTTAATTTGGAAACAAACATGATTAGAATTCATTCAAGTTTATTTTGATATATCAAATTTTATGTTGGGTTTTCTTTGTTGAATCTATCCTTAAACCTATTGAGGATATTGTTCTGAGCAATATTGGAGATTTCATATTGAACACTACTTATTCCTGAAACTGTAAAGCACAATAAGTCACCTGCATGAGGCTTATTGTTGGATAAATACCTAGTCACAAGAAGTGTATTCACAAAGTTGACTTTAGGTTGCTCTCTCCAGTCTGGTAGCATTGTGGTTCATCATTTTTATGCACATATGTCTTATAAATAACTCTGGGGATTCTTTGTTCAGCCTTTCCAATCCAAAATTATCTTGCACGCAGCGGTATGGAATTATAATTCTACAAATTAGAAGGTAAAATATTTGAGTGAAAATACTATTTTAATGCTTAAGTTAGCAAGTTCTAACTCGCAGCAATGAAATCTTAGAAGAATGAACTGGATACTTGAGTCTTTCTTGATTCCTTGACAAATAAATTTAAAATTTTCATGTCATTAGAATACATGAGTATATGCTTCTATATGTTATCATACTGAGGTTTAACAAGAATAGCTTCCAAGGGGATCACTTGCTACTACACATTCCACAATTGGCAAAAGTTTGCAAACATGGTTCCTTTCTAATCAGTTTTTGCATTAAAAAAATGAAAACTTTCATTTTATAGATGAAGTTTTTGCTTCTAAATCCCATATTTCTTAAGTTCACTCTTCATGTCTTTTTGACATAGTTTGTTTGTTTGTTGTTTTTTTGATGTATCCTATGCTTTATGTTTGATATTTATTCATCATCGCTTAATCATTTATGGTTTTATAGGGATTTACGTGAGCGCATCTGTGTTGCTGGTGGTGATCTGAAGTTAGTAGAATCACCAACTGAACCAAAATGGTCGCCAAAAGGTTGGTTTGCCCTTTTCTCTTTTCTCATACTAAAAGAAGCTTCCAAAGTAGATTATCTTAGTATATCTAGTGCCCTGTACATGAACTGTTTTCCTAGTTTGTGAATCTTCAAGGGTATATTTGATTTACCTTTCCAAGCATATGGTTGAACGAATACATGTTGTACCTATAATTTATCACTTGTGTTTTCCCATAAGCGGTCTGGTAGATAGTTGGCATTCTCTGTATCCCATCCTTTTTTTTTCCATTAGTAGCATAGGGGGAGTTAACAAACATACTCTTTTGCCTCCTTAACAAAGCACTGATTGGACTTGTGAATGTGGATTCTCATACTTCTCAGGGATTATAGTATATAAATATAAGTGTTATAAAGCTTTTGACAGGATTGATGATTCTTTTGTTGTCTTCTAGTGGATGTAAGTCCATCAGGAATATTCTAAGTAAATTTCTCAATTTTTTTCACTTGCTAGTCCTCGAATGGAGTTGGATCTCGTTTCTGCACATTTCTGTTGTATTGTCTGTAACACCTTTTGTTGAGACCATTTGGTTTTTCAGTACAATATATATCAGTTCTTCAATGTGAGGGTCCTATGGTCATGTCCGAATATTGGAAAATTTCTCCAATAAAAACTAAGACCTTTCTATGAATAAGTAAATAAATGAAGACTAACACCTTCATTTTCTTCACAGTAAACCTTACTGGCTTCCTTTGCAAACATTCCAAATGGATTAAGGGCATATTAGATAAAACATTCAGACTGGCACCTTACGCCCTAACAACAAGTAAAGCTACAAGTGAGGCAAGCCTTTAGTCTTGTGCTTCAACCTATAAAATCTTTTGAGAGGAAGCTCTCATTACTTGCACTATCAATCAAAATTTAGTGATCTTTTCCATTTATCACACAATCATTTACTCTGTAAACTCAAAGCTATAGCTTTAAAAATGATCTGCGTTTAATTATTATCTATGGAAGCTTAGGATTGATTTCTACAGCCTAATCAGTCTGTTCTGTCTATGTTACTTTTTTTCTTTCTTTTTGTCTTCTTGCCACGAAGCATGGTTGTCAACTTTTTGTGTGAAACTTGTTCTTTGTCATAGCTGATGTTTCTTGTTAAATAAAAAAACTTTTATGGTCCATTCTTGAACTGAAAATTTTTTATGCACCAATCATAGAGGAAAAATACCTAAGTTATCTACAACTTTTTTCGTGAGATATTTTTAACTGTAGTGGGAGAATGAAACTTCTTTTGTGGGGTGAAAGTTTGCTTATTAAACATCACTATTTACCTAGTTATATTCAAGGAAAAAAAAAATGTTCCGGTGAATACTATGGTAGTTGATATTTACTTTTGTTTATGCTTAATTGAATTTTTTATGTGATGCAATCTGGGATACAAAAGTAGCAAAACCTGAAGAAGTTTTCTGCTGTATGGTTATTTGAAGTCTATTGGAAGAGTATAAACATTGGACCCATCTGCCTTGGACAAATTGGAATTAGTTGGTTATTTCAACAGCCATTCTTCCCTTTGGAAAACTATTTTGTTGATACCTCTGGAATCTACTATTTTGCTTCATTTGTTGTTATGATATATTAGCAGTGAAAATGTTGTAGTATTTTGATTGACTTATTGGCCCAACAAGGATTCTTCCTATTATCACAAGCAATTTACTTTATTTTAGGCCTTGTTATGTCAATCACAAATGTTGGTTTGGTTTGCAGGAGAATTATTTTTTGTAAATGATAGGGAAAACGGCTTTTGGAACATTTATAAATGGGTAAACGATTTTCGTACTTCTAAGTTTTCCTTCTTTTTTATGGCATTATATTCCTTGTCTCTGAGGTGATTTTTTCTTTAAATTTTCAATTGACTTTTGTATCTTAAGATCTGTGTTCTGATGCGAAGCTAAAATATTATCCCCACTTTGAGATCCAAAAGTTTGCAAATGTTTTGTTTAACTTAGTAATTTAAAACGGAAGTCATTCATGATTTGGTCCTATCTGGATTCTATCATCTATAAATTCTATTTTCACAATATTTCCTAAATTTGCTAGACCCGTTTATTCAAAGTCGGTTCTTAGGTTCAAAATGGCTCCAACTGTCCCTTCACCACATCATTAACCTTTATCACTTTGTACTTTCTTAGCACATTTTTAAGGTTGTACCTTAGGATATTTCTATTCCAAATGCTCCTTTATGTCTCAGTTTCTGCTTCCCTTACAAGCTTCAAATAATGGGCTTGTTTCACTTGTTGGTCTCTTATAAGTCAGTTTGCATGGTAGCATGAGAGAACTATGTAGAACTTACGACTTAACTCACAAGTTCATGCATATATCGTGATTTATGGTAACTTTTGATACCCAGTTAACCATTTGAGGCCTATACTGTTGAGAAAATAATTATATGGTTAGATTCGTTCATCATTTTGATCAATTTACAATTTGCACTAACTATAGAAGAGATAATGACAATTGTGATATAAACCATGTTGAAAGTAAAATTATGAAAACTACCATTCACCTTGTCCATTTCAAGATATTTGATATTACTATTGCTCTCTATGACATTCCATTGTGATTTTATTATACATTTTTAAATTTGATATTAATAATACTGACCTTTGCATTTCTTATGGTTGTAAAGATTGATTGCATAAGCCTGAAATGACATTCTTCAAAAAAGCTACTTAGAAGATATTGAAGCGGAAAGCCATGTTAAGTACATTTCAAATCGCCTAGTCATTGACAAGTCATTACAGAACATGCCCTCAGCTTGTTAAAGCAAAGTATTGTGGAATAGTGCTTTTCAAATGAAAGTATCATGGTTAGGAGTAGAGGGAGACATGGGTCGGGTTTTAACTTGGACCGGCAAAATCCGCCGGGTTAGCCGACCCGGCGGGCCGGGCCCATTGCGGCAACCCGTAACTAGCCTATTATAGTAGCGGGCCAGTTACGGGTTGCGGTTTTCCTAACCCACGACCTAGCGGTTAAACCCGTCGGGTCCGCCGAGTTGAACCGACAAATCATGCCCTTTGTATCTTATGTCTCATGGCCCACTCCTCCATCCCAAGGTATCAAAGAACTCATCTCCTCCTTCTTCCTCTTCCTTCCCTTCTATCCCGGTTACCATGGGCTTTCATCTGGAGATATGGGCGTTAGGTTTTTTAACACGTGTGAGTGGTGTGTTTGCACGCCAGTTTGCTACGTAGACAGGAGGGACACGTGGAAGATTTAAGCTTTGTCTTGGTGATGCCATTCATGCGTGCAATATCAAACTATGCTTTGTTTGGAACTAAAGATGATAAGGTCTGACACTAGAATTCATCACTGATTTTTCATTAAACCATAGTCAAATAATGCAAATATAGACAACAGGCAGTGAGATTTCCCTCCTTGTATTTGATCTTTACCAAAGCTGCACATTCACTCGGCCATGTATTTGATCTCTAGCAAAAACCATTCGAATTATCTATATTCAAGAAAAATAGAGAACACAAATAAACATCAAAAGAAAATCAAGAAAAGGAACCAATCCACGAACAATTAGAGGGATAATGAGTAACAAATTCAACATGAACTTGAAGAATAAAGGGAAATGAAAACTTGATGCGAACTTGAGATTTCGGGGGGGTTACAATCGTAGAAATCAAATCAGAATAACCAACCCCTTCACTAGGCGCTGCAAACGAAGCCTTCAGAGAGTGAGAACACCTCGTCCCTTTGGAGAGAACCGTGAAGCTCGGAGGGAATACAAAGGGTAAATGCCATTAGAGGAGAAAAACATGATCTTGAATCAAGAGAGAGGGAGTAGAGCGGAGTTGGGAGGAGAGTGGAGCTCTTCTCGCCATCTCCAAGACCTCAAAGCCGCGAAGAGGATTGCTTGGTTTATAATATATAATTTTTTTAAAAAACAAAAATTGGCGGATTGGCCCGTGAACTGGCAGGTTACGGCCTGGCCTTCCTGTTTTGGGGGTGATCCGGGCCGGTTACGGGTCACCTTCGGGTGACCCGTGACCCGCCGGGTCCACCGGGTCAACCCGGCTCGACAGGTCATCCCTGTAACCTAGGTCAGCCTTTGGTAGACCTGGACCTGGCGGGTCGGGCCCGGAACCGGCCCGGGGCCAGCCCGTGCCCCCCTTTAGTCAGGAGAATGCTTTATCAATGGAAAACACAAGGAGCATGGTATACAATATGATAGGTCCCAATCAGAGATAAGATAATGTTTTCTCCTTGGGTGAGAAAAGTACCCCACTTTTAAGACAAATAATACTTCTCCTTCTTATTTATGAAGGCATGGCTGTTTTTTATAAGCAAAGCCACTCGTACAAAGAAATAAAAGGAAACACATAAAAGATAAGCATAAAGGATAAAGATATTCCTAACTGAAGATCCAAAAAGATCTCAACTGCAAGATATGGTTTATCAATACCTCCCCCATCAAGTGAATCCTTGCCCACAAGGTCTACAGTGAGAAACATCTCCCGTAGATTGTTTGTTGGTTCGCACATTGCCTTCGGTGACATCGTCGCTATCCTTGTAACCTTCCAACATGAGTATCCTTGGTTCATGACATTTGTGTCCTGGAGTAAAACGTTCATTACAATTGAAATATAAGTTTTGGGCGCTTCGCCGTTGCATTTTGTCCCAAGTAAGTCGACGCACAGGGGTAACCGAGGCTGGTGGTTCTATTTGAGTGAGGAGAGCTTGGGTTGGTGATGCAGGCCTTTCCAACCTCCTCTGTCTAGCAAGTTGATCATCTTTTATTTTGGCAAAACTGATGGCTTCTTTTAGTGTTCGAGGTTTAAACATCCGAATTCCATCCGAGATGTTTGTCTTTAAGCCACCCATAAAAGTTACTACAAGAGCTTTTTGCGTCCATCCTCGTACGCGATTGCCTAAGAGCTCGAATTCTTGTTGGTAATCACTCAAAGAACCATCCTGTTGTATCCTTGAAAGAGCTTCATCAAAATCTTCACACTCCGAAGGCCCAAAGCCAGCCCAAAGTTCGTTTTCAAAATTTACCCACGAGAGAGCTCGTCCGTCTTCTTGGAATGTCCTGCGAATCCACTGCCACTATTAGTTGGCCTCTTCTTCCAATTGATAGGAAGTCAAAGAGACATTTTGAGCTTCAGGAGTATTCTGGAACTCAAAAAATTGGTGCACACGATTGAACCACTCTGTCGGATCATCTCCTGAAAATCGACGAAATTCAAGCCTTGCAGTTTTGGAAGATACCACCAATCGTCCTCCTTCGTTGCCTTCTCGGTGATGGTTGCCGTGGTTGGGATTCTCCGGGTTGGCGAGCAATACATCGGAGAGGCGGTCAACAGTTTCTTCCAAACGACGAAGCTTGTCAGCCATGCCGATCTTCATCCAGTATAACCCATTTTGCACTTCCTCCAGCACAACCTCCAATTGTTCAATACGCTCTTTGTTTATAGCCATGATAACCTGGCTCTGATACCAATTGATAGGTCCCAATCAGAGATAAGATAATGTTTTCTCTTCGGGTGAGAAAAGTACCCCACTTTTAAGACAAATAACACTTTTCCTTCTTATTTATGAAGGCATGGCTACTTTTTATAAGCAAAGCCACTCGTACAAAGAAATAAAAGGAAACACAAAAGATAAGCATAAAGGATAAGCATAAAAGATATTCCTAACTGAAGATCCAAAAAGATCTCAACTGCAAGATACGGTCTATCACAATGTTGATGCAATCCAAACAAACAAATAATTTGAAGAAAGAACTAGGAATTCATTGATGGTTCTTACAAATCAAAGAATAGTCTCTCTCTATTTTACAATTGAGGCTCCGTCTCTCTTTAAGAATAAGAGGATTGGTTAACATATTATCCTAATCCTATTGCATGGATATCTAAGCTGTCTTAAATGCAATTTGTTTGAATATTTGGTTAATAGCTTGATGGTTGTCTAGCTGCACTTAATTAAATCATAGCTTCATGGATGACAAGGACCATTGAGCATGCTTCTCGGGAAACAGAATTGTTTAGGAATTGGGCATCAGGGTGCTATGTCTGTATTGGCATATAGTTTTACTACTTGAAAAAGGCTTGTATATTGGTATGTCAAATCCCTGGGTGATTGATGAAGACATAAGGTAAAATTTGTGTGTTATTTTTAAATTTTTAAATTTTTAAATTTTTTGCGTTTTAGCTTCCAAGGTGGGTGCTTTCCTATAGTCAAGATTATCTTGTCTAGGTTGGTGGTAGAATTTAATTTGGGAACTTGATATGACAAAAAGCATTTCATCATCTAGCAATACTTACCTAGATTTAACAAAGGCTTGTGCCCAGAGAAGAGTCTTGGAGAAAATTAGGGTCTTTCATAGCTAAAAAATGTTGATTTGTGCAATTTCTAATTTCAATAGATAATCCTCTTCAAAATGGTCATTAGACTTCTTTTGGTTTTGGATTATTGAAGATGCGTATTGTGAAAATGGATCTTGTTTCAAGTTTTTGTTCAATTACACATCTATAAGAAAGACATAGTTGATATGAGCATCATTATAAGTTTTATAACATATGGATAAACCAAGCTCAATGCAAAAGGTAGGCTTCTGTTAGTGCAGGATTTGGAAGGTTACATGTATATGGCCTTATCCTACTTTGTCTTTTTGTAAAATTTGATATTTAAATTAATGAGCTATCAAGTAAGTTTATTTTATTTACTTGTATAATCATACTAGGATTTGCTTTTGGAGAAGAACGAATATATATATATATATATATATATATATATATATATCAGTGGTGTTACAGTTAGGCCACTTGCGGCGCCCGACTTAATGGCTACAACATCGGGCAGGGGCGATGCGGTACCCGACTTGTGATCGCAACATCGGGCGGGCCTTTGGTCGCCTCTTAGCCGCCCGAGCCGTTCTTGGCCCGACCGTATCACCGCCATATATATATATATATATAGTCATGATACAGTCCGGCCGACTTTATCACTATTCATTTACAATCGCCTCATTTTGAGGCATTTGGAGAGTTTTTTCCAATTCCAACCGTATGGATGAAATATCGAAAAATAAGATAACATGTTGATTTTCATACAATTTGGGGAGGTGATGATCATTCATCTTAAAGGGTGAAATTCTCACCCTTTAAGATGAATACTCATCACCTCACTAAATTGTATGAAAATCGACATGTTATCGTATTTTTCGATGTTCTTTCCATCCATACGATTAGATTTGGAAAAAATGTCCAAATGCCTCAAAATGAGGTGACCTTACTTCCACAATGATGCGGTCGACCTGACTGTATCAAAATTATATATATATATATACGGGAGTGATATTATAAGGCCGGCCGGATTACTGTGCAAGTAAGGTCGCCTCCCATTTGGCCACTTGCACAGTGTTTTAAATATTTCCAACCGTATGGATGGAAAGAACATCGAAAAATAAGCTAGCATGTCAATTTTCATACAACTTGGGAACTTGTAGGGTCTTCATCTTAACGGGTGAAAATTTATAGAAATCCTACCGGTTCAGAATTTCACCTGTTAAGATGAAGACCCTATAAGTTCCCAAATTGTATGAAAATTGACATGCTAGCTTATTTTTCGATGTTCTTTCCATCCATACGGTTGGATTTCCTCAAAATACTGTGTAAGTGGGCCAAAACGAGGCTAATCTACTTGCATAACGATAAGGCCAAGATAAGCGTACTCGTATATATATATATATATATATATATATATATATATATATATATATATATATATGTATTCTGATGATAAGATAATATAATAACTATCTATCTATATATATATAATATAAATTATAAAAAATTTATAGATAAATACTAATAGATATATATAGTTAAAATAAAATTTTATATATATATATATAAAAAGAGAGAGAGAGAGAGATATACCAGAATACTGTGCAAATAAGGTCACCTCCCATTTGGCGAGTTGGAGAGTGTTTTAAGGGATTTCCAACCGTACAGATGGATAGAACATCAAAAAATAAGCTAGCATGTTGATTTTCATACAATTTAGTGAGGTGATGATCATTTTTAACAGTTGAAATTTTATAGAAATCTTAACTGTTCAGAATTTCAACCGTTAAGATGAATGATCATCACCTCACCAAATTGTTTGAAAATCTACATGCTAGCTTATTTTTAGATATTCTTTTCATCCGTATGGTTGAAAATTTTTAAAACTCTTTAGGCGACGGTAAATGCACAGTGTTAAGGCCGACCGCATAGTAACACGACTGTTTATATATATATATATATATATATATATATATACATAGGCTTGATACTGTGCGGCCAACCGGATCACTGTGCAGATCCGGCAGCAGTCCATTCTGCCCTTGGAGCATATTTGAAGGATTTAACCTACGGATAGGAAGATCATTGAAAAATACGCTAGCATGTCCATTTTCATACAATTTGGTGACCGTTTGGTCCTCCCACTTAACGGTTCTTATTTTATAGAAATCTTAACGGTTGGATAGGAAGATCATCTAAAAATAAGCTAGCATGTCCATTTTCATACAATTTGGTGACCGTTTGGTCCTCTCACTTAATGGTTGAAATTCTGAACCGTTAAGATTTCTATAAAATAAGAACCGTTAAGTTGAGGGACCAAACGGTCACCAAATTGTATGAAAATAGACATGCTAGCTTATTTTTCGATGATCTTCCCATCCGTACGGTTGGAAATCCTTCAAACATGCTCCAACGGCCGAAATGGGAAGCGACCTCATTTGCACAGTATTAAGGCCGGCCAGATGTTATCAGATCCGTATATATATATATATATATATATATATATATATATATATAAATGGTAATATAAGGCCAGCCGGATTACTGTTCATTTAAGGTCGCCTCATTTTGAGGCACTTGGAGAGTATTTTTTTCAAATCCAACCATATGGATGTAAAGAACATCGAAAAATAAGCTAGTATGTCGATTTTCATATAATTTGTGACCGTATGATCATTTAGTTTAAAGGGTGAAATTTTATAGAAATCTTTACAGGTTAAATTTTCATCCTTTAAGATGAATGATCATATGGTTACCAAATTGTATGAAAATCGACATGCTAGCTTATTTTTCGATGTTCTTTCTATTCATATGGTTGGATTTGGAAAAAATACTCTCTAAGTGCCTCAAAATTAGGCGATTGTATATGAATAGTAATCCGACTGGCTGCATAGTAACACGCCTGTATATATATATATATATATATATATATATATATACGGGCATGATACTATTCGGCCGGCCTTATCACTGTGCAAGTGCGATCGCCTCCATTTGACCCACTTGCACAGTGTTTTGAGGAAATCCAACCGTATGGATAGAAAGAACATCGAAAAATTAGCTAGTATGTCAATTTTCATACAATTTGGGAACTTGTAGGGTCTTCATCTTAACATGTGAAAATCTGAACCGGTAGGATTTCTATAAATTTTCACCCGTTAAGATGAAGACTCTACAAGTTCCCAAATTGTATGAAAATTGACATGCTAGCTTATTTTCGATGTTCTTTCCATCCATACAGTTGGAAATCCTTAAAACATGCTCCAAGGGCCAAAATGGGAGGCGACCTTACCGGAGCAGTGTTCTGGCCTGCCTGATTGTATCATTCCCGTATATATATATATATATATATATATATATATATATATATATATATATATATATTAAGTAAAATTCAAGTGTCTCAATTCCTTATGATTTGCATCAAAACTCGAGCTCCTTTGGCAATTTTTTAGTAGATTTATAATATTATAGTTTTCCTATTTCTTATTTCTAACTGAAAATTGCATATTGTATTACACAAAGCATCCAATAAGTTTTTGGTTATTTGGATTTTTATTTATTTTATTATTTTATTTTTGGTGGAACTAGCGTGACACTTTTAATGGGTTTGGTTTTGGACTTTATGGTTTGGTTGGCTGTGGTTTGATTGATGGAAAGCCTCTTCTTTCTAAAATGATTTATTTCCGTCTAGAATTTAATGCTTTACTATTCAATGTGGTATCTGTACATGCACTCATATAAACCAAAGTTTTATATAGAATGGCAAATAGGAGCATGGTTTGAAAATATAAGTGGCTTTGATCTATGGTGATATAGTGGTTTCTTGCACTCAATTTACTAACTTGAGCTACAAAGCCTACAATGGTATAGCTTGAAACATTGGAGTTAAGAAATTCTTTGAAAAAAGGGAAATTGACATGCTATCACACTACACCTGGTCAAAGTTACAGGTAACTTGATGAAGACATGCTAAATTCTTACATTTAGCACCATTAATCTCCATAACCTATTTGTAAATCAAATTTCTTATTTGTACGTCACTGCAGAGCCCTTTTTCATGGATCTTGAATTTTGTATGGCATTTAAATGTTCATCCCTTTGAACATTTTGTATGGCGTACAATAGACCCAAGTGGTACAATGCGGGAGCTTTGTAGCACTGGGCTGCCCTTATTTAAATGTTGATCCCTTTCTCATGCTGAGAATGTGATATCATGCGAATTATAAATTGGTTCCTCCAGACACTTAATGTTAAGCTTGGATTATTATCCTTCGGACTCTGTTAACCTTTTTAGACTATAACATCATGGGATCACTCACTTTTTTACAGCAATTATCTTCTGTAAGTGAGTCAGTTCATGTTCAGGCATTAATATTTGTTCCATTCTTTCTTTATTTGTTCTTTTTCCTTCTGGGTATAGATTGAACCCAAGAATGAAATTGTGCCCATTTACACTTTGGATGCTGAATTCACAAGGCCAATGTGGGGTTTTGGCATCAGTTCGTATGATTTTATTGAGAACAATGAGAAAGACCATAACATACTTGCCAGTTACAGGTTATATCCATCAATTTTTTTCTAATTTCTATGTGTCCAATACATCATCTTGTTATACATGTCTAATTATTACAATATTCAAGCCATGCAGGAAGAATGGGAGGTCGTATCTTGGAATTTTAGATAATAGTGAGAGCACTTTTTCAGTTCTGGATATTCCTTTTACGGACATTGACAATATTGTAGGTTTGAAAAGTTTAATTAGCTTTCTTGTGGAATTTAATTTCTTTGCTGAATACTCATTATGCTGTCATGATGTGATGTAATGTTCTAATGTCTCAGTTACCTTTGATTTGCCCAGGTTGTTGGATGTGGCTGCTTATACATAGAAGCTGCATCTGGAAGCCATCCATTATCATTAGCAAAGGTGAGGATTGCAACAGTAAACTGAATTTTTAAAGTTTGTCGTTAGCATTTAAGTATTTATCAAATCACTAGTCTTTTGTCTGTGTACTCTTTACTTTGTCAGGTGACTCTGAATGAAAGCCACTCAAAAGTAAAGGAAGTTTCAATTATTTGGTGTTCTTCTCCAGAGATCACCAAATATGAATCAAACTTCAGCTTGCCAGAGATCATTGAATTTCCTACAGTAGTTCCTGGGGAAAATGCCTATGCGTATTTCTACCCACCAGCTAATCCTTCATATCAAGCGAGCTTGCAGGAAAAGCCTCCTTTGTTGGTTGAAAGCCATGGTATATGATGTTTTCTTTTATATAATAAAGAAACAGCATCTTTCTGATTTTCTTGTCCCTTTCGTAATCTATTCACTCCTTTTTTTCCTTATGATTTTGCACTCTGTCCCTCATGACTAGAGGTATAATGTACTCTCAACCAAGGATGAGAAACCTTATTTCCATGCCAATAATTAATATTTGGGTTTTCTAGCCTACAATACAAAAAAGAGGTTTCAGATAATTCTTGATGTTATTCCCTTCCAAATTTTTATGGTTGGTGTAGGTATTGTTCAGTCAATTTTCAGGGAAGATGTATATGTTCTTTGTTGCCAGGTTAATTGTACCAGTAATTATTAATGGGGACTGAGTGCTCTCCCATCAGGGTAAGGTCTGAAACTTTTGGGATGCATTCGCTACTTCAAGGATGTGGTACCTTGTCTTTATATGAGAACTTCTGGCATATGATCAATAATTTTAGATAGTTGGGGTACATAGAATATGAAAAGATCAATCTCAAGATGCATCTTCAGAAATCTGATACTGGCCATATTTTTCAGTGGTGCTACACTGTACCCTGTTTTCTAATATCCAGAAGTCATTTAAGCTTCCTGCAATTTTACAGGAGGGCCTACATGTGAAGCACGAGGAATTTTGAACCTTAATATTCAGTATTGGACAAGCCGGGGATGGGCATTCCTTGATGTAAATTATGGAGGAAGCACTGGTTTGCCCTCAATGCCTTTTTCTTATTTTCATTTCTGCATTATTAGCAGTCGATTTCATCATTGTAATCCTTTTCAACTCTATGATTTTATTTGGTTGATGAACAAATTCAAATTCATCCTGATAATATTTTTATTGGTATTGGGAAATCATCCACTTTCAGCTTGCATTTCTAGTTTTGATGAGCTTGATTCACGTCTTTTGAAAGTCTTAATTGCAAGTACTGCTATCTTTATTTACATGTTTTGAATACATATACCCCTCAAAAGTTTAATATATTACATAGTTGTCCCTTTGAAATTTCAAATTTGGTGGATGTTACTCAAAATTCCATATTTTTGTAAAATTTCCCTACTGTATGTCTCCAGTAAAACCACTAGTTAACTAATTATCCAACCTCTTAACTGAAGTGTGATAATAATTTGTTACACCCTATTGTAACTCTTGTACTCTCTCGTCAACTTTTTTTATCTACTAATCCCTTTTCTTCCCTCATCTGCTTACTCGTTTATTTGATCATTTAATAACTCCTTTTTGATTGTTATTGGGCCTTCTTCTGAACTTCAAAGATGGGCATGATGTAGGTTTTGATCCGTTTATACCTTCTCCTCCTTGACAATTAATTGAATGCTCTTCTCATCTTTAAGCATGTGTACAGATTATACTAGTTTTTTCCTCATCTCTAATAAGTCACTAAAGAAGACCATTTGTGGTAAGATTCAACATTTTAGGCTTTTCTTCCAATCCCTTATGCTTATCCTCTAATTTCTCCAAGAGGATTTCTTTTTTATTCACTTGTATTTTCACATCTTCTTGCTCTCCCATTTACTATTGAGCAGTAATTGTTTTCTGATGCCTGCCAGATCATCTTCTTCAATTCTATTGAATGTTAATTATGGCAAGGCTTAATTTTTATGATGTATCTAGTTTTCGAATTTTTTTTCGTTTATGACATGCTACAATAAGATTTTAGATTCCACCATTGCTTCACATATTGATGGCAATTTAGTTGTTCTATTTAAGTTTTGCTCCCCACACTTGATCATAACACTTCTGCATCAAATCTTTGTTTTCATGTATAAAAATATATTTTTCGTGCATCTGGACAAGAGCAAATGAGTCATTTCACTGTATGAAAGTACACTTTTATCTTGTTTATGCCAAAAGCTAGCTAGATGGGCAATGTTGCCTAATTTCGAACTTTATGGGCATACACCCAATTTTCTTCTTAGAGGTATAAATATGCAACAGTAAGCCTTTTGACATTGAAATCTGTGAAAAAGCTCATAATTAATCTCTAAAGATTGATTAACCATAATACTACTAAGGCATATTATTTTAAGGTTATGGAAGAAAATATCGAGAACGACTTCTGGGCAAATGGGGAATAGTTGATGTTAATGATTGTTGCAGCTGCACCGAAATCCTGGTACCTTTCTTGCTCACACATGTTCGTGGAACTTGATAACAAGTAGCAAAGATCACATTTATGATAATAACTGAAATTGAACCATGTTGTGGATTCTTCTCTTTTAGGTAGCAGGAGGGAAGGTCGATGGGAAGCGACTTTGTATAACTGGAGAATCAGCTGGTGGGTACACGGCACTAGCTTGTCTTGCTTTTAGGGACACATTCAAGGCTGGTGCATCCTTGTATGGTGTAAGACATAAACTCTATGGTTCATGAAAAAGAGATTGTCACCCAATCTGCATTCTTATAACTAGGAAAGCTCTTAATGTTCTAGAGTTTGTTGATTTTTCATGGCTATGTTTTTTGTTTCTAACATAGCTTTCTATTGTTTGGGCAATTTAACAGATTGCTGATTTGTCTTTGTTGAAAGCAGAAATACCCAAATTTGAATCCCACTATATAGACAATCTTGTTGGTACGCATTCAATCATGTGATGCATGCTAATCATTAAATGTTTCTTGATTTCATTTGACAAATTATTGAGGCTTTTTTCTATCATTGTAGGGGATGAAAATGCATTCTTTCAGCGGTCCCCTTTTAACTTTGTTGATGAGTTCACTTGCCCGGTTATTTTGTTCCAAGGGTTAGATGACAAGGTATGGTACCTTTAATAACCAAAAATTTCATCTCCAGGTTTAGATTTTATTTGACTACTCTGTGCAATTCTATTGTCCGGTGATTGCTGTTAACCTGTTTCACTTGTTTTATCATCATGCTAATGATCAAGGGTAATCACTTCCCCCATTGTCTCATGTTAGAGTGCATGTTATTACCTTCTAGTATTGCTATCATAAGGAAATAGGCAAATATATAATGTTCAAAGTATGGCATGTCTATTATGGCAATAGTGAATTTTAATTGTCAATAAGTTAATTGGTCTTTCTTGAATCAAGATTAAAAGTTTTCTATACAACTTTAATTGGAATGCTTAACTGTCCAATTTTCTTTCTCCTGATATTTTTTCACTTGTTTTATTATTTTTTGTTATTCATGGTATGACCAAACAGGATGATATTGATGAGGAGTCTTGGTGTCAGAAAGTAAACATTAGATCTATTAGTGCATGGAGAAACATGGTACTTAGGGAGTTATATTATCATAGTTATGCATATTAGCCTTTCGTTCTATTTTTGAGGATGATGGGATGACAGATGAAGATGTAACCCCTAGAATCAAAGCTAGATGGTTGAAATGGAGAAGTGCCATGGGTGTATTATGTGATAAGAAGATGCCTAACGAAATGAAGGTAAAATTCTATAGGACAGCAGTTCTAAGATGAATGTGGCAGAAATGAGGATGTTAAGGTAGATGAGTGGTCATACAAGATTAGACAAGATTAGAAATGAACACATTCGACAAAAAGTGCATGTTGCACCAATTAAAGATAAAATAAGAGAAGGGCGTTTAAGGTGCTTTGGACACGTATGCCGGAGACCCCAGGTGCTCCGGTTCGAAATGTGATAATTTAGTTATAGAATGTAAGAAGAGGGGTAGAGCTAAGCGTAGGATTATGTGGAGAGAGGTAGTGTCTAAGGACCTACGTATGTTAGATATTGAGCCGGATCTTGTTTTTGACAAAGCAACATGGAGACAAAGAATCCATATAGCCGACCCCATCTAGTAAGGGATTATGGATAAGTCGGTTAAAAATCTCTTTTTCATTAGCTTTGTTTGGGGAATACTTTCCTGCTTTAACATGCCAAGCCCTCATGGAATTATTTATTTATTATTCTTTATTATTTATGTATTATTTTATTTTTTTTATGTATTTATTCATTTATTATTATTATTATTATTTATTTACTTTTTTGGAGAGCAATATGGAGACAGAGAATCCATATAGCCGACCCCGTCCAGTATATGATTAAGTCTTAGTTGTTGTTGTTGTTGTTGTTGTTGTTATGCATATTTGCCTTTAAACAACAACTAAGCCTTAATCTCATGAGATGGGGTCAACTATATGAATTCTCTATCTCCATGTAGCTCTGTCAAATACAAGATCCGGATCAACATGTAATAAACGTAGGTCCTCAGACACTACCTCTCTCCATGTACTCCTCCGTCTACCTCTACCCCTCTTTTTACCTTCTATTACCAAACTATGACATTTTCGAACCGGGGTACCTAGGAGTCTATGACACACATGTCTAAACCATCTTAAACTCCCTTCTCTTATTTTATCTTCAATTGGTGCAACATGCACCTTCTATCGGATGTGTTCATTTCTAATCTTATCCAATCTTGTATGACCATACTGTTGGTCAAAGGTCAAAAATAATGGCCTTTATCTTCATTAATGTTGGTCAAAAATATGGGCTAAGATTAGGTGAGCTAACCAAAGATTAGGTGAGTAAATTATCAATTAACTCACCTAATCCCATCCATCTTTTCCTATAAATAGGATGAAGTTGGAAGCTTTCATGCAACACAACTTGAAGTTCAAGTGAGAGTGAGGAAAGAGTGGGAGAGGAAGAAAGATTAGAGAGTTGGTATTTTCCTCTTGAAAGAGAGAATTGTAACTCTTGAGTTTTCCCACTTAGTGAAATTCTTCTATCATTGCCCGTGGTTTTTTACCCTAATTCATTTAGGGGTTTTCCACGTAATATCGGTGTGTCCTTTTATTTTCAGTATTATTTTCATTCTCTTGCTGTGACCCCGCTCTATCCGGTCCTATATTTCTACAACACATACATCCATCTTAATATCCTCATTTCTGCCACATTCATCTTATGGATATGTTGAACTTTAGTTGCCCAACACTCACTCCCGTATAACATGGCCGATCTAACTACCGTTCTATAAAACTTTCCCTTCACTTTGTTAGGCATCTTCTTATCACATAAGACACCCGTAGCACTTCTATATTTCAGCCATTCTGTTCTGATTCTATGGGATACATCTCAATCGATCATCCCATCCTCTTGGAAATTGAACCTAGATACTTAAAATGGTTACACTTAGGCACTACCACTCCACCTAGTGTCACTTCCCCTCCGCCCCTCCTACTTTGACTAAAATTACAATGCATATATTCAGTTTTACTTCTACTGAGCCTAAAGCCTCTACTCTCAAAGGTGTTCCTCCACAATTCTAACTTCTGATTAATTTCATCTCTAGTCTCATCAACTAGGACAATATCATCTACGAATAACATACACCATGAGATATCATCTTGGATACAACTAGTTAACTCATTGATTACTAGTGCAAACAAATATGAGCTCAAGGCTGATCCCTGATGTAGACCCACTGTTATATAGAATTCCTTCGTATCTCCTCCAACTGTTCTTACACTCGTAACTGCTCCTTCGTACATATCCTTAATAGCATTTATATATTTAACATGAATGTTTTTCTTCTCCAACTACCACCAAAGGACTTGTCTTGGTACCCTATTATATGCTTTCTCTAGGTCACTAAAAACCATATGAAGATCTTTCTTTTTCTCTGTAGATCTACATCAAACTCGTTAAAAAATGAATGGCTTCTATTGTAGATCTATCAGGCCTAAAGCCAAATTGGTTCTCTGACACCTTCGTAATATCCCTGAGTCAATGCTCTATAACCCTCTCCCAGAGTTTCATCATGTGGCTCATTAACTTAATACCATGATAGTTTGTGCAATTTTGAATATCCTCCTTATTTTTATATATAGGGACAAAATGCTCTTTCTCCAATCGTCTGACATCTTTCCCCCTTTTAATATAGAGTTAAAAATTTTGGTTAACCATAATACGTTTAATTCACCAAAACACTTTCAAATTTCAATCGGGATACCATCCGGCCCACAAGCTTTCCCAACCTTCATCATTTTTAGTGCCTTTTTGACCTCACTACGCCTGATTCTATGTGTATAGCTAAGGTTCCTCTCCACTACTAATGCATAGAGATCTACAAAATTATTCTCATGACTTGTATTGAATAGGTGATCAAAATAACTTCTCCATCTCTCCTTAATTTCCTTATCTCCTGTCAAGACCTGTTGAGACTCATCCTTAATGTACTTGACTTGGTTCAGATCCTTCCTCTTTTTATCTCTTAACCATGCTATCTTGTACATTTCCTTTTCCCATTCTCGCGTCCCCAACTTTTGATACAAATCAGCTAAAGATTTACCTCGGGCCTCGCTAACCGCTTTCTTGGCCTCTTTTTTTTGTCTTCTTATATTTTTCGAAGGCTTCACCATCTTTAGCCGTGGGTTACTTCTTGTACCAATATCTTTTCTCTTTAATAGTATTTTGGACCTGTTTATTCCACCACCATGATTTCTGTGGTCGAGGTCCTAGTCCATCAGAAACCCCTAGGACCTCACTCCCTACCTTCTCAATACGATTCATCATCTTCTTCCATAAGTTGTTTGCATCATCTTCTATATTTCCAACTGACTCTTCCCATATTTTATTCCTAAATATTAATTGGTTATTCCCTTTTAAAGCCCACCATCTAATCCTATGTTGCTAACCCTCCTTTCTTGTTTCACTATATCCTTTTTCTTCACATCCAACACCACAAACCTATGTTGGGTAGTTAGTGCTTCAGGTATAATCTTGCAGTCTTTACATATAGATCCCTTCTTCTTGTAAGGAAGAAGTCTATCTTGCTATGGTTACCCCCACTCTTAAAGGTAATCAAATGTGATTCCTTTTTTTTTAAAGCAAGTGTTGGTCAATACCAAATCATGAGCCAAAGAAAAATCTAAAATAGCTTTTCCTTCCTCATTTCAATTGCCATACCCATAACCTCCATGGACTTGCTCGTAGCCATCACTGAGACTACCCACAGGTCCATTAAAATCTTCTCCAATAAAAAGTTTTTGCTCACTTGGAATCCCTAAAATTACCTTATCCAAATTCTCCTAGAACTTAGCCTTAACTTCTTCTCTTAAACCTACTTGGGGAGCATATGTACTAACTATGTTGATTGTCTCTTTCCCAAACACTAGCTTTAAATGTATAATCCTATCTCCTACCCTTTTCACTTCAACTACTTTGTCCGTAATTTTTGGTTCCACAGTAATTCTCACACCATTCCTATGTTTATCCCCTCCATAGTACCATAATTTATAACCTGTGTTACCAATCTCTCTAGCCTTGTTTACCATCCACCTAGTCTCTTGCAAACACACCATATCAATCTTTCTCCTTTTTAGAGTGTCTATTAACCCTATAGGCTTTCCTGTCAAAGACCCTATATTCCAACTACCGATCCTAATCCTACTCGTATGGACTAGCTTCTTTACTCGTACCCGTCCATTAAGTTGCGAGGACCCTTGCCTATTTGTCACCACATCCGGGCGCCGATGTGGCGGGACTAATTTCTTTACTCACACCCGTCCATGATGTGGGAACACTTGCCTATACTCCATCACACCCCGGCGACGATGTGATGGAACTCCTTGCTCATTTAACACTACACCCGAGTGCCGATGTAGCACGTGCCTAGGTGGGCACGTCTCAACGTTATATTTGTGCAGAGAAGTCATATTAGGTATTTGACAAAGTTTTATGGTGGCTGTCAACCTACCGCAACCCTCCTCCTTTATCCGGGCTTAGGACCGGCTATGCTCGCATAGGCGGAGTTGCATATTAGCCTTTCCTATAATGATACAGGTGAATCTAGCTTTTGGCAAGGCATTAACAATATTTATCAAATTTTTAATTTGGGTACATTGGAAATATACGATAGGCTAATGATGGGCCTTGAACACAAGGCACAAAAGGTTGATGATGCCGTGCATGAAATTTAGTTCATTTGAAATTCAATTAAAAACTCTTTTGCTGTGTAGATCATGGAGCTAGTTGCAGAGATGTCATTCTTATTCATAGGAGGCTAGGATAAGAAATGAAAGATCATTCCCTTAATAATTTGAGTCTTCTGTGTTTATGACTTCCTTGTTCTATTCCTTCTTTATTTTGGTCATCTTCCCACACTTAACATCTTCTACAAGGTAACTACAACCTGTTATTGACCTGTGCAACTAGAATCATAGGCTTACAAGGAGAATTTCAACCAATTTGATCTTTAGGTATGCACCAGTTGAAGTGATAGTTGTTGAAGGCTTTTAGGATCTTCATTGTGACAATCATCTGTTGGACATATATATGTCAACTAAGAAATGATTGGTTTAAGATTGACTTTGAATGGGAAAAAGAAGAAAACAATATTAATGTGTAGTAAGAGGCAAGAAAAACCTGACAAAACTAAAATCAGAAAGGTGATTTAGATCAAGGGTAAAGAGGAGTAAAGGTGATATTAAGAAATTGTGGAACATTATGCAAACAGTACAAGTCAAAGGTTGAAACTTAGGAAGACATCCAATAGAGCTGACTAATAACTGGTGTTGACCTGTTGGGTAAGAATGTGAAATTTGTTCAAAAGTCAAGTAATAAGAACAGCCTACAAGAAAGATTGCACAATTTTAAGGAAAGCCATGGATGTCTAGAAAAGTCTAAATGGTTAAGTAAAGAAGTATGTTTTCAATATTAATACAAATGAATTATTAATCTAGAGTGTTATTTCTAAAATATTTTTTGATTTAATATTATTTTATTTGGTCCTGGTGTCAAAATATTTCTCAAAATAGCCTTGTGGCCATTAGCCAGGCTGTCCCGTGAGCTGGAACCCCTCTAATTGGAGGGTCCTGATTCAAGACGGGTAACAGACTGTAATGTTTTTTTATTTTTATTTTGTATTTATTTATTTCTTTTAACTTTGGTTTTGCATAGGTTATTTCCTCTGTTTTCTTTTTTCTTGTTGGTGGTTGTTAAATGCAAACCAAAAAATAGTACCTGGGCTTAATACAACCCAAAAGCATGGGAGGCCTAAGCTTATATATTCTAATCCAAATTTATTTCTGTTCGATTCAACCCAAAATTTTAAGCTAATTGGATAGAGAGCTAAATTTATATATTCAAATCCAGATTTATCAAATTAACTGATGTGCAACTATTAGTTACACTAATAGTTGCAACTCATGCATCTGTTAATACTTAATACTGAAACCTCTCATCTTTAAAGAGAGATGCAACATGTCAAAGGAAGGAAAAGATAGCTTATGTACATCATCTTATTTCTTATATGTTGTTTTCTGTGCTATCATATTTTCAATCAACTATCTTGGATCATATCCATGTGTAGTTGGGAGGAATAGAAAAGGAAGGCCAAGCTCTCATCTCAGTGCAGCCTTCTATCATGGTTTAAACCAAGAAAAAAAATGATAATAGGTTGGAACTGGAAAACTTATGTACCTTCGGAATGCTTTTGGAGAAGTTCTACATCACATAGTGAAGTTTCTGGATTTGAAAATTGGATGCTGTGATGATGAATAGATGAAAATTGTCAAAAACTTATGAAACTCCGCTACTTGAGAAAGATTTTCAATTTGTTTAACTTAACAAAGAACAATATTGGTCAACCTTGCATCTAATTAGGACCAGAATGATAGATTGGTTATGGAAATGAAAGTCATTGCTCCTAAGTTAATCTATGTTAATGGATACATTGAAGTTTACATAAGTGAACAGCTCTCAAAGATATCCTAGCCTGCAAGCCTTGAAATACAACTAGGAAATAGCCTTGACCTATTGGATCATTTATTCTTAACTTCCAATATTGTGTTGCAAATCCTTCCAATTTCTCTAGTTTCTCATGGTAACTACATAGGAAAGTTGTGAAGACAACTCAAAATTCAAGCTGCAAAGTTGGTTGATGATGTAGATAACCAGTAGCAGATGGGTATCTGCATATGGCAATCTAAAATAATGTTTACAGAATATTCTAGTAGTGGTGAATCTTGCAAAAATACAAGCATAGACCACTATAGAAATGGAAAATCAAAAGCAAGGCCTAATAGAACTGCTTGCTTTCTGAAGATCATTGCCTCAAGAATGCGAGGGATTTATTTGGGTATGTGGAGAACACAAACCTTTTGTTACATAACCTTTTTTAGACTTTATATTTGCTACATTGATTGAAAAAGTTATAAACATCTTCTATCAAAAAAGATGTTTAGCGACTAAATAATATTTTAGACTTGGTATTCAAAGATTCCCTTTTATAATAAACTAGAACTTCTTCATTTCTTTCCTGGCACTGTTTTCTTTATATTTTATTTTTGATTTAAAATGCAGATCGTTCCACCAGGTCAAGCCTATAAGATATACAAGGCTTTGAAAGATAAGGGCTTGCCTGTTGCTCTTGTTCAGTATGAGGGAGAACAACATGGATTCCGCAAGGTACTCATCTACATGCTGCCACATTTTTTATATTTTGAAGCTTGAAGTTAAAAGAGCTTGCTGATGCAATATTAAATTATGAATGTTTCAGGCGGAGAATATTAAGTTCACAATTGAGCAACAAATGATGTTTTTTGCACGAACAGTTGGGCAGTTTCAACTGGCTGATCCAATTTCTCCAATTAAAATCGATAACCTTGATTAATACCTCCTTGCTGTGATCACTTGTCATTGTTGACATTTCATGTAAGGAGGTGAGCTGTTTCTTTTCTTCTATAAGAGTACCTTCATTACATGGAAAGCCTAATCTAATATTGGAATGAATTATGATTTCCAGGCCATGTATTCAGAAAACTCATATTGGACTGTCATTGACAAGTGATAGCTCTAGAATTCATAATTGAGCAGGTGAGGCTCCTTAATGTAAAACTACCTTCTTGTACCTTAATGTTATTTACTTGTCTGTTACATGCTAGGCATGGCGTTAAAATCATGTTCATTGCTTTGCTTTTAACTAACTGTCCATGACTTGCTTTCCATATACATGGCTTTTTTTTCCACTCTTTTAGTGTTAATGCAATCTGCATAACAAGGAGTTGATTATTCCATTCCAAATTATAATAACATGAATGGTGGATCAAATTGTGCTACATTGAGTTCTATAATAGGAGTGTTTTTTTAATTCATTTCTCCAAACAAAGCAATGAAAATCTTTGTACGATGCACAAGGTATGCTTGAGCTTGGGCTGCTTGGATTCAACACTAGCTGAGCCAAGCCAAATCCAACGGAGTCAAATAAAAAATAACTTGGCACCAGGTAGATTCAAAATCATGCCAGTATAAGGGAAAGGATGAGCCCTTGATATTTTTTTCATTTTGATTCATCCTTAACTCATGCTTGTATAAATGAAGGCATACGATATAGATCACGCTCCTATAAATGTAGACATACTATATAGGTCACCACGGATGGATTGCTATTACCCTATATTACCTTTCTATAAGACATTTGATCTTGCAAGCATAAAAGCTTGAAGAGCTTCTGTGATGAGTGAACAAATTCAAGACAGCACGGATCTATTTCAGGAGCAATATCTAGCGGAGCCTTCTGAAAAGAGCTTACAGGAAGAACTATAATTTTTTTTTTTTTTTGGTTATTTTTGGTAGCATACACCTTTGTGCATTATTTAAGATATTACGGATTAGTACCCATGTAGACGTGGCCACGTTTCAGGAACCGCCGGTTCCGGTTCCTGAACCGCCAGTTCCAGTTCCTGAACCGCCAATTCCGGTTCAAAGAAATCTTGAACCGGAACCGAACCGCCTGGACAAGGTTCTTGGCGGTTCGGTTCCTGTTTGGTTCCGGTTCCGGTTCTGGCGGTTTGGTTCAACGGTTCTGGTTTTACGGTTCAGACGGTTCGGTTTTTTTTTTTTTAATTTTAATTTTTTGTTAAATCAAATAATCTAATATTTTAAATTAAAAATGAACATGTATCATGCAATAAGTGGGAAAAAAAGTACAATATTTTTTTTTATAAAAATGCAAGAATTAATCCAATACAATATTTTATATAAAAAATAAAAGTATAAATTCAATACAATAATTTGTAAAAAAAATACAAGTACGATATGAGAAAATAAAAATAAAAAAAATAAAGGACTTGAACTTATTTATGTTAAGTTGCCTACGTATCTTCTCGGGGTACAGAGGAATCAAAGCCCACGTAGTTCTTTTATTTTTATTATACACATTTCCCCACATTTTCTAATTGGCTAATTGCTTGTTTCAACTTTCATCATCAGAGGAAGCTGCCGTTGTTGTACCAGAGCCATCATTTACCCACTCGTCTGATGATGATGAATGTATAAGGTCATCTTGACTTCGTAGTCTAGCTCTTTCCCAATCATCGAGGCAAGTTTGTGCTTCCAATGATTCTGGACCCAACCTTGATCGTCTTTCGTCCAAAATGTTGCCTCCATTACTAAATGTTTGTTCAACTGCGACGATTGAGGGAGGAACTGCAAGGAGTTGTTTAGCAATCTTGGCTAAAGTAGGAAAAGTCTCTATGTGTCTACTCCACCATTCCAAAATTAGAAAATTTGGACCTGCATTATCACCAAACTCAAAAACTGTTGTTAGATATACTTCGAGCTCTGAATAGGAGCCTGATGTTCTAGGCTTCTTCCTCCTTTCTAAAATTCTGTTACCCCATTTAGTGAATTTCGAGGAGGATGGCGGTAAAGGAGGCTCCACTTCTTCATCATGTGTAGAAGGTGAAGTAAGTACTTCACATAACTCATTACACAAAGTTCTAATTCTAGTGACTATTAACATTACATCAATATCTTCGGCATTAAACCCCAACAAATCAAAATAATAAGTGTTCAACATCTCTATTAAACCTTCAAATTTACATCTAGGATCAAAAACCATAGTAATAAGATAAATATCGGGAATAGTTTTATAATAACTCAACCATTTTTCTCTCATACCATAAACCGCATAAAAAATGGGAGGTAGTTTGAGTCCCTCCATTAAAGCACCACTAATATTTATTGCTGCAATTAAAAATTGATGAGAAGTTGATTTGTATACACTACTAAATGTATGAGTAGCATCATTAAAAACACGAAAAATATCTAAAATAGTAGAACATATTTCCCATTGGGTTGGCAAAAGAGTATGTTGTGCAATATAAGTAGATGCAAAAGAACACAATAAATGTCTATACTCATAAGATTGATCAAGTAATTTAAATGTTGAATTCCAACGAGTAGAAATATCTTTTGAAAAACGTTTTGGTTTCATTCCATTTTGTTTACAAAACTTTCCCCATTCTTTCATAACTTGTGGATGCACCCAAATATATGAAATTACTTTTTTTTATTGGAGATATATGTTGATTGAGTTCATTAGCCAATGCATCTTATACACATAAATTTAAATTATGACATTCACAACGTATATGAAAAAATTTTCCACCAAAATTCTGTTGACAAGTCCTTTTTAACTCGAAAATGGAAGCGGTATTAGCCGATGCATTATCAAAAGAAATTGAAAAACTCTATTTACCAATCTATATTCTTGCAAAATATCTAAAATCATTTTACATATATTTTCGGCGGTATGCCTATCATCAAAACATCTATATGCAAGTAATCTTTTTTTGTAAAACATTATTTTCATCAACCCAATGACAAGTTAATCCCATATAAGAATCTTCACACTAATGATCACTTCAAATATCACTGCAAAGAGAAACATTAAAATCGTTGTTTTGAAAATATTGTATTAATTCACTTTTACGTTGTTTATATAATTTTAAAAGATGTCTTTTCAAAGTATTTCTAGGAACTTGTTTAAAACTAGGATTTACATAATTTTGACAAAAATTGTTAAAACCCAATTTTTCACCAAAGCTAAAAGATAAATGGCCAATAGTAGAGGTGTCAAACGGGCCGTGCGGCCGCCGCACGCACGCCCGCCATCAGAAGTAAGCGGGCCGTGGCAGACGCCGCTAAGCTGGGCCCCGTCGGGCCCCGCCAGCTGGCCGGCACGCATGCCTGACGCTGCCGCGTGCCTGTGCACGCTGGATCGCACGGCCCGGCCCGCGAGCACGCATTTTTTTTTTAATTTTTATACAAATATTTAAATAAATATACATGTTAATAGGGGTATAACAACAATTTTTGTAAATAAATCATGCAAAAACCCTCTAATGACATATATCTAATGGATAACAAAATATAATTATAGATATTTGTTACATTTGTAAGGATATAATTAAAAAGACCGAAAATTATAGATTGATTTTTACTTTCTATTTTTTTAATTTTTAAAATGTTTCTTTTTTTTATTTATAGCAATATTCATGGTAGTCCCAAACTTCCAACTTTGTTTACAATTAATTTTAAAAACATTGGAGGGAATGATTCAATTCAATGGAAGCTCATCCTAGATTATTGCAAAACATTTCAAGGTAAGAAATTAATTTCTAAAATTTCTCTTTTTAAAAATCTTCCTTTCTTAAAAAATATTTCCTTTTTTTTATTTATAGCAAATCTTCCAACTTTGTTATAAATTAATCCATGGTATTGACAAACTTGGGAGTTTATATTTTCTTTTTTGGGTTTTTGAAAAAAAATTAGTTTATTTAGAATTATTCCTAATTTGATTAATTTCTAAAATTGTCACAATTTTTATAAGTTTTCTATTGTTTATATTTGTTTTCTATTTTTTTGAAATTTTATAGATTTTTCTTATTTTTTTTTTTTGATTTTTTACGATTTTTAAATATAAATTCAAATTTTAAAAAAAAATAATAAAAAAAGGCGGGCCGGCCCGTCCCGGCCAAGACGCCATCAGCGCGTCGAAGGCGGGCCGGTCGGGTAAGCGATCGGTGCACGCGACGCCCGGCCCGTGCGCCGTGCGACGCATAAGACGCGATACGGACGTCTGGCTGCGCGGTAGCCGCCACCCGCTTGACACCTCTAACCAATAGCAACCATCGAAGTTACTCCAGTTCTACATTCCATTTCATTATAATGAAATAATTGAGCAGAGTTAGAAGAAGCAAACCCGGTCATTTGAGATTGTCCTTTGCTCAATCCAATCTTAAGTGGATGCTTTGCTTGCAAATGTTTGGTAAAAGTTCCATAGGCACCTCCTTTTGAAAGTTTGTAAACTTTATGACAATAATTGCAAGAAACGTCGAACTTGCCATCTCCTTTTGGTGTCTTTTTGAAATGAATTTTGAAGATGTCGGAATTTGAATCTCTCCTACTTGCCTCCCCTCGCAGTTGCGATGATGGTGGTGGATTGCTTTCACTTCCTTGGATTGGATGTTCTATTAGCATATCGACATCGTCTTGTGTCTCACCAAAACCACTTCTAGAGCTTGCCATTTTTTAAAATCAAAAAAATTATAAATGACTAGTAAATTAAAGAGAAAGAAAATATAAGTAAAGAGAAATTGAGAGGAAATTGGTGCCGAGAAAAAAATAAAAAGGTTAAGAGTATTAATGAAAATAAAATTATAGAAATAAATTAATAGTGTAGAAAATATTGAGTATATGAGAATTTAGAGATAAAAGTTGCAAGAGAGAATTAGAGATTGAGAGAATGAGGGAATTGGAGATAAAGATTGAGAGAACGAGGGAATTGGAGATTGAAGACTTGAAGTGAGCTATTTATAATACAAAAATGTGAGTTTTTAAAAATTAAAAAAAAAATCAAATGAAAAATCAAAGGTCAAACGGTCACATATACAACGGTCGGGTCATGTGATTCATGTGAATTGTTCGTCATTACAAGTATTAAGTATAAAGTCATGTTCAATGTCACTTCATTAAATAATGAAGTGAGACCTTGTTCAGGGTTTCAAACTTTCAAAACATAAAAAAATAACATATATTATTTCAATTTTCAACTCAAGTTAGATGTCACAGTCACATACCAACTCAGATATTAAGTATACAACGGTCAATACACGTATTAAGATTTGAACTTTGAGCCGGTTCAAATCGCCGATTGAACCGCCGGTTCAAACTTCCGGTTCAACGGTTTTGAAATTCTGGAACCTAAATCGAACTTTGTATGAAGGTTCAGGTTCCGGTTTCAGGACGGTTACGGTATTTCCGGTTCAATTCGGTTTTTTCCTGGTTCGGTTCCACGGTTCCGGTTCAGAATGGCCACGTCTATACCCATGCTACCTTTTATAATATAAGTTAAATTCTTGCATATATTCTGTATTTTATGATCAAAATTTTCGAATCCAGTGTCCTTCACAATGCATCCATGATCATTTAGAGGTCAAGCTTGCTGTCCGCAGAACACATGCTGTACTTCCCAAATTACATGTATCTAGAAATGCGATTTTATTTTACATCAATGGCGCTTTGTTAATGTGAATTGTAAATACCGTGATATACTTTTCATTGCTTATTTGATGTAAGTTATGACACAGCTTACCATGTAAGTGGGTGGTGAGATTACCTCATTAATTAGTTTACACATAAAAAATACTTTTATTAAATTTAAAACATTAATACTTCTTTCATAAAGAAATATTTTTCTCCATTAAACTTCTTAAATAACAAATAGTATTTTTATCTAACAAAAATTGATTTTAATTTTGTTGTTTGTAATTTATATTTTCCTCTTTTAATTTTTTTTTCTCTTGATGTTCAATTCAAGAGGAACTTTACCTTCACACACACACTCACTCTGTCCAAATGCCTTGTACTCTACTCAACCAAAACCATTCATCATTGATTTAAAAAGATAATGAAAAATATGAGATCTAAAAATAACATCATTGCAATTGTCCAAACAACAACCTAAATTACAACATCAAGAATTGTCCAAACAAAACCAAAATTACAAATATCATCCCACTTGTCCAATTAAAATAAAAAATTTAGGGTAATATCATTCCTAATGCTAGATTGAGTTGGGGTCGAAATAGCCAACCCGCAAAATTGAATTTTTTTCTTCAAATATCAAATCCCCAAATTAATTAACACTATGAACTCAAAGCTCGTAACATACAAAATGCAACTATTTTGAACCAATCACCCATTTAAGAGTGCAACTATCTTGAATTTAACTTGATTCTTTTTCAAATTATCAACCTATCCGATTCAATTGAAATCCAAAACAAATAGTAAGGTATCCGGATGACCCTGCATTACATTCTAAGAGTCGTAGTAGAGTCGGGCCTACCTGATACAAGGCCCAAGTGAGTAAGCGCAAGCTTTACAACAACTTAATTTATTCAAAAAATAAAAACGTAGTTTATTAAAAGATAAATAACAAGGGTTCAAACATAAATACCGTGACCCAAGGGTCCTACAAAATAAAAAATATCTCTACCCAACAAGAAGATAACCAAGGTCCTTACAAAAATTACCCTCAATTCCACGACGTGTCACCGCGGTACCAGAGTCCTATGCCTCGTGATTCAGAAATGTGAAGGAAAACTCAAGTGCATGAGCTTTCTCTGAAAGCCCAGTAAGTACTTCACGGGTTCAAGAAATATGATATCAATCAATCATAAATATCAAAATTAAGTCGTAAGCACTCTAAAAAAAAAAGCCCCAGGGAGTCTATCACAAAAATAAACAAGAAATCGAATTCCCAGCTGGCGCGAGTTCCAAAAGTAAGCTCCACAAGCCGCCTCCCCCCGCCGCTACTCATCACCAACTCCGAGCCGAGAAAACGACTATCTCCGCCGCTACGCCCCTCGTGTCAGATGTCGGTAGCGCCACCTATCTACGTCGACACGGTCGCTGATCGACCCCAATCGACCGGGCAGGACAAACTGCAATACCCTCCCTTTGGAAGGGAGTGCCGGAACGCCGGGTGTCCCATCCCCAACGCCTCAAGAAAATCTGGAGCTCACTCTGCCCATCCAAATGCCGGAATTTCAAGAATAACAATAATGTGGATTCCAAATATCCTCAAATAATCAAACATGCTAAACAAAAGATTCCTAAACAAATTTAAGGAAGCACAAGGAATGGCAAAGCAACATGTCGCGAATATGAGATCGGCCAATAAGATCTCCAAAAGAGGGAACATCATGCCTAAGCAATTGTCCAAATCAACAAGTCCAAATTATTGCAAAATGACCTGGGAGGTACAAAAACCGTAAGTAGCAATTTACCTAAAGTCGCGAAAGTCTCAGGCTCCACCTGACTTCGACATCCAAGTCAAAATCGAGCAGCATAAATCTTATCTCAGTAATATCATTCCTAATGCTACGATTTATAGTAATGCATGCTCCAATGGTAGCCCAAGTCCTAAAAACTTAGACGCTCCTCAAGGCTTCCTTGGTCATTCTTCCTAAATGACTAATTTTATCTATTAACACACTAACATTTCTTAGTGGCTTGGTAGTCAAGGCCCAACATACAAAATGCAACTGGTTTTGAGGGTCACTCCATGGTTCAAGAGCCCCCAACTATCCCTTACATTCTTTTTATTCTTTTTCAACTTATCAACCTTAATCAATCTAGCAAATTGAACCTGAAGCCCAAATTGGTTTGATCAAACCAACTTGATTAAGCACGCAGTGTGACGCAATGAAAGAGTTCTATAATTTGCTTAGTTCAAGGCCCATTTAAGCTTGAGTTAAAGGTATAAATACTCAAATAATGTAAACAACTTGAATTTTAGCTTGAAATACAAGGGTTTACAGAGTTTCCCTAAATTTATTAGTAAAGATTCAATCTTGCCAATAACAAGGGTCTGGGAAATTTCCTACAAAATAACCCAAGGGGACTGACTATGGGTCCTACAAAAATAGACACGGAGGAGGTTTGAAAATATACAATAAAGATTATTTTACTAATTTTATTCCTGACTTCGATAAAGGATTTAATCTACCCACTTACGATTTAATTAAACCAGGTACTAGAGTCCCCTAAATAATCATGATCTGGTACTTATACAGTGAGAGGGGATAATTGAATAGCGGTGAGCTTCAAAGGTAATGCTTCCTAAGTTTGGTAGTGGATTTAATCACAAGGGAAATATGAGCATCAATCAATTTAAATATCAAAATGAATGCTCTAAAATTTATTAAAATCAAGTAATTAATAAGTTTGGGTTTCTATTTAAAAGTAGGGACCTAACAAGAAATTTTATAAATTTCGGTAGCGACTAGGAGATCCAAAGCTGTTCAACAAGTCTGCCTCGGCAAGGGACCCTGATTCATCAAAATAAATACCCGGAACGAGGGATTAAAAGGAATTATGTTTCCTCACGCATAAGGACCTAAAAGAGAAATCGGAAACCTCAGTCGGGTCGAAGGTGGCAAGCCAGCCTATGGTCTAGGCTCGTATCGATAAAGGGACGGATAAGACTGCGATCGAAACACTGACCGTATGTGGACGCGGCAATGCATCTCTCGGCCTAAGGGTATGCCGGAACCACGCAGGAACGTGTAAAGGCCCCTCACCGTAAGCGCCAAATCTCAACTGAGCTCACCTCGCCCAAAGACGCGGATGGAGACTGACACGGTATAATCATTGCTCATCGCCTTCCCACACACGCTGCAAACAATCAAACATGCGGTGCGTGGCTCGGACTACATTTGTCAAACTGCAAGTCTGAAGGCCTAAAAGGTAAGGAAGAGGGTCTGATTGATCGCAATAGCATCTCCCCTCGATCAAGGTATTTGGTCCAAGGCTGAGATTCCCATTGAGAGCTCTTATTTATACAGGCCTCATGTAAATCCTCCTTCTCCAAGAAACCACACGCTGCTTTTCACCTTTCTCTCAAGGCCTAAGCAAGCTATTGACAGGGAGTCCGGCTCGACCGCTGGAGAGGGAAGTCAATCGCTCCACTGACTTCCTCGACGGAGAAGGGAGGACAACTTCCAACGCTAGGATCGGATCTTAAAGTAAGGGGATTTGTCTACGCTCACTACGCTTATAACGCCACCCTCGTCAGGTCAATGTACCCAAAGCTCCCAACTTGGGACGTAGGAACAGTTTCCTTTTGCTTCCTCAAGTTTCCATAGTTTACGAGTATGACTAGGAGGTTAACTACGAGTTCGGTCACTCTGTAGAAGATGAGCGAGGAGGGGGTTTGCAAACTCCGGCCCAGGCAACGAGGAGGACTCGCGAATTTGGAGGCTACCTAGGGCGACCTGGCATCTCCAAACCTCACCGTGAGGAGCTCCTACATAGACATGGGTTGATTACCGCTGAGGCCTCACTACATCACCGGCCGCCAAGCTCTGCCCTGCAAAAGGAAGACCTATAATTATTTTAAAGAGAGAGATGTGATTAATAAAAATAAATGATTAGTTAGTTCAATTAAACTAATTAGGGAGTTTAGTTTCACTAAACTGCCACTGTAAAGACATTTCAAGAGAGAGAGAATAGTTAGAATTAACTATACTTTAAATCAGTTTTAATTAAATTGTGAGGTTTTAGCTTGATAGATTATGATGACTGTGAGACACTAATTATTTCAGTTAATTAATTAATTAATTAGTTAAATATTCAATTTTCACTGCACTAATTAATGGTTGGGAGAGTTTTTAATTAAACCTCATAGGCATTTAATAATGTTGATTAGTAACTACATTTTAGCACCAGGTTAATCGGAAGTAATATAACCAAGTGAGACGGGGTTTGGGCTAACCTTTTATTCTCATGGATAAAGGATTTAATGCGGATTGGGTTTGATCTCACCAAGCCTAGAAAAGTCCCATTATTTCAGCGACCGTACTGTACAAGGGTTTCAGATGGGTTTGTGGTGGGCTCAAATCTATTAAAGGTAATGCCCTAAGTTTGGTATGGGATGATTTAACGTATGGTTTGATTTTAATTAGATTCAAAATTAAATTAGAATGTTCTCAGTTTAATTTAATGATTCTAATAGAACCATATAGTTGTTAGTTCTAAGATTGATTAAATTATTTAATTAGGGAATAATTAGAAATTATGTTAAATTCCTTGAGGACTTATTAAATGATTTAGTGGTTGGATTAATTCCGCAAGGACCTGTTGATGTATTAGATTGAACTATAGTTCCGTGCTTGGGGTCAAGGGGCAATTGTTCATTAGTTTTAATAGCCGACAAATAAGTACCTAATGGTGGAAATCGAAACCCAAGGGTCGAATTGCAATTAGATCAATTGAACCATGTTCGTGGAGATGATTTCAAGATTAATTAAATCTAAGGGATTTAACCAAAGTCGAGATAGCTTGATCGCAAAATGATTTTTACCTCTAACGGCTTCTGACTCGTAGGAATAGATCTCGATTGGGTTGGGTTCAACCAGAGGTAGAAGGCGCCACCAAGTTTGACTTGGGCCCGCTACAAGACGCATGGCATTGAGATCAAATTTAGTAGCTATAAACGCTTACTCATCAGTTATTGAGAGAGTACGCCGCCATGCCGCGAGTGTGGTCAGATTTTGACATTGATGCATCGGAAGTTCCAAGTGCCGGAGCACGAAGAGGGTCCGACTTTTAGGTACGTACTTCCCCGGACCAAGGTACCTTATCACTTTCACGTAGTATTCCTTGACCTTGCCTACGGCATGTCAGTATGCCTGCCCTCCTCCCTTCTCCACCACGGCATTGTTATTCACCTTTCCTATGTCTATTGATGTGGAGTCCGACTCATATTATTTACATGGAAGGCAATCCCGCGGCAAATCATGACGGAGATAGTATGGATAACTTGATTTGTTTTCGCGAGACGTTGGAGGATTCCCTACTTTGTACCCGCTGCCAATTCGTCCACCGATTCAAAATGAACAGTGTGAGCTGTTTTTCCATAGTTTACTTAGCATGTATGGTTATCTGTTTAGCCGGGCCAGACGGACACACACCCCGACGCTGAGGGAAACCTACCCATGCAGCCGTAGGGATGAAAGTGTTCCGACTACGAACTCTGGAGGCTTAAGCCGCTAGGGTGACCACCTAAAGGATCTCGCCGGCTAATGAGAGACAAGTGAGCGCTACTCGGACATAGACATGGGCCTACCCGCGTTGAGGCCGTCAGAGATTGCACTCTGGATGGCTTTCCTCGGCCCAGGTTCACCATGGTACCCCACCGGGAAAAGAGAGAGATGTGAGCTCGTAAAATGAAACTCAATTTTAGCTACCTAGGAGTCAGTTATCTAAATCAAGTTTTATTTGGATTAAGAGGAGAGAGGAGAATAGACCTCTAGGGGTTTGCTTAATTCAATTGTGAGCGTACTCAATCTGATAGATTATGATGACTTTGGAGATTAATTCATTAATTAGTCAGAGCACCACTAATTAGCTTAATTGAACTTACCGCTAATTAATGCCGGAGAGTTTTTACCCCGAGCTTTCTGATTCGTAACTAAGCTCAAGTCACCGCTAATCATATGCAATTAAATCCAAGCTTACGAATGCATCCCGAGGCGTGAGGACCTACTAGTAAAAAGATGCCAAATGGAGTCGGGTTTCGACCGTGGTCGGTGACTTGGTGCCATTCCATTACCTTCGACTGCTATCTTTTGGGTTTTGAGTGATATTATGGGTTTTGTAGGCTCCCCTTAAAAGGGTCTGGACATTTGTATGGGTACCAACTATGGTTTGATTTAAATAGAAAAATTTCACGAATCCCTCGCTTAATTTTGAATAAATTTAATAGAACTATACTGCTTTATTTTGCATTTCATTCTGCTACATTCACTTAGGCTCAGATCCGGGTGGGGCCTGCTCTCCGGCTATTAAAATGACACGCGTCTGAGGTTGCCCGGATCGGGTCGGGCCACAAGATTTGTTGAATTAATCTAGATTTAACTATAGCTTTAATTCACTGTAATAAAGTAATTGGAATTCAAATCAATCCTCACATGGTTGATTGACAGACATAAATTCAACTGATCTATTCTCGATTAATTGAAGCTTAGCCCACATTGAACCATGTTTAGACTGATTCCAAGCCCACAAGCCAATTGATAAACCAATATAGGATCGCAACTGTGCCGGAGAGAAATTGCTTCTCATTCAATTAAATTAACTTCAAGTTAATCGTGGAATAGATTAGTTAATCGGGTATCAACCATTAGCTGAAGGCCTACTGTTTCTGCCCAAGATTAACTTTAATCAGACTATCCAATTAGTTAGTTGCCATAAATCGCTCTATCATCTAGATAATTAACTAGAGCAATGCCCTCATGATTAATTGATCCCACTGAGTTTAATCAGATCGCGGTTAGCTTTAGCTAACTAATTCCGGGCACAGTACCTTTTAATCAATGATGAGTAAATTTTTCTTAGTTTGTTATACTAACTATCATGTCATGACTAACTAATTTATCCCTATCCTTGTCTCCGCCTTCGTGAGACGCCGGGCCAGGCAAACACTCCACGCCCGGCTCGCCGTAGTGGGAGCCACCGCCCTTCTCCCAAGTAGCTCTCCAACGAAGCCTCGCGGAGTGGTCCGCGGTCAGAGAAATAGTCACAGGCCCTCTCCAACCGACGCCATCCCCTACTTGTACCGCTCTTCGTCTCCGATTCACCAAATGGGAGCGTGCTCCCCGAGCCGTGTATTTTAGAGCCCTAGACGGGACCAGCCCCGACGTTCTACAGGATTTCACCGGTGTCTACAGGTTCCGCTATGTCCTGCTACGTGGCAAGGTCATGACTGAACCATCGACATGAGCAACAGACAAAGGAAGCGCCATCGACATACCGACCGAAGAAGGTCGTGAGTTTAATTCCGGGTTTGTCAGCCGAGCTCGCTTTGAAGACGCTCCACCGTGTTCGCCACCCGGTAATCGACCGGTGGGAGACGCTCTCAGGAGCTCCGTTCTCGCTTCCGACGCACAAGTCTGATCTCGTTTTTATTTTGTGATAGACCACAAAGGGGTGGTGGTGTCAGCGGAGCTGTGTGCAAATTCCCCGAAGCCTCGCCCTCGCCCCCTTTATAGGGCTCATTTCGTTGATCCTATTCGGCCAAGGACGCATTAAAAGTCACAGGGATGAGCTTGTCAATTCAAAGCTCCCCTACTCCTATTCCACGCCCATATTTCCTTTTTCCGCGAGATGGCACGTATGGACAGCTGAGTACGCAGGAGATGGTGGTACGCATCGCCGTCTGACGCTTCCTATTTGCCGGTGATCGATGGCCAAATCTCGCCCCGCATCTGGCGCGCTTTCCTTCCGCTCAATTCATCATATCATCCTCGCTAGGTCCTTAGGATCGCTCGAGTATATTGGACGGACTCCGCTGAGACGCTTATTTATGCTGGTTCACCCTACTTAACTCTCATGATTTTGACTCTGCTTCGCGGATCCGGCCATACACTTAAAGGCTCAGATCCGGTAGTCTCATTTGATCTCAGCCGCTACCGGTCCATCTCTAGACATAGCCCTCAGTCTTATGCACAAAGGACCCTGGATCGGGTCAATTATATTTGATCCTTACTAATCTCGGGATGAACGCATAGCTCCTAAGTCCTTGTTCTTCTTAATTAATTCAAATCAACTTGGCTGGGCTATGGTTGGACCCAGACATCAACTTGTATCTATAAATAATTTTATAAAATTTCATCTATTAGGTCCCTGCTTAGCCCAAATAAATGGCCAAAATTCAAAATTAATTAATATTTGATGTTCAAATCATAATTGAATTTTAAACCAATTTATCAAATTCCTTTTGATTACATCCCATCCCTACTAAACTTAGGGCAATTTCCTTTAAATAGATTTAGTTCACTATCTCATCCCATCTAAGTTTCTAACATGCTATTATTTTGGAGCTTTCCAATTTAACTTTAAATTAGGTACTATCCAAATTTAATTAAATCATCTATCAATCAGGAATAAATAAAATGCTAGATAATGATTTTAACTAGATAATTATATTTCGAATATCCCACTTGATGCGGTCTCAAGTTAGCTAGCTAACTAATGCCCTCGGTTTATCAATTAAAATTCCCAATCACGCCATTCTGACAAATTTTTAAATTACGTACCAATTAATTATACGTGGAATCCATCATTTAATCATACGACCTTAATTTATCCCTAAAATTTTGATTTTATACGTCGTAGAGAGCTTAGGCAAACAAGTCCCAAACTGTCAGAAGGGAGCCACAACCTAGACTCCATGCTAAGCCTCCAAACTATAGCAATCGCGGAGCGTCCCCTGCTTCGGGAAATACTTCATCACCCTTCCACAAGAAGCAACCTCGGCTTCTCACCTCCTCCTTTCCTCCCGGCAGTGGTCTCCTTCAACACTTTTCCAAATTCTCCCAATGGCATTTCACCGTAAAGTCTACATTCGCTTACTGTGCTTGATCGAGGAATGCATGACCGGAAACTATAAGACGCGTTAATCCGAGAAATGCAGAGGAAAACTCAACTTGTCACGAGAGGAAGAAGCACGCTCACCGTCGAGAGAGACTAGGCCGTGAAGCTCAAAGCCAACGTTTCCGAGACGCATAGATCGAAGTCCGGAGACTCCTTCAATGAGAATGGTCAGCGAGAGAAGAGGGAGATTGTAATGTAGCTCCCTGAAGCTCCTCGCATTTAAAATAGGGCTCCCCAGGAGATCCTCGCGTATCGCGAAATGCAAAGATAATACGGATCATATGTAAAAAGGCCCATATTTAATCGATTTCACCCTACATGGCAAACGCAGGCAACACGGTCAAAAGGGAGGCCGCCGCTGACGCTTTTACATCCGACGGACTTTTACAATACATCTCACTTTACATCAAGACCAAATGCGTCGCCCATCCATCAATCATCCTCGCTACTGGTGTAGTTTAATAACTATATAAAATAAAAATATTCTCATACATTGAGCAAATATGGTTTGTAGTTGAGAGAAGCTTGATATCAGCCTTTGAAATAATGCTCGGTGATCACTTTGGATGGATCTATTTGCCAGATTTATCGGATAAGCCAATGGTCTCCATGCTTTATACCAAAAAGAAAACCTTTGATGGGAGTTATGCTATGTGTATATGACAATTTTTCTAAATATATTTCTCAACTAATTACATAGATGACAACTTTGTTGGGAGAGAACGCAATTCTACCTGGAAGTCCTTGCTTTATTCAAAATAACATTACTTTTTATCGCCTAAGTCCTACTCCAAATGCTGTGAGAGACCACATCAAATCATGCCCTTTGCCATCTTTTAGTGTGATGGATATAGAAAGAGTTGTTCTTAAGCACTTGCATGCCATGTTTTTTCTTACCCTCAAACACTAGGTTATTAATATTCCATAATTCAGAATAATCTTGAATTAAATAACTCCATTTACTTTTCTCTACATCCTTTCGTCCCTCTACTTAAAAAGGCTAGAGCATTTACCCTCTATTTTTGGAGCGTAGATTGTCACCGCAAATTCGTAACTAATACATCAGAACCTTTCCTTCTAAGTTTCACGCTAACATGCCAAGCTTTTTTAAATTAAATATCTCAATTTTAAAAAATTAGTACTTCCAAAATATTTTAATTAATTTTTATTCATTTTTTGTGAGATGCAAAAGGTTACTTTATTATTTATTAATATTTTAATAATCTCCTCTGTCCATTTTACCAAAATGCCCCTTAATACGGTTACTTAATTAAATCTGAAAGTTAGCCTATCAATTCTCGACTATATTGACACTATCTGAAAAGTAGAGGGATTATTCCCGGTATTCTACCTTCCATAGACTCCACCAAGTTATTGAGACAATGAAGTACCAAAATTTTGATTTTACAATGTGAGAATCTTCTATTGCTCACAAGTCCCAAACTCAAAAGGAGCCACCCGGTGACGATAGCATAAGGGAACAAACTTTGCTGGTTGCAATGGGAAATCCCCGGTTTTGCAACATCAAGGACGGAACATCACGATACTGTCGCCTCCACCATCTCTCCTGTCTTCTGAGAGGAGCTCACATACATTTTTCTCCCCAAGACTTCATCTCTCAGGTTCTCTCTCTCTCTCTTGTGCCTACTTTTGATTTTCGATTTTAGCTAACTAAAGCAGAGAACCTTCGACAGTTGTACTGCCACTTTGCAGTGAGTATTGAATGAAGGAGATTTACAATTGCCATCTATGATGAAAGAGTTAAAGCTTTTGATTTTGAAGACCTCATCCTTCATCCACATCTATGAGCAAATGCCCTCCATTTGAGATAACTGAAGTCACGCATGCATGAATGGTCGCGAGGAGATAGATGTCCCCAACCAAATTCCATGTTACTAGATCAGAACTGATGCGAGCCAATGGACACTATCCAAAGACACAATCGGCCCTCAATTGCTAGTTAATGTGGGTATTTTTGAAATGCGATAATAGGTCTCGCCTATCCCTCTTACCTGATTTTCACCCCATCAGAAACCAAACACCTAACTCACGTCATCTTACATGTAAAACTGAATTTACAATACATCTAACTTTACATCAAACCAAATAGCCATCTACAGGACAAAGAAAAGATGCTAGATTGCTATATAAAAATGGCTCTTAAAAATATCTCGCAAACCTTGAGCAAAAAATGTGATTTAATAAGTCCTAATTACCATAGCTAATAGTGCATTCCTGAAGTCCCCTGGGGATTGATGTTGGGATTCCTAAGCTTCCATTTCCTTTTGCCATAGGATTTACGATAATCAAATAATCGCTCTCCCCAGACTCGCAGTTTAAAGTACCACCAAAAGAACCACCTACCTATTAATACCATGTGTATTCCCTATGATAAGACTCTCATTTGGTTTAATAAACCTGCGCTCAAACCCTACCACTATTAAATCGGAGGGCACGCTGCATAGAGAGTTCGCTTGTCCGGCCCCGTCATCTTTTAGGAGATGTCTCTGCTCTTATGTCAAAATGTTATAAAAAATTACTTTTCATGCAAGTGGGCCCCAGAGCCAAATGTTGACATCGTTCACCTGTTTATGCCCTCCACGTGACCCATCTCTTTTTGTGATTTTCCCAATATAGAAAGAGTTGTTCTAAGCAACTTTATTCCAGAACTGATCAACTGCTACCGACTAGGTTTAACTTGGTTCGATAGAGTATTACCTTAGAAATTTAATCCTTTCGCTGGGTTTCACCGAACCTTTTGGCCCAATCGCTAGCTAATAAAAAGAAGTGTATTTAGTCCTCTATGGTTATTAGTTAGAGTACCAATGCGTACCGAATTAAATTCAGGTGTTAACTTTGAAATATAAATATAAGTAACCCTCCGGATCGCATAATTCTACGCTATGCTACTTTATCCACTATCGGCCAGCAATTAGAAATTTGACGCTTCAAAGTTGTTCAAGGAATTACAAAGGGAAGCAACTGGTGTAATTTGGTTGTGATGATTTGGAGACGTGGAGATTGGTTACTTTTATTTTAGTTAATATTTTAATAAATTGCTTTAAATCAATAGGTTTTAATCCTTAAATCTATTTTGAATTCAATCTTATGAAGGATGAGTTGAAAGAATCTATTAATATATTTTAGATTATATCAATTCAATTATCTCGAATAAGTAGGGATTGTTAAAGTTCCCTGAGGTTCTAATTCCATGACTCCTACCAAGGACCTTTATTGAGACAATAATTGAAGATACCAACTTTAAAAAAACACTTAACCTTGGCATTCGTTGTAAGCTATAATTAAAACCGATTCGCTTAATTTCTGCTCAACCGAGGTCGCCATCGAACCAAACTTGGTCTAATTGGTTCCAGATTTCTCAAAACCTGCAAATGTCGTGTTCAGAAGGGACGAATACTCACGATAATTCTTAGGGTTCCACCATCCAACTCATATCTGAGAGGAGCTCATAACATTTTCTCCCCAAGTGACTTCATCTCAGGGGTTCCCTCTCTCTCTCAGCCTACTTTTGATTTTAATTTGATGTAGTTAACTAAAAGGAAGAGAACCTTCCTAAGTTGGATTATAATTTGCAGTGAGTATTTCATTTGTTAATTACATCTATGATGAAAGAGTTAAAGCTTTTGATTTTGAAGATGTATGAATGGAAGCACCTCAAACTTGGATAATTGGATTTATTGGATGAATTGGATTTAAATCTTGATTTAGCTTTATTGGGGTGATAGAGGACTAATATGTGAATTCATAAAATTTGGTGAGGACTTTATGGGAAATTCTAATCTGTCTCACAAAGAGATATGGATGGGACCCTTGATGAGAATTTGGAGAGTGTGGGGACCAAAGGAGAATTCGACATCCCCATGAATTAAAAACAGTGAGGGGTTTGTATATAATTTTAAGTAAAGGTGACTTATGCAAAAAGGACATGATGTGAAGTGATAGGAAATTATTATAATGTATATCATACAAATTCAAATTTAGATAAAATGGCTGCAGGATTGAGGGATGATTGTATATATATATATATATATATATATATATATATATATATATATATATATAATGCATATGTTTTATATAACATAGATATACATGAGATTAGAGAATTATAATCAATAAGTTTTTGAAATTCAAAAAATAAATAAATAAAAAAAAATAAGGGATAACACATATGAGGTGTGAGGTGTGAGTGGGTTAATATTTTATATATACATATAAAATATAACAAGGAATATAAATATGGGAAAGTACACAGTATGATTGAATGGAATCATTGGAAAGAAATGCATAGATGGATTTATGACCAAAATGCATTTTTGGGAGGTATGATAATATATTATATTATACCATAAATATTTGTATAGAGTCTGCATGAGGTGGTTAAGCTTGTGATTTTAAAGGAGAGAGGAGAGAGGGAAACAACGATGCATAAAGTCAGGGAGGAGGTGTAGTTACATGGGATTTTAAGAGAGAGAGGGAATAACGCCAGTGAGGCTATCGATTGCAGCTTTTTCCTCCGCGGATCTCGCCATGAGCTGATCAAGGCTATCAATCCCATTAGCTGGATCCTACCATATTCCTCCACCCAACGCTGAAGCTCCTTTTAATAAACAATCTGCCTCGAGTGGGAACTCCTAGACACACTCGGGTTGAGTTGCGCGCAACCCTCTTCTCCACAAAGAGAGAGGGAGCTGGGTAGTGCCGATCCAACCATTTTCATACAAATAAGAACTTCCTGAGGAGTGCAAGCATCGGGCAAGTAGACATCGTGGTCATACCAAGGTGGTATCGGGCCACCGGAGCTGCTCCCCCTAACACCATTGTTTCATTGGTGAGTTCCTAATCTCAGAGATTGATATGTTCCATTGTTGATACACACTGATCGTATTACGCATAAGGCCTCATGCTTAATCATGTATAACATGGAGAGGTGTAAGTGAAACAAAGTTAGGTCTTTCAACTTTGAAGGGAGTCCAGAGTATATGCCGGGTTTCGCGGGTGTGTTTGTGACTAGGTGATGCATGAGAGGGAAAGACAATGATGGTATTATTTGGGGCCGGGTCTACCATGTGATAGGCGTGTTAGCATGAATTGGTATATGAGTTCTTGAGACTAATTGAAGGAGAAGATGAGGTTTAGAGGATGTGGAGTGGTATGTGTAGAGATGGTGTTTTCAGTGTCAGTGCCATAGTGATAAAGTGTGATCGTATGCTGAGTGTAGTTTTGTGTCATTGAGTGTGTGTGCATTGTGGAATTGTCACCTTGTGTTTCTAGCTTATAGCTTCCCATTTGCTGTGAATTACATATGCCTAAATGCTTAATATAACAAGATTGATAAAGAGAATAGTAAGTGTAATGGGTTCTCAATTCATAGTACGGGCTGATTGAGATCAGTGTGGGCAAAAGTGCTGTTCGTGGTGCTTAGGTTGCATGTAGGTGGGCTTGTTTAACATCAAAGGCTATACATATTATTCTTTGTCTCCAAAGAGAATAGGTTAGTTGATCTAATGGATGTGGAATTAATGTTCAAGGGGTGTAAAGGGCTTAGCTCTCTTGATATAGATAATATGCTAGTATGTTGAAGTTTTGTGTATTTTTGAGGTCGGGTTTCTTTGTGTTCTGTGTTCGCCAGACAGAAAAGTAAGTTGTAGTGAAGTGTTTAATACTCTGAAAAGGTCCCTTCAAATTTAAGAAACAATGTGGATTATTAGAGGATCCGATTTATTGGTTCTCTTGAATGCATGATTAGGAACAATTGTATATATAACCTAATGAATGAGGGAATTGCATCATGTGATTATATTATAGAGTGATTTACACGTCACTGGGCTGAGCAAGTAGCACGTAGAATTAGTAAAATGGAGGCTGTAATACTCAATTAATTGGTAGATTGGTAATTCTTGCTTTGGATTTTTATTGGAAGTAAATACTCTTGTAATTGAGAGTTAAGTGTAAAGCCAGAAGTTAATTGGAGGTTGGGCCGGTTTTGAAACTAATGGGCCCTTAGTTCCGCCCGCCGAAAGGAAGCAGGGTCAAGGTTGAGTTTTAAAGGATCTGCCCAGGTCTTTGGTAAGTAACCCTTGGAGGTCTATTTTGTGAATCTTGGGGTCAATTAATCGGTAGAAAAGCAGTAAAACCGTAGGATTTATAGATTCACTCAAGATAATAATGTATTTAATTAGGGTGGCGTGAAATAAGTTAAAGTAAGTCGGGTTCACCAAAACCTATGGACTCATGATAAAGAGATTGGTTTTATGTTTAGTGGGCCAGTGCCCATTAAGTTGCATGCTTGTTATAGATGCACAATTTCGGAAAGCACTCGAGCGTGTGTCGAGCTGTCGACCAGGTGGTTTACTGTGATGTCGCTGAGGAGCGCCATACTTCGACCTGACTGATTCAAAGCGCAAGTGCTTGGATTCATTGGCGCTTAGAGGTAAGTACCTTTTGCCTAGTTCCCTTTATTTATTGGCTAGTTGCTCTACTTGATTTTATGCTTGTAAGTACTCTGCCTAGTTCCCTTATTTATCGCTAGTTGCCTCTCTTTGGGATTTTATGCTTTGTAAGTTACTCTGTTTAGATTCCACCCATTGTCCTGGGTTTCTTGATTTTGCTAAATGTACGGTCATTGCTAAAATGTCTTTATTATTATTTGTGATACCTCGTTGTTTTTGGGATACGCATTGCTACGCTACGATACGAGGCTTATTGCTCTCTTTCCTTCGTAGATGTGTGTGATTGATGTGCTTGTGGTATGTACGGTGCCATACCTACCGCTTGTTTGGAATGCTCACTGTACTTGCCTCCCGGCCGGCCGACATTTCTTTGGATCAGAGGGCACTCATGGTGCTTTGTGTGCGCCTAGGTAGGTATGCGCTGCCAGTTGAGCGAAGTGCTCATTGGCCGAGCATATAGCCTCCTCGCTATCCTCAGTAATGGTGACCATTGAGATATCGCTGTACTTCTGTGTGCCGGGCCGGGCTTCAAGTGCAAGCCTTAACCGAAGCTTTTTCTTCCGCCGGATTCAAGCTGGAGTGTGAGCTCCCGGATGTCATGGGTGAGCGTCGGGGACGGGACACTGGCGTTCCGCATTCCCCGCCGTGAGGGACGATACTGCTGTTCCCTGGCCGTCGATCGATCACCACTTACGCTCTACATGAGAGAGAGGTGGCGCTTACCGAGGAGCGCATGTGTTAGTCATTGGCAGCAGATGCCGTGCCGCTGTTGCCGACGGGGAAAATTGTCATGAGCTTGCGTTATTGGAATTCTCTTTCTCGCAGCCCCGAGGGATCAAAGCATGGATAGGAGTCGCACTGCTATTCGGCGTTATGCTCGCGTAGACTCCTAGGATTCAGGCTTTCAGTACAGCGATCCTCCTACCGCTTGATGATTCTTTGATTTTTTGATATCAAGTGTTTCATCTTATGTCCCTCGAGATCCTTGTAGTACTTACCTCGGGCTTTCCTTCGAAGCTCATCATCACTTTTCCCTTCTCCCCATTTCCCGTGTCTCCGAGGAGAAAGCACTCAGCCGTGGAGACATGCTGCAGTCGGGCGGATATTTCCACGAGGTCGGAGGACCCCTTTTCAGCCTCTTGTCGTGAGATACTAGTTTATGACACCTCAGAGGGCCCTCGTTGTTTAGGGTATTGACCTTTTGTAATTGCTTTCCTATTAAGCACTGATTTGTATTTGCTTTTGGCTATTGATAAATAAACTTTTGAATTTATTTTGTTGGTCTCGCCATATCAAGCTACTTTAGGTCTCGTAATTCGAAAAGTGGGGCCCGACTCATTCTTGGGTACCTACGGCCCGGGTCTGATCGCCATCTGCGGTCCCTTTAGGATCCGGTGCCGGGCGCATACGCTTAGCTAACCAATTTCTAGACGCGATTAGGTCATAAGAATGAATAGAAGCAAGAATGATCTCCCTATTTGAGGCATTTAAACCTTTTTGTGGGATTTTCAACACCAATCTTGTGTTCTTAGAGTGGGTCTTTAATGAAGGAAAATGTGAGAAAAAGTGTGATGTGTTGGAAATTGAAAAAAAAAATATTGAAGAAAATCCAATAATATATTTGTGCTTTTGCAGTGTTGTGTGTCTACAATGCAAAGAGAGTACTGTAGAGAGAGAGAGGACGGAGAAATTTTGAAATAAGCTTGTTGCATTCAAATGTGACAAGCGTCCCCACAAGTGAAGTCATGGACATGTACAGGCATAGAGCCTACTTGTTACACAGACAGAGCCCTCACTGTGTGTGAGCACTGCACCCTTTTATGGATCTGACTCCAACTGGGTCACCATCCCCAACTTCTTGTCACTGACTTTACTGGTCCGCTACCTAACAACTATTGGGCTTAGTTCACATCTCCACATAAGTAGTAATATCGTCTCGCCGGGCTTTTACCGGAAAGCCCGCGACGGCTTTTGTTACTTGGGCTTAACCTTAAAAAGGCCTCAAATACTACTAACGGAGATAATGCCTTTATTACTTAAGCCACTAAGACTTTTCTTTTTCAATAATCACGGACTTTGTTTGATTTCTAACCATCCTCCCTCAAACAAAGGACCACATTCCAATCCAGTCTACCACCTGCACCAACTCGCAATCCAGTCCATCAGCTCGGCAAACTAACCGAATCAAGAACTAACCGTAATCCAGTGTCCACCCGCTTCAAAGACTAATCAGTAATCCAGTGCCCACCAATTCGCAACCGACTACAATCCAAAGTCCCACCTTTCCGGCAAACTAACTCAATCCGTGTCCACCGCCTCGCAACTAATCGCAGAATCCAGTCCATCACCCAAAAACGCAACCACCGCAAAGTAACCGCCTGCAAATCGCCGCACCATATTCCACAACTAATCGCGAATCCGCAGTCCACCGCCTCGACCCAACTAATCAAGTAATCCGTGTCCACTGCCCTAAGCACTCAACTCCACAACCAATCGTAAATCCAGTCCACTACCCGGCTACCAACTTTTTTTTTATTTTTTATTTTTTTATATATATCTACCACTCAGCCTCGATACTCCACGTTATTAAATTTTCGGTTTTGTCTTCACTTGGCCCTACCTGTCCAGCCCTCATAATACCTGCGTTTAGTCACATCTCCACATTAGTAGTAGTGATACTGTCCTATTGCGCAGCGCATTAAGCCCGTGACGAAGTTCTTGGCTTAACGCTAAAAGGTGATCGCTACCAGAGTATATTGCCATTACTTCAAAGCCCTTAAGTTCTACACTTTCCTTCAACAAATGGGACGATGCTTGGATTATTGCATTTGAGCTTTGGTAACATCCTTCCTCAAACAAAGGCCTGCACATCGAATTTCAACTACTAACTTCTATCCAGTGCTCACCGCCTGCAACCAATTCATACGCCCAAGTAAATCGCCAAGATTGGTCAATTCAATAACCAACTGCAATCTAGGTCCACCGCTCGCTCATCTAATCTGCACTGCAATTCGCGCCCACCGCTCGACACTGTTCAATCTTCGACATAACCGCGAACTAGTCTATCGCTCGCCCAATAAATCGTAGATTCAGTCCATCAGCTCAAGCTACCAACCTTTTTTTTTTACATATTCATTACTGCCTCGGGCAATTACCACGTTAAATCTTTCTCAGCCTAATTTACCTGGCCCTACCTTAACACTATCTGGCTTATTCACATCTTCACATAGTATTATCATTAGTCAGGTCATTAAGCTCGAAGCCCGCATTTGCCATTGTTTAATCAGTGCTGCCCGCATTACCAATGGAGATACGCTTTAATTACTTGCCACTAAGCATCTTTCTTCAACCAACCAACGCGACTTTGTTTGATTTCTAACAATAGTCCAACATCGACTGTTGAAGGAAAAAGTGTAGGGCTTAAGTAATAAAACATATCTCTTAGTAGCGAGACCTTTTCGGCTAGTCATGCTAACAAAACCCTGGTCAAGCTTAGGGCCTAAAGCCGACAATAATAATACCTACTAATGCCAGAGATTTGACTAAGCTTGATAGTTGTTGATAAATGATGGTCGGATAAGGTGGTCCAAAATTTACCATAAAGATTTCAATACATGCACGTGAGCAGCGTAGGCCCGCGCCGTCTCATCGAAAAAAGTTAGTTGGACTGCAGCAGTGGACTCAATTGTAATCAGAGTTGCTGCTGTGCGCAGGCTTGGATCGCGGTAGCCAGCGGCCGTGCTGGACTTCGATTGCGCTTGCAGCATTGCTGCCGTGCATCGTAGCTATCGCTGTGCAGCTGACCTCGAATTGCGGTACTTGGCTGTTTAGGCGTCATATGGATAGAAGTTATAGGCCGAAGCCGACATGTGGGCCTCGCTTGGCGGGAGGGACGTTACAAATCAAACACAATAGTCCTGTACATCGCATCAAGTTGAAGAAAAAAGTGTGGCTTAAGTAATAAAGCATATCTCTTAGTGAAGCGTAGACCTTCGTTGCCTGGGTTTCCAAGAACAAAATCGTATGGCCCGTAATGTCAAAACGGACAATATCACTGATACTATTTGATGATATTTGATGAGACTAAGCCTCATAGCTGGCCGGATAAGTAGAGGTCCAAACCGGAAAGATTTCACGTGCAGGCAATCCCGAGCATTCGCTGAGAATACACCCCATCTATTTTATGCAAGGGACCTAATATCAAGACCCCAAGAGACCGTTGGTGTTGCATTCAAATTTTAAAGTCAGATTGTTTCACTTTATCTTTTGCAGGGGAGTATATTCTTGAAATAATTCTACCATTCTACCTCTGTTGTCCAAGCATGGAAACCTTTGCTCATATGGTACAAACTTGGTTAGATACTTGAATACTCCAGGAAATATAAAGATGTAAGATGAGTATATGCATAAAGAAGTTTGGTATATTTTTATGATTAATCCTCATAATATATACCTCCCTTCAACCGTTTTGGTTTTATTAATGCAGACAAGCATTTATTTGGTTGGTGGAAAGAGGAATCTACTTTTCTTGTTTCCAGACTGCGCATTATGTTCCAATCTTTGTTCGTGAAAAAGTACATAATATGTGTATGATTTTTACTACTTAGCCGCAGAATTCTGGCTTTCAACAAGAAAAACGTTCTCAGTGGATGATGCTTTCTCTTTGCTCTGACCACGTGCTACCCACTCCCCAAAGAATGATGAGTATGGCATTGAATCCATTTTATTTTATTTTATAATTAAAGTTTTTATTATGTTTTTTTTTTTTTTAAAATATGGTTTTATAAATGATATACAAGGATGAACTAAATAATTCATCTGATGTTTTTATGTGTAAGACTTGAATCTGTCCATGTAAAATATCTTTTATATGATAAAATCTTTGACTTCGAATATTGAAGACATGAGTCATAAGACCAAAATCATTAATGGGTAAAGAATCATGGATTCAAATGTGAAACTAATCAAACAAAGAAAAGTATGTTTATCCAACCGATTAAGCTTTGAATTTTGGTGCTGGTGTCAGGTGGAATGCATTATCTTTTTAGTGGTGTTAGGTTTGTGTTGAAATAAGTTGCAAAAAACCAAACCTGAATTTATTTTAAAAAGAAAAAATATTTATTTTAAATTATTATAAACTTTGGATTTTTGATTAATACTAATTGAAAAAAATATTTTTTAAATATTAATGTCTAGGCAAACATGATTTTAATATAAATAAATGGGACCTCCCATCCCAACAAAAACAAATGGCTCAACATATGATATGCACAGTATGACAGTACATAATTTCACTTTTATAGCAAATGATTTATTACTTATGACCCCCCACCCCCCACCAAGCATTAAAGCATCTTTATACTATGATAATAATATGAAGATTAATAAAAGGCAGCATCGAAAAAGCAATCTATAAAGCCTCCTCCTTGACTGAATAACCCACATGGTTTCATCACGCCATGCTAAGTTAAAGACTACCAACAACAACAGCAGTCTGAATTAGAAAGATACTCTTTATTAGCACCTAAAAAGTTCAGCACTGGACCCTCTCCCCTGTTAATTCTAAAGTCGAGCATAAAAAGAAGCAAAAGCAATAACTAAAAATAATGTTGTAATATAAGTTTGCAAATCTGAACAGAAGCCATGAATTAATTAATTAATTAAGTAAGTAATATTCCACACTACCACCACCACAGTACTGGAAAATTAATGTACCATAAAACTTAGTAGAAAGAAAAAAGAAAAAAAAAAATACATGATAAGTGTAAGCGATGCATTCCCGGCAACATGTGGAGTAGTAACTACGAATGCGTCTCTTACAGTCCATGCACAGTGGACAAATTAAGCAAAGACAAAGATGAAAGAGAAGACAAGATGAAGAAGTTAAAAAGAAGGAAGACGAAGATGGATGCATTAAAAGATCATCGGACCGGAACCCTCGATTCCCCGCAGTGCTATGTTTTTAAGCAAGGCCTGCTTCTTGTTGGACTTGTTGTGCTGATCATAATATCCCTGGAGAGTAGCCAGATTCATACAACCCAAGGGGGACAACATTTGGCTCCTCCATCTATCCCTGGAATATTTAGTGAGAAGGGAGAGTAGAGTGAAGAAAGGAGAGGAGGGGTACTTAATACTAACTTGGAAGGGGCTGGGCTGTCTATTTAAATTGAATGGTGAATGGTGAATGGTGAGGGATGGGGAAGTCAGTAGTTACTGAACTTGGAATGAAGGGCATATTTGCATGGAAACGGATTCTCGGGGGATGCATCATGCTTTTGTTTGTTGGAAATGAAAATGCACTAACCAGTTTCCCAAGACACATTTTTTTTAATTATTTTATATATTTCGACCTACCACCCACTGAAAATAGTTTAAGATGTATTTATTATTATTATTATTACATGGGTGAACTCTTCCATGAAGGAACGTTAAAGAGACGTGAATTTAGGTGACGAGTACCTGGGAGCTTTGTGCTCATTAAGCGAATAACCCAACTGTTTTCTCCTTTAAGAAAAGGGGGACTCGAATCTGAGAGTTTTTCTTATCAAATAAATTACACAATGCACACGACTCGAGATATCGCTAAACCAATAGTCTTTTAATTTAAGATGTATTTTGTTGATAATGATGCTTGTTACGGTTTTGTTTATTAATTCTAAACCAGTGAATTTTTATTTTGAGATTGAAGTAGCGAACAGAGAAGCTAGTTCAAAGGAGGAACTCTTTAAGTCATCAATGAATGTGCTTATGGTACATAATAGAGAATAAATTGAGGTTGATTTTGATATGATCTCGTTGGTGGGCTAGATGCATGGCCGAATCACTCATGACTCAAGAAACATAACGGGTGGATTATTTTTATAAGCCATGTCAATGTTATTTGATTGAAAAGAAAAAGGAACACACATGGCTTGGCTTTGGAGAAAAACAGAGCTTTGGGGGGAAAATGAGGTGTGAAACCTAACCAGGACTTTTATCATATGAGGCAACGACTATTGGTGGATACAAGAACAGGATTTTCAAAAGAAGATTCATGTGGGCCAAAAATCCAAAGGTCTATGAGTCTATGACCATGAAATCTCATTTATTGATGGGTCCAAACTAATCAATATACCACCCTATTCAAGTAAACATATCTGTGAAAAGCCAAGATTTTTTTCACTTACTTGTGAAAAGACAATGTTGAGTGGCAAGTGAGGAGATTTTTTTAGCAAGACATCATGCAAACTTAATTTATGGTTGTGTAAGTATTCCTATTTGATATTAGAGCAATGAAATTTTTAGGTGATTGGTCTCAATTTATTTGTTAATGTGAGAAATTTTAGTTTTGAAAGACTTGTTTCGTGATTTGTTTGGATTGTGAGGGAATTGAGGAAAGAGATATCGAAGATGAAAAATTTGATAGTCAGTGGGCATGCAATAAATTTTGGGTTTGAAATACATTCATTGTGTTTGTATCGTTATGGTCAGTTCAGATCGTTTTTGTGGAACATATTTATGGTACTAAAATTGATTGTTTTTTTTTTTTTTAAATTATGGTTTGTAAGAGTGGTTTGACATAAAAAAAATTGGCTATCCCCGTTCTTAAAAATAATATAAATAAATAAATAATAAAAATACAAATAAAAATAGTTGGATATGGGGATAACCTCACTAATTACTTTACAAGGTGATCGTATCACCTAATTTATATCAAACCAAATAGTGAAAAAGTAAATATAACATTTACACCAACAACAAATCAAACAGTTTTTTAGTAAATCAAAATACAATAATTTACCTCACATGTAAGTCCACTTACAGGTAACCAAGACAAGCGACAAGGCCTTCAAAATCCTAAAAGTGGTCATTTACAAAACAAAAATTCTTATTTATTTATGGGGGAATTGGTTAGATACCCTTTAAAACTATCAAAATTGCATATTTACCCCTGAGAAAAACATAATTGCCTACATACCCCAGATAACAGATATAATTGCATATATACCCCTACTGTTAGGTTCCGTTGACACAGGGGCGGCTCAAGAGAGTTGGAGACCTAAACTGAAATTTTAAAATTGGGCTTTTAATTAATTAATATAAATTAAATTTTATTAATTTTTTAAACACACACTTATACCGAGATTTTTTTTTTTTATCTCTTATGGGTTTTAATGGTGAAATAACTTTATAACCACTCCAACAAGAAAAAAAAATCTAAACAAACAAATAAAAATTTAAACAGAAAGATAATAGGTTATTTTATATATAAAAAAATTAATAAAAAATATAAAAAAAATTATCTACTACAAAATACTATCTAAAATTTATTTTTCTAACTTTTTTGAGATACCAAGTTATTAATTAAATTTTTATAATAAATTTGTTCTAACGAGTATTGCAAACAAGAACTCAAAAGCAAAGAGTGAAAAGAGTAAAGATTTAAAAAAAAATTAAAAACAATCTTGATTTATAATAGAGAAAATGGTCGTTACTTTCCAATTTACCAACAACTACGTAATTATTAATTCTTGGGATTAGTTTTTTAATTACTAATAAGGTACATAGCTGGAAGAAGATATATATTAAGCATTTATTAAACTAAAAAAATTAAAACTTTAGTTTATTATCTTTCATTCTAAAATGTTAGTTGATAAAAGATATAAAAAAATATCAGTATATTATAACAAATATCTTTCATATATTAAATTATAAAAAAATAAATATCCGTATATTATAACAAATAATTATTATTATTAGCATGATAAAGTTTTAAAAAATTTCAATTCAAATGTAGTAGGAGGCCTCCAATAGATATTAAATTTAAATTTTTAAATATTAATTTATCATACAAATAATTATTATAACTACAATGATAAGCTTTTAAATTTTGTATGAGGCCTCCAATAGATATTAAAATTCAAATTAAAAATTTTAAATATCAATTTATTATAATAAATATCTATTATTATAGTTATGATAATAAGATTAAAAAAAATATTAGAGGATAAAAAGCTAATATGAGGCCCTTAAAATTTGGGGGCCTAAAGCGATTGCTTCACTCGCCTTACCCTTGAGCCGCCTCTGCGTTGACAGGAGTTAATCAGAATTAGTTAACCAATGTTATATCCAAGGTTTAGGCAATGAAAATACCTAAAATACCCCCACCCCTAAAGTTACAATCCCTAACCCTAATCCATCTAAACCCTAACTCATTTGAACCGGCGCCTTCTCTTTGTTAATCCCAAGCTCCGACTAAGAGCTGTACAGTGGAACAGAGGACCTAGAGGGGTGGAGCCTGGTTGCTTTGCAGGTGTTTGGCCGGCTCGGCGGCTCGCATCGTTGGAGCTAAGCAAGTCAAGTAAGGTGCCAACACCCTCCTGATATTGTCTAGGTTTTGTTTCTTTAATATTTTCTTGATGTAATGGAGATAGATCATAGATCTGATTATGTTCTTATGTTCTTTGCTTGGATTAGTTTTTGATTTTGAAGAAGAAGAGGGATTGTTGGATGTGAAGAAGAAGAAGGGAGACTACAAGATTAGGAATTAGATCTAATTCATTTGAAGAATTAAGTTTTAGATTATTATTAAAAAAAACGTTTTTTTTGGATTGTATTTGATTTGTGTGGATTGTTATATTTTATTTGTGTGGATTGTATTTATCATAGGCTGCCAGGCTCACGGTCGAATTTCTTCTCCCCGAACTCTTTTCTTTTTTTAGTTTTTCCTAATTTATTTTTTAATTTTCCTATTGAAATAATGTTTCATTTTAATTTAACATGCTGAATTTTCATTTTAAATATCTTAGATCTAGTAAAATTTTGTTCAAGAAAAAAAAATTAATGTAAGAATTAAAACTAAAACAATTTGGGTAGTAGAATGGGGGAATTTGTTATATACCCCTCAAAACTATTAAAATTGAAATTTTAGATTTTTAAAGGGGTTATTTATAAATTTACAGTCAAATAAACTTTTCAGGGGATACATATGCAAATGGCATAAGGTTCATTTCTCATGTCTACAGTTTGTTAAGGTAGACCATCTTATTTTAACACCCGGGGGATATATATAATTGTCATGCCCCGAACTCGGTCACGAGCCCCAAGCACATGACAAACTAGCCTCACCTAGACCAGGGACAGGCCTTGGCCTGGACGCAAGGCCTAAGATATCAACTTGATTACATTCAAGACAATAAAAGTCTACCAATAATATCATAAAAATATACTTGATCTTAATTAATATATTTTTAATATACTAATCTCGGTGGAGGTATTTTCTTATCACTAAGCTTGCAAAGCTCATTACCATTCCCTACTCAAATTGCAGGAATAGTCCCAGATCACTAGGCTTTAAGGAAGATTTGGATATTATATTATGTCTCTATTTCAGAGTACTAGGAGTCTGAGCAGATGTGGATGTTTTGTGTTATGTTGTACTTGGGAAAGTTGGAAGTTATGTAACACTATATTGAAAAATACTTGTGCACAACACAAAACATAACATCCACGTCAGCTTAGAGCCCTAGTACACCATACTTAGTACACAAAACATAACTACTACCCTTATCTTGATTTGAGTCAAGATATAACTGAATCACTCCGCCTTCTTCTTTAATTTCTCCTCTCTAACCACAGTCACCCTTCCTCCAGAGGAATTCAAAAAAATGAATCTCTCTCTCTCTCATGCACCTTTATAACATTTAGGGTAAATGATATAAATAGTCACTAAACTATACTCTAATTCCTATTTTGGTCACTAAACTAAAAAAAATTTCAATCACCTCCCTTAACTTATTATTTGCTCCCAATTAAGTCTTTATGCTCAACGGCGTCAACGGAAATATGACGTGGCTTGCCATGTCACAGCCAACCTGTTTTTTTAAAAAATAAATATAGCCAACTTTTTACTTTTACCCCCTTACTTTTTACTCTTTACTTTACCCTTTTACTTTTATCCATTTTCACCTCTTCACCACTCCAGAGCCCTAGTCCGTCGTTCCTCATGACATCGGGTGGAAGAGCGAGCAATCGCCGGAATGGTGGCCGGAACGGTGGTTGTGCAGGCGAGGAGGTGGAGGTAGGTGGCCTTTCCACTAGTTCTTCGTATCTTCTTTCCCCTCCATGTTCTCATAAATATGTTAGGAATTTTTGGCATTTCTTTGTTGCTGAGATAGATGGAGTGGTTGATGCTATTTTTAGGTTTGATTTTTTTCAAATAGATTTGAATGTTTTGCATTTTACTCGGTTTATGAATTGTTGCTAGTTTTGTTATTGGTATTGAGTCGAGTTGGTTAGTCTCAATTCTGGGGTTTTGATTGTTTAGATTAGTCTAAGCTTAATTATGGATAAAAAATAGGTTCTTTTTGGATTTTATTTTGATATGGGAGTTATGATCTTGAGATTTTGTTGGAAATTGTTCAATTTTTTTTGGATTTTATTTTGATATGGGAGTTATGATCTTGAGATTTTGTTGGAAATTGTTCAAATTCTTTTCTTGTTTGTTTTATCCTTTTTTTTAATTTGTTTCCATTATTTGTTCATTAGTATGGTCACTTGGATGTGTCTCTTGTCTGGACAACTTTTCTTTTCCTTTTTGTGGTTGTTTTGATCTTCATGTTGAAGAAAGAGGTGTATATTCTCTATGGTTTGAGAAGCTAGATGTTTGTAGGCAGGATTGTGAACAATAACAAACAACAATGTTGTGTTTATATTCAATCAATTATAGGCAACAAGGAGATTGACATGTGCTTGATCACTTGCTATTTAAGTATCCTTTATTTGTATCTCTGTTATTGGATAGAAATAGAGGAATGCCAAATGGTTATGAAAATTCCAAAAAAGTACTCAAGGTTTTTACTAATAGTTGATATAAATTTTTGCAGGTTGATCCAATTCATCTCCAGGAAGTAGTCTCTGGTGATTCAGGGTTTAGGAATAAAATGTCTGACTGTAAGGACAATGAACTAAGTGAGGGTAATGGGTGTAATGTAGGTTGTGACTCCTTGTTTACTAGTGATAGTTCTGACTCTGAATTTCATGAAAGTGATTATGACATGGTGGACGATGATGACAAGGTTTTTGAAATTAATGTTGATTTAGGCATAGAAAGTGATATGGGTGGTGTGAACTTTATGACAGGTTCTATAGTGGAGTCTAAGGGTGACAAGGATGACTATGATAGTTCAGATTCCTTGCACAGTGTAGATGACTCTGATGATCTATGTGTCTGCTCAAGAAGAAAATGGCCAGAATTTAATAACCAAACAGACATGGACAACCCTAAATTAGTAAGAGGGATGGTGTTCTCTAGTAGAGAGGCATTGAAGGAAGCAATCAAGCAATATGGAAGGAGAAGTAGATATAATGTGAAGTTTGTGAGGAATGACAAAAATAGGTTGAAAGTCATATGTAGAGAGGACTGTCCATGGGTGCTTTGGGGATCAAAAATGAACCCTAGGGATGATTTGGATAGCGCTTGGCAGATTAAAACCTATGTTAGTGAGCATAGATGTCCCAAGGAGATGAAGAATAAGAATGTGACATCAAAATGGATGACTTCTCATTACCTACATAAGTTTGCGACTGATCAAAACTATTCGATCAACTCATTGCAACAAGATGTAAGGAGTGATTTCAATTTGCTAGTCCCCTTGAGCAAGTGCTACAGGGCTAAACTAATAGCTCTAGAAATGGTCCTAGGTAATGCAAAAGAACAATATGCAAAAATTTATGACTACTTGGAGGAACTCAGGAAAACCAATATAGGAACAACCACAATTTGTTTCCTAGATTGTAGATTATTCTTGAGGATGTAAGGATGTATATTTGCCTACAGGCTTGCAAGAATGGGTTCAAATCTGGTTGTAGGCCCATTATTAGCCTTGATGCATGTTTCTTGAAAGGTTACTATGGGGGACACCTAATGGTGGCTGTGGGAATTGATGCTAATGATTGCATGTATCCCCTTGCATTTGCTGCTGTTGAGAGCGAAAATTTTGATTCATGGTGTTGGTTCATCCAATTGTTAAAATAAGATTTTGAGATTGCTAATTCATATCACTGGTCCTTCATGTCAGACAAACAAAAGGTAGACAATTATGCCTTGTATACCTTTTCTAATTATTTAAACCTTTACTTACAATCTTGTACTCATTTTATTTTTTGAACTCCAATTGGGCAGGGACTAGTTGATGCCCTGCTGGAGTTGGTGCCAAATGCTGAGCATAGAAACTGTGTTCGGCATTTGTACACCAACAAAGGGAAAGCATTAAAGGATTGCCTATGGAAAGCTGCCAGAGCAACATACTTAAAAGAGTATGAGGATGCAATGAGAGAAATGAGGAATTTATTAGAGGATGCCCAAAGATGGTTGGAAGATAAAGACCCAAAACATTGGTCGAAGGCCCATTTTTCCACAATGACAAAGTGTGACATGTTGCTGAACAATTTGTGTGAGTCATTCAACAAGTATATTTCGGAGGCAAGGGGAAGACCTATGTTAACTATGATGGAAACAATAAGGACCAAGCTGATGCAGAGGATTGCATTAAAAAGAGAGGCAGCTGAAAAGTACACGGGAATTCTATGCCCTAAAATTCAAAGGAAAATTGACAAGATCATTGAAGAGTCTAGTAGGTGTTGGGTTAAACAAGTTGGTGGTGCAAAATATCAGGTTTCCTATGGGCCAGTTGATCAACATGTCGTTGACTTAGATGCCCACAGTTGTTCTTGTAGAAAATGGGATCTCACTGGTATCCCTTGTAACCATGCAGTGGCTGTAATGTTTACTATTGAAGAAAGACCCGAACAATATGTCCACCAATGTTACCACAAGGAAACACAGATGCACATCTATTCTCACTTCATTCAACCTATCAGAGGGGCAAAGCAATGGAGTCATATGGAAAACATGGAGCCTATCCTTCCACCCATGATGAGAAGGCCCCCTGGCAGACCACACAAGAATAGAAGGAAAGAACCAGATGAAACAAGTGGAAATCAATACAAGGTTACCAAGATTGGGGTGCAAATGACTTGCAGAAAATGTGGGCAGACAGGCCATAATGTGAAGGCATGCAAGGGACAAGTTGGTGCTAACAGTAAACTGTCTAAGTTACATGTGGGTTCTATGCACCTTTTTTGCAATCTAATTCCAAGTACATTATGAATTATTAATGACCAATACTTTGTGTTTTTTTCTTTTTCTAGGTTAGAAAAGCTACTGCAAACACTGTGAGGAAAGCTACAAAACAACCTGGAAATGAGAGTCTAGGTGCAAGGAAAAAGGTAAAAGCTGATCTTAATTACTTTGTCTTGCATTTGCTTCTAACTTTTTTTTTTTTAATTTATGGGATGCAGAGTCAAACTCTAAGAAGACAAAGCACTGCAAGTCAACCACCTGCAGTGACTCTCAGGTGGATGCCTAATGTAAGTCTATTATTCCAACACCTTCTTATTCAGTTTCCTTTTACTTTTAGGCTTAATTATTTTTCTAGTACTTTCTATGAATGTTCTCTCGGCGTGTTTATAGGGTTCTTCACAAACTATAAGACACTTTGGGTCTGAAAGGGTACAAGTGGAAGTAATGCAAGAGGAAAGAAAATTTTGGTCTTCTATTCTGCAACATATATATATATATATATATATATATATATATATATATATATATATATATTAATTAATGTATATATTTTTTCCACTCAGGGGCCTTCAATTGGAAAAGGAAGCTCGATTCAAACACATGGAGTGAATGCTAACATGATGTTTGGTGTAAGTTTGTTCAGTACCATGTGCATTTTCCTTCTTTTTTTTTTGTCCTGCACTGATTTTCAACATTGTTAATCTTGGCAATCAATAACTTAAATTTTTTTACTTGCTTATGATGTTTTTCTGTTGTACAGGGTTCATATATTAATGTATATTTTTTTTTCCACTCAGAGGCCTTCAATTGGAGAAGGAAGCTCGATTCAAACACATGGAGTGAATGCTCACAGGATGTTTGGTGTAAGTTTGTTCACCATGTGTATTTTCCTTCCTTTTTTTGTCCTGCTCTGATTTTCAACATTGTTAATCTTGGCAATCAATAACTTAAATTTTTTTTTACTTACTTATGATGTTTTTCTGTTGTATAGGGTTCATATATTAATGTATATTTTTTTTTCCACTCAAGGGCCTTCAATTGGAGAAGGAAGCTCGATTCAAACACATGGAGTGAATGCTCACAGTTTGTTCACCATGTGTATTTTCCTTCTTTTTTTTTTGTCCTGCACTGATTTTCAACATTGTTAATCTTGGCAATCAATAAATTAATTTTTTTACTTGCTTATGATGCTTTTCTGCTGTACAGGATATATTAATGTATATTTTTTTTTCCACTCAGGGGACTTCAATTGGAGAAGGAAGCTCGATTCAAACACATGGTGTGAATGCAAACAGGATGTTTGGTGTAAGTTTGTTCGCCATGTGCATTTTCCTTCTTTTTCTTTGTCTTGCACTGATTTCAACATTGTTAATCTTGGAAATCAACAACTTAATTTTTTTTACTTGCTTATGATGCTTTTCTGCTATACAGGGTTCATATATTAATGTATATTTTTTTCCTACTCAGGGGCCTCCAATTGGAGAAGGAAGCTCGATTCAAACACATGGAGTGAATGCTAATAGGATGTTTGGTGTAAGTTTGTTCACCATGTGCATTTTCCTTCTTTTTTTGTCCTACACTGATTTTCAACATTGTTAATCTTGGCAATCATTAACTTAATTTTTTTTACTTGCTTATGATGCTTTTCTGTTGTACAGGATATATTAATGTATTTTTTTTCCACACAGGGGCCTTAAATTGGAGAAGGAAGCTCGATTCAAACACATGGTGTGAATGCTAACAAGATGTTTGGTGTAAGTTTGTTCACCATGTGCATTTTCCTTCTTTTTTTTGTCCTGCACTGATTTTCAACATTGTTAATCTTGGCAATCAATAACTTAATTTTTTTACTTGCTTATGATGTTTTTCTATTGTACAGGGTTCATATATTAATGTATATTTTTTTCCACTCAGGGGCCTTCAATTGGAGAAGGAAGCTCGATTCAAACACATGGAGTGAATGCTAATAGGATGTTTGGTGTAAGTTTGTTCAGTACCATGTGCATTTTCCTCCTTTTTTTTTGTCCTGCACTGATTTTCAACATTGTTAATCTTCTCAATCAATAACTTAAATTTTTTTTACTTGCTTATGATGTTTTTCTGTTGTACAGGGTTCATATATTAATGTATATTTTTTTTCCACTCAGGGGCCTTCAATTGGAGAAGGAAGCTCGATTCAAACACATGGAGTGAATGCTAATAGGATGTTTGGTGTAAGTTTGTTCACCATGCGCATTTTCCTTATTTTTTTGTCCTGCACTGATTTTCAACATTATTAATCTTGGCAATCATTAACTTAATTTTTTTTTACTTGCTCATGATGCTTTTCTGCTGTACAGGGTTCTTCTCAATTTATAACTCATGCTGGATCTGGAAGAGTACAGGTGGATGTTGGATCTGGAAGAGTATCTATGGATGCAAGACAAGAGGTAAAAAATTTCTTACACTTCTTTCATAGAGTTCTTTGTCATGTGTGGAATAGGAGAAATTATATTTCTTTCATATAGATGGATTATGGATGTAAGTTTATTAATTCTAAATCATTTTTTCATTGTATTATTTGGGGTTTTTCTACAGGGATCTTCTCAAGTTGTAAGCACGCAACAAAGTTGTGTTACTGGAGCTAGATATGCAAATCCACATACACATCAACAGAGACAACAAGGGAGACAAGTGCCTTCAAGGTATATGAGAGATTTACCTCAAGCTGGAAGTATGGCACAAAGAAAAAAAAAAGGTGTCTAGCAATAGTGCTCTACAAGTGAATAAGAAGGAACTATCCAAGGGTGCACATGTAGAGAAGGACTGCTAATGGGGAGGCTGTGTATATTGTAGGAACATTACATAAACAAAGTGTTATCCATTTTCTATGTTAACTAGTTTTGTTTGATTTTGGAAAAAACATACTTGAGTATTGTGAGTGACATGTGTTCTGTATTTTAACTAGTCTTATTTGATTTTGAAGTTAATTATGTGTTAACTAGTTCTGTATTGTAATCCCAGTTTTATGTATTTCATTATCAGAAATTTGTAATTTATAGAAAAGCATAGGGCGTTTTTCAAATTGTACTAAAATATGGCAGAAACTTTTTTGTAATTAAAAGAAATATGGGGACTTTTGTGCAAAATGTGCAAAAGACAGGGACTTTTTATAACTAAGATAATTAGTTGGGTTTTAAAAAAAAATGAAATCAAAGAAACTGTAAGGTGTTATCTGCAAGATGTGCAAAAGTAGGGTAGTTGCTTTTTTGTAATTAAAAGCAACAGTTGGAGCAGGCTGACATGGAAGGCCACGTCAGCTTGCCGTTAACACCGTAAGTGAGAGTGACTTAATTGGGAGCAAATAATAAGTTAAGGGAGGTAATTGAAATTTTTTTTAGTTGAGTGACCAAAATAGGAATTTGAGTATAGTTTAATGACCATCCATGATGTTTACCCTAACATTTAAGGGCATTTGTACTTTGCCCCCTCCAATTCATCACAATCACACATAAGCCTTTTTCTTGCCCCTAATTACTTGGTTTAACCCCCTTATTCATCTTAATACCCATTTTGACCCTCTCATGATCATAAAGTTCTATAACCTATTTATAGATTTATTAAGACTAATTTTCAAGTCGTTACATCTATATTGTAGGAGCTAGGAGGTGGGAGGCTAACTCAGTCTTTGAGGGAGAATTACAAGACATAAAGGAAGGCATTAAAATGTTACTATTACACACCGATAATCAAGGATTGGCTAGATGCATTCATTAGGATTTAGAAGACAACAACTAAAGGACAAGGAAAGGAATTGAAGATTGCAGAGTAGACATGGGCACTGGCCAGTTAACTAGGCCCAGGCTACATAAGTAGCCCACCGGGCCAGGTTGCCCCACAGGACCCGGCGGGTCACAGTCAACAACTGGCCAGGGCCACATTATAGAACTGGAGGGGCCAGTCCCAACCTGCCGGTTTATTAATTTTTTTTTTAATATAAACTCATTAAAATGTATATTAAAAAATATGAAAAAAAATGTGAAAGAAATTTTCAAAAAAACTATGATATTTGATATAAAAATAGAATGAGACAATTGATAAAAAAAACATTTTTTATGTGAATTTATGGAGGAATGAGACAATTAAGCTTATTACAAACAAAAAAACTTTAGTTATTGCAACCCTAATTAAAACACCACAATGATTAAAAAGAAAGAAACAATAACCATAGTTTCCAATTTTATAAGTTTCAAAAAATATTAAATAATAAATTAATAAAAAAATATTTAAAAATTTTAGGTAAACTAGAATCCAATTTTTTATATCATTAAGTTAATACTATAAACAAATGCCTAAATCAATTCAATTTTCCATTTTTTATCATTAAAATCTCCAAATTTCTCGAAATTGAACAAAAAGAAAGAGGGGAGGAGGTAGAACCGTAGAAATAGAATGAGAAAATAAATAAATAAAAATTATTTTCTTGAGTGAATTTATGGAGGAATGGGATAATTAAGCTTGTTAAAAAAAAGAAACCTTAATTCTTGCAACCTTATTAAAACATCGAATTGATTAAAAAAGAGAAACAAAAACCATAGTTTTCCAATTTTACAAGTTTTCAAGAATATTAAGTAATTAATTAATAAAAAAAATATTTATAAAATTTAGGTGAACTAGAATCCAACTTTTTATAGTATTAAGTTACTACTATAAACGACATGTCAAAATCAACTCAACTTTTCATTTTTTTATCATCAAAACCCTTAAATTTCTCCAAATCAAATAAAGAGAGACTGGTGTTAACCTGGCTGACTCGGCGGGGTCAACCCGACCGACCTGGGGAAACCTGTTGGGTCAAGGGTTGGGAAAATCCCAACCGTGATCAGTCTGTTATTATGGCAGGCCGATTAGGGTTTTTCGGCCCAACGGGTTATGTCGGGCCGGTTCCGGGTCGGGCCCGGTTAAAACCCAACCCATGCTCCCCTCTATAGCAAAGTATCGTTGGGTCAAATCCAACACTAAGAGATGGTGTACATTCCAAGAGAAGTAAATTGTTGTGTTGATGCATTATCAGGGATTGTAAAGGAATCAAAAACCAAGAGTTCAGAGAGATCCAAGATATGCGAGAATGGTTGAAGAATTTGTAATTTGAATTTAAGAACGATGTAATTATTTGCAAGATTGCTCTTTGTATATATATATATATAAACGGGTTTTTTAATATATATATATATATATATATATATATATATATATATATAGAGAGAGAGAGAGAGAGAGAGAGTGTCATGATAGTATTAGGCCGGACATCCTGATACTATCATGCATAGTTATCAAAACCTGACCGGACTGCCAGTTCGACCGGTTGAATCGGTGAACCGGTGGTCGGTCCGGTCCAGTTCTCCAATTTTCCGGTTTTTTAATATTTTATTATTAAAATATAATTAAATATTATTTTAATAATAAAATATTATTAAAATAATATATTTTTTTATTTTATTTTTTTTTAAAACAGGTTTTTTATTATTTGAAATAGTTTTTTACAATATTTTTTTTATAATAATTTTTAAAATATTTTTTTATAAATTATTTAAAATAGTTTTTAATTATTAATATATATATTGAATCGGCATTGACCGGATCGACCCTGCTGTTGAACTGATGAACCGGTGACTCGGGACCTTGAACGGTTCAATGTCCGGTCCGGTTCTGATAACTATGCTATCAGGACTTATCTCATATGTATATATAGTTATATGTATTTAATATTATATATATATATATATATATAGACGTGATATTATACAGTCGACCGTAACACTGTGCATTCCCGGTCGTCTCCTATTTGGCCCCCTAGAGCATGTTTGAAGGATTTCCAACCGTACGGATAGGAAGATCATCGAAAAATAAGCTAGCATGTTCATTTTCATACAATTTGATAACCGTTTGGTCCTCCCACTTAACGGTTTTTATTTTATAGAAATTTGAACAGTTCAGAATTTCAACCGTTAAGGCCCTGTTTGGATGATTGGTTGTTATGGTTTCGTAATGTATGGTATGGTATGGTATAGTATGGTATGGTATTGTAAGTATTGTTTATCATGTTTGGAAAGATGGTATAGTATAGTATGGTTAATTAGTTGTTTGTGTTTGTTTTGATGGTATGGTATGGTTGTAGAAAAATAAAATGACGAGAATACCCTCAAACACAAATTAATATGACGTCATGTTAAATTGAAAAAATTGGTTATATATCCTTCAAAGTTTCATAATTGCATATTTACACCTAAAAAAAATCATAATTGCTTGTATATCCCTGAAAAACGGGTTGAATTATGGATATGCCCCTATTGTTAGGTTTCGATAATAGAAGTTAATAAGATTATCTATCTTAACCACGGTTACAACTTTAGTTAAGTGTTGGAAAATTTTCAAAAAAATTCACTTTATATATCTTAGCTATTTTAAATTTCATATTTTTAAAGGGGGTATTTATAAATTTACAGTCAAACAAACTTTCAGGGTATATATGTAAAGGGTATAATGGTTATTTCGCATGTTTACCATTTGTTAACTGACCGTTTTTCATCTGATTAACCCCAGGGGTATATATGTAATTATACTTATTATTTAGAAGTATGTATGCAATTATGTTTTATTCAGGGGTACACCTGCAAAAAACCATATTAAATTTAATGATTTATGATAAAAACTAAATTCAACTAAAGTATAAATAATTTTTATTAAAATCTTAAAAAATATATATCAAATTATTAACCATTAATTTAAAATATATAAAATTATAATAACATTAATATACAAAATTAACAAAAGATAAGACTTTTTTGTGGAGATTATAACTTTCTTTGATTTTGCTAGGGTAGGAGAAAGGATTGAAGTAAATTGGTACGGATATTTTTGGTAGAAAAAAAATTAAAACCATGAGAAACCACCAAATCGGTGGTTTGAAAAATCCATCAAAAATGGAAGTTTTTAAACCATGAGAAACCATCAAAAAACCATAGAAAACTATACTATCTAAATGGAAATGAAAACAAACAGGAAAGTAAACCATACCATACATTACGAAACCATGGCAAACCATGAAACAAACAAGGCCTAAGTGAGAGGGCAAAACGGTAACCAAATTGTATGAAAATAGACATGATAGCTTATTTTTCGATGTTCTTTCCATCCGTACGGATGGAAATCCTTCAAACATGCTCCAGGGGGCCAAATGGGAGGCGACCGAGAATGTACGGTGCATCCGATCGACTGTATAATATCACGTCTATATATATATATATATATATACGGGCATGCTACTATCATGGCTATCGGCAATGCGCGAAGTAGTAATTAGTAGTATCGCTTCGGCATTTGACCCAGCCAGATATTTTGACGATCCAATAGTATGGATGGAAAGAACATCTAAAAATAAGCTAGCATGTCGAATTTTCCTGTCTACAATTTGGGAATTTATAGGAGTCTTCATCTTATCCAGTGAAATTCAACTGAACCTTGGATTCACATAAATTTCTATACCACTCGTTAAGATGAGAATTTTCTGAAGTTCCCAAACAGCGTACTGTAAAATTGGCAGCCTTGCTTTTAAATTTTTGATATTTCTTTCCATCCATACGATTGGAAATCCTTAAAACATGCTCCAAGGGCCATAATGGGAGGCGACCTTATCGGAAAAGTGTTCCGGCCGGCCTTATTGTAGCATGCCCGCATAAATATATATATATATATATATGAGCGGCCGATACTATGCGACCCTTAATCATCAGTCGCAAGAAAGTGCGCCTCATTTCCCACCTGATGTTTGAGGAAATCCACCAAGTGCATGGATGGAAAGAACATCGAAAAATAAGCTAGCATGTCAATTTTCATATAATTTGGGAACTTATAGGGTCTTCATCTTAACTGGTGAAAGTTTTAACCGGTAGGATTTCTATAAATTTTCACCTATTAAGATGAAGACCCTACAAGTTCCCAAATTGTATAAAAATTGACATGTTAGCTTATTTTTCGATGTTCTTTCCATCCATAAAGTTGGAAATCTTTAAAACATGCTCCAAGGGCCGAAATGGGAGGCGACTTTATCGGAACAGTATTCCGGCCGGCCTTATTGTAGCATGCCCGTATATATATATATATATATATATATATATATATATAATATTTTATTTATATATATATGTGTAATTTTTAAATTATCTTATCATTAGAATACAATTATATATATATATATATATCTATATATAAGGGTCGTGTTACAGTGCGGCCACCCCATTTTAGCCCACTCTCACAGTGTTTTAAGGAAATCCAACCTTATGGATGGAAAGCACATAGAAAAATAAGCTATCATGTCAATTTTCATACAATTTGGGAACTTGTAAGGTCTTCATCTTAAAGGGTGAAATTCTGAACCGGTAAGATTTCTATAAATTTTCACCTGTTAAGATGAAGACTCTACAAGTTCCCAAATTATATGAAAACTGATATGCTAGCTTATTTTTCGATATTCTTTCCATCCATACGGTTGGAAATCCTTAAAACCCTGTACAAGTGGCCAAATGGGAGGCGATCTTAAATGAACAGTGTTCCAGCCGGCCTTATACAAACACTGGTCATATATATAATAATTATATATATATATATATATATATATATATATATATATATATATATATATTGATGCTGAAATTGGATTTGCCTCGAGATCGAATCTAATCTCAATCCAACGGTTGAATTTGTTTTAATGTTGGGACTTAGAACAATGAGAAAATCAATAAGAAATCAATCAATCAAGAAGAGAAAACGCCAATTTAACGTGGAAAACCCTTAATCAGGGGAAAAACCACGGGATCAAAAGATCAAATCCACTATCATCGAAGTATTTATGGCCATTTTTACGAATGGAGGAGAAATCAACTCAGATTTAGAGAAGAAATGGAGAGAAGCTCAAATGAGACTCAATTTTGAGAGAGACAGAGCTTCGTTGTCTGTGATTTTCCATGCCCCAAATGAGCTGGAGTCGTCTCCTTTTATAGGCTTCGGTAGCTTGGGGAGGAAGGAATTCTGTCACGTGTTTTGCCACCTAAGCATCCAGCTAGGCTCCAACTAAGCAGCCAACTGGCTCTAAGCTGTTGACAATTGTAATTCTTCTGGAAGGCCAGCCTGTCAATAGCTACGTTCCTTCTAGAAGGTTATTTCTGATAAATGGTGCCGTTTTGAAGGACTGAAGATGCATCTTAGGCCAATGAGGTGGTGAATACTTCTGAACCGATGAGTTGGTATTGCATATCGGGTAGATGAACCGGTGAGTTATTATAGCATATTGGGTAGATCCGATCCGATAAGTTGTTATAGCATATCGGGTATTGAATGTTTGGAAATTTCCAACGTATGAGATGTCAAAGGTTATCATTATTAAGGAAATTGGTCGAATCAGACCCGGTTAGATGAGGGGCCCTTTGATGTGGACACGTGTCTTACCATTTTACCTCCCATCACAAGTCCCCCCCCCCCCCAGTATGCTTGCGATGAGCTAAGCATATGATCAGTCCTATAAGTTATTTTTCTTCCGATATTCATTCACCGGCTATTCTTTTTGTTATATCTCTAATGATCCCACATTCATCGGGATGTGATGGGCTATAACTATTCTGAGGCTCTGGTCTGGATAAGTTTGTGCCTTTTGAGGTTTAGTGGATTCTTGAGCTGCAAGATACATGTGGTAAAAAGGTCTTCCGTCTTGATCATTTATTACTTGTCGCTTCATATCTTGGCGCTGTTTTCGAGTAAGGGTTACGGAGTGTGTTGGGGGCGTGGCGACGGTTTCGTAATGATGTGTTCGTGAACCATGGTCCACGTGTCGAGAATCTTGACCGTCAAAATTAATTTAACCCTGTAGAGGACTCACGCCTGAGGGATTTTCAAAACCATATTGTGGCGACGTCTTCTTCTTCATTCCATATTTTTGACTTGCGTTCGAGCTTCTTTATCCTCTCCAAAAACTTCAGATACTAAGAGCACATATTTTCTCAGGTATGGGATCTCGATCTGTTCCTGAGATTTTTTCTTCCGATGTCCCTCCGTTGTATGAGGATAGATCTAAGGTTAAAGGAGTTAAACCTTGTTCCATTTTTTTTTGCAAATACGCTTTCAGCAGATGTAATTGGGAAAGTTGTTAACCATTATATACTGTCGATTCCCCCTTTTAGTTATAGAGTTCCTGCCTCTGATGAGAGGGCTTGTTCACCATCTTAAGGAGAAGATTTAGTAATTTACTATGATGCCTTGTTGGCCGATCTTAGGCTTCTTTTTCCTTAGATTTTTGTTGATATTTTCCGCCACTTTAATGTATGTCCGTCTCAGTTATCCCCCAATTCTTGGAGGATTCTTTGTGGTTTTGTGATAGTGTTGCTTCAGAATAAGCTTGAAACTTCTGTCTGTCTTTTCAATCTCCTCTTCAGTCTGAATAAGGATAGGAATACGGATTGGTATTACTTCTGCTCTAGGCAGGGTAGACAATTCCTTGGTTCCGTTCCTAACTCAATCAAGGATTGGAAGAGTAAGTTCTTCTTTGTTTCTAGTAGTACGGGATGGGATTTTCCCATTAAGTGGGGTGTTCCTCAAACCCATGTAGTAAATGGGGAAAAACTTAGTCCTGACGAAGAGAAGATGCTGAAGAGGCTTAAGGACTTCATCTTGGACAGATTAATGAATATTTAACCGATCAACAACTTCGGGACAGTGGTTTATACTCTGCCATGGGTAGGGCCATTTAGAATTTCTTATGCTATTCATTGGTTCATCGGTTCGTAGGTTAATTATTTATCTTTGTCAATCTTCAGGTGACGAAATGTCTACTGACAAGGCATCTGGAATTGCTGATAGGTTGTGGGCCGTTGCACTGGCCAAGGAGAAAAAAGAGAAGGTCATCTCATCCCGAAGGCCAAAAGCCAGATTCCAAGTGGGGCTCCTTCTCAAGTTGTGATGAAGAAGAGTTCTGAAGAACATGACAAGGGGGCTCCAGTTAAGGTGAACCTTTCATCGAAAGAGAAGGAGTCTCCTGTTAGGGAAGACCCGGGAGCCATAAAGAGAAAGAACCCTCTATAAGGTTAATTTTGAAGAAGAGGGGGGAGACTTTGGTTTCGGGTGATGAGCCAGTTCTATCCGATGAGGGGAACCGTGGGGTTCAAGAGGCTGGTCCGCGAATTGAATATTCAACCGTGGATGTGCCTGTTGTTGCATCTCTCCCACCGCCGACCACAAATGTGGCTCATGCTGTCAAAAGAAGGAGGTTGATGGTGGCTGATGATGAAGATCTTGAAGATACCTCCATTCTTGAAGCGGTCGTGGACTCTTCTTCTGGGATTCCTGAAGTTTGTTCTTCGGGACCTATGGTTATGGGACCCCCCCCCCCCCCCCCCCTCTCCTCTAGTTGCTGTGACGGATCAGGCCTTCGTTCCTCGTCGATTAGGGGAAGGGTTGTCTCTTGTGAGAGGGTCTAAAAAGGGGAAGGAAACAGTGAATATCCCTCCAGTTCCAGGTATACCTCTCCCTCTCCTTCTTTTTTTATGTGCAGATTAAGTTCATATCGGGTCTTCTAAAAAGTGTGTATTTGGTAGAGAATATTGTTGATCGGACGGTGGACGATGAGACTTCAAGAGTTGATTCTGGAGTTCCCGGAACAAGAGATCACATGTTCATCAACCGTCATGATTTTGTATTGCCAATTGAATATCATTTAATTGGTGATTCAATCCGTGCTTGTGAAGGTGGAAACATCAATATTCATATAAATCGATCTGGCGGTGCGGAATCCGTAGCTCATCTTCGTCTTTGTCTTGCTTAGGTGAGTGTAGATTCATCCTTTTTTAATGTTGAATCATTCTCTTCTCTCTTTTCTTTATGTTTTCTTGATTCTTGAACTTACTTCCATGTGTTTCTTTTGTAGTATCTTAAGTGGACAGAGCGCGTTGCCAAATCTATTGAGAGGAGAGACTCCGAAATAGTCTCTCTTATGAAGAAGGCGGAGGCAGAGAATGCGCGATTGTTGAAGGAGCTGTTCTCTAAGGATGAAAAAATAATTAAATTTGCCGATGAAAGAGACCATGCTCTCGAGAAATGTGGAAAACTTGAAGAATTGGTAAAGGTTCTCGAGGCTGAACGTGATGGTCTCAAGGACTCTGTTCATTCATCGGAAGAGAGTATCTCCACTCTGACGCATAATTTCAAGAAGATCAAAAAGGAAAAGGAGATACTTTCTTTGAATTTGACAGCGATTGTGAAGGATTGTGTTGCGTTCAAACAATCCAATGGCTTGTTAAAAGAGCAAAATGCTGTTTTGAATGAGAGAGTCGAGAGCGTTGAAAGGTCAGTTCGAGCTTTTGAGACTAAGAAGAGCGCTCTTCTGGTGAAGATCGCATCTTTGGAAACCACTCGTTATAGTGCTGGTGTTGAGCGAGCGGATGCCGAGGCAGTGAAGGATAAAATCCTGGCCGATCTATCATCCTGCCATAGTGAACTTGGGCGGAGCGTAAAAAGGATTACTGAATTGGAAGCCCATGTTAAAGCTTTGGAGGTATCGGCCAGGGAAACGAGGGAAGGGTCTGATAAAGAGCTTCAAAACTTGGAGAAGATATTTATACAGTATTCAGTAAACTCCAATCTGTTGACCCCTCCGTCATTTTTAAGAACATTAGTTATGCGGAAGCTTTGGAGAAATACTTTAAGAAGTGTCGAGGGCAATCGCCTCCTCAAGGATTCAAAGAAGAAGAGTTTAATCTTGAAGGTAGATCGACTCGCGGTTTTATCTTATTTATATATTGTCGAGAAGTTCTTTGATTCAATTGTTCTGGACTTTGTAGAACCAGGTGACCCTGTCCCTATCTGTGATGAATCGGTCATTAACGAAGCGGCGGTCGACAGGGTCGTTAGTGAACTGGCTTTGATCGTGGCTTCCGATGAGTCTTTTAAGTCTGTGGGAGATGGATTAGCTGATAGATCAGATGTCGTTACCGAAGAGGTGGTCCCCACGGCTGTTATTAAGAGTCCCAGTACATCGGATGCGACTATTGAACCAGGCCCTGTTGTCACCACTGAGTTGGCTGGTTCATCGGCGGGTTTAGAAGAGTCAAAAATATTGCCTGATAAGTAGTCGAAAGAGACTGAGACTGCCACTGGTTAGAATTCATTTTTCTAGTTTCTCCCAATGTTTGTTCTTAGATGTTGGTTTATTTTTTTCGTTGTGTTCCCAGTCGAGGAAGCAGCAGTTGCTCCATTAATCGATAAGGCTTCTTCTGATATGGTTGAGAAGGATGCTTCTGAGGTCAAGTTGGATAGAGAATCTTCAAAACTTGAGCTGAGAACAGGTTAGTATTATTTCTATCTCCATCTTTGGATTCCTTTTTTGATATTGGGGGGATAGCTTACTCACTAGTGTGGATATTGCTAAACTAGTTTCGACTGATTTTAGATATGTAGGATTCCAATCCTCCCTCAGAATTTTGCGGGCTAGACGACTTCGTAGAGGTAATGAATACGCTTTTCTCGTCTCAATTCCTTCGTGTCGATTCTTAATTCCTTTCTTCAATGATGTAGGTGGAGTTGAGGCGGAGGTTCTTCACAAAGAAATTAACGCCTTGAAAGTTGAATTGGTAAAGTGAGGAGGATGCCGAGAGGCCATAGAGCTGTGGTGGGATCCATGCCTTCTTTGGGGCCTCAAAGTGAGCCTTACGCCCCGCTTATTAAGAAAATCTGGGAAGAACTTGTTTCAGATATGAAGGTCGAGGAAGAATCTGCTTCTGCTTCCGATGAGTCTCTGAGAAATTGGAATGTCGTTCCGTAATGATGTAGTTGACATGTTTTTTTATGATTCAACTTCTTTTGGATATGTAATTCGATATGATGGATGATAATGTCATTTGAATTTTTGTAACTATGCTTCGATCGTTATTTCTGTTGTTTGTATGAACAAATCTTTATTTTTTTCTGACGATTGTCTATGGGACTATTCTTTTCGTGACGTTCAATTATTCCGATGTTGTATGCTTTGGGTTAGAAGGTCTTCTTTGGAGTTTCTTAGATTGGTAGCTATTTGGAAACTAATCTCAAGGTGTTCAAGTAGATTTTTCACGATAAACGAGGGGGGTTCATCGGTGCCTTTGATATCATATCATCATTTAGGTGTCGTTTTAGGAGCGCGGCTCAAGGGATTTGAAGCGTCTTCATAAATTTTGGTTTCAATCGAGGAGTCGCCATGAATTGGGACGGTTGCGTTCTTCCGGGCATTAACTGTCTTTTCTTAACTCCTTTCGATAAGGCAGTATAAAAAGGGGGGAGTGGTGGTTCCTTGGGGATCATTCTTCTGAACATTATGGGTGAAAACAGTCGTCCTTCCTTTTATAAGTTCTTTTGTGCTGGTGATCACACTCGAAGCTTATGGATCCCCAGGGCTTTCCATCGTAGCATGAGGTCTGTCCCTGATGGACCGATAAGGCTACGTGGACCAAGTGGGAATTACTAGTGGGTGACACTATTAACACTTAGAGAACTTGGGGAGATTAGACTTAAGGACGGGTGGCGGGACTTCATAACGGATCACCAATTGGTTGAGGGAGACCTTCTTGTGTTTGTTCGTCGAGAAGATGAATGCTTGGAAGTCCATATCCTTGGATGGAATGGATGTCAGAAGGTAACTGCCCTTGATGTTGTTCCTGGAAAAGCTCGAGGCTCTACCAGTGATATCAATTCTTCTGACTATTCTTAATTTGAGCATTTCTTTGCAATTTTGCATAATTTACTAATGAAATTCAACCTTTTTCGCATATGTTTTCTCCTCTTTGTTTCTGATTTGACTGTTTCAACATTCTCAGAAATGAATCGTTCCTTTTATTACTTTGTTCTGAGATTGGTGTAACTCTTTTGAGAAGTAGCATTTGTATAGTTCTTTGATGGAGCTGACCGGCATAGTCTTTGGATGTAGAGAACAGGTATGATTTTTCGATGTAGAGGACCAATATGGTTTGTTGATGTAAAGAACCGATATGGTTCTTCGATGTAGAGGACCGGTATGGTCTCTGGATGTAGAGAACCGGCATGGTTCTTCAATATAGAGGACTGACATGGTCTCTGGATGTAGAGAACCGGTATGGTTCTTCAATATAGAGGACCGATATGGCCTTTTGGGGGTGAAGAACCGGTATGATTCTTCGGAATGTTTGAACCGATATGGTTCCTAGAAAATTTGAACCGATATGGTTTTTGTATCTATATGATGAGTATTTGGAACATTATGGTGGTACTCATAGATAGGTAGCACTCTACTCTGGTATGGGTGAGTGGCTTACTTGTATTTGATTTTGATGAAGCAGGTGGCGTCTATCCTTGTATATAGAATAATGGCTTCGTTGAAGGTTGCCTTCGTTTTGTGGGATTCCGCATGTATGTCGATGAGTTGTATATTGGAAAATTATAAAAGATGATAAAGGAAATAATAGATCAGAAAGAAGTAATCAACTTTATTGATAAAACTTCTGTAGATGTTCAGCATGGTATGGACGTTTAAGACTCCGTCCATCTATTTTGGTAAGCCAGTAAGTTCCTGGTCTTACAATCTCCTTGATGATGTATGGCCCCTCCCAATTAGTGTTCAGCTTCCCTGCTCGGTTTTTGTTACCTTGAAATTTGTTCTCCCAGAGAACTAAATCACCAACTTGGAAAGTTATTTCTTGCACCTTAGTTTTGTAGAATTTTTTGACTCTTTGGCGGTATGCCGCAGCTCGAATGTTGGCGCGATCCCTTCTTTCTTCTAAGAGGTAGAGTTCAGCTCTGAGTCATTCCTCATTACTTACCGGATCAAAGAACTGCATCCGCGGAGTAGGAAATGATATCTCTGTAGGTAGAACAACTTCAACTCCAAAAGCTAGCACGAAGGGACTTTCTCCGGTGGGGGTCCGAGCAGTAGTCTGATATGCCCATAAAGCTCCTGGTATCTCATCGACCCAGCTGGTCTCGTTTCGAAGAACTCGGGTTTTTAAGCTGTGGAGCAAAGTTTTGTTAGTCACTTCATCTGTCCATTTGCTTGAGGATGGGTAACGGAAGTGGCCTTGACTCTACACCAAGATTGGCACATAATTTTTTAAATGCTGGGTTGTCAAATTGGCGACCATTATCAGTAATGAACGCCACTGGGATGCCGAATCGGCAGATCACTGACTTCCATAAGAAACTTTGGCAAGCTTTTTCTGTAATGGAAGGTAATGGTTCTGCTTCAACCCATTTAGTGAAGTAATCGATTGCTACAATCAGGAACTTTAACTGCCGAACAGTTGTTGGGAAAAGGCCAAGTATATTTACTCCCCACAAAGCGAAAGGCCTTGTGTTCACAATGGCTGTTAGCGGAGCTACCGGGCGCTATTGAATATTTGAGTGGCATTGGCATGCATCGCATCTCTTGACAAAATCCATTGAATCTTTGACCAGAGTAGGCCAATAATACCCTTGCCGTAGAACTTTATGGCTGTGGGCTTTTCCTCCCAAATGATTTCCGGCAATTCCTCCATGGATTTCCTGAAGAACATTGGTTGATTCAAAAGGACAGAGGTATTTTAGAAATGGGAGGGTGTACGATCTCTTGTAGAGTTGTCCGTCCACCACACTATATCGTAAGGATATGGTGGTGATTCTTTGGGCCTCTCTTGGATCTTGGGGGAGAGCACCGTTCTGGAGATAGTTCAGAATTGAATTAATCCAGCACGGTGTATCATCAATGTCCATAAGTTCCTCGATTGGACGGCATTTAATGGTCTTTGCTGTCAAATATTGAATATTGATCGGTTGCTTAATATCACCATTCGATGAGGCAAGTTTTGAGAGAAAATCGGCATCTTGATTTTCAGCTCTGGGGATTTTAGAAATGTGGCACCTCTGGAAGTTGGAGGTAAGTTTTTGTACCAAAGCCTTATACTTGATCATGTTTTCTTCCCTAGCCTCAAATTCTTCGGTTTGGTGTCCGACCACTAACTATGAATCGGTATTTGCTTGTAGGTTCTGTACTCCAAGGCCACGAGCTAATTGTAGTCCTGCTATTATAGCCTTGTATTCGGCCTCATTGTTTGTCGCTTTGAAATTAAATTTCAAAGCTGTAGATGTGCTCCATCTTGATGGTGACTTCAGGATCAATCCTGCCCCTGAACTGTTACTGGTCGATGAACCATCAGTGTATAAGATCCATTGCGTGGAAGGGGTTTCTTTTCCTTCGGGTAATCTTGTATCTGAAATTTCATCATTATTTGTCGTAGTAAGTTCAACGATGAAGTCAGCGAGTACTTGGGTCTTGATAGCCGTTCTAGGTTCATAGCCGATATCATACTCTCCCAACTCAATCACCCACCGAGTCAACTTGCCAGATGTATCGAGCCGATGAAGGATTTGTCTCACCAGTTGATCAGTCATTACCCTGATTTTATGAGACTGAAAATATGGGCGAAGCCGTCGAGTGAAGATTATCAGGGCAAAAGCCAATTTCTCCAAAGGAAGATACCTAGATTAGGTATCAGTAAGAACTTTGCTTGTGTAGTAGATGGGTTTTTACAAATTCCCCACTATTTTTACCAGCACTGAACTGACAACTGCGTCTATGGCAGACAGATAGATATAAAGTTCTTCTCTAGGTTGAGGCTTGGCTAATAAGGCAGGTGATTGTAGATATTCCTTCAATTGCGCCAATGCTCTTTCACATTCTTCGGTCCATTCAACCTTAGATTTTTTTCCTCAATGCACTAAAGAGTGGAACGTTTTTCTCTCCAGATTTTGAAATGAATCTCCTAAGAGCTGCTAGTTGGCCATTGAGCCTTTGTATTTCCTTCATAGTCTTTGGGGATCTCATTTCTAGGACAGCTCGGATTTTCTTTGGATTTACCTTAATACCCCATTGAGTGAGCATAAACCCAAGGAATCTCCTTGATCTGACACTGAATGTACATTTGTTGTGGTTGAGGCTCATTCTATGCATCCGTAGAGCAGTGAAGGTCTCTTGTAGATCGGCTGCATGTTGCTTGGCATTATCACTTTTCACCAGAATATCGTCTACATAAGCTTCCACATTTCCGCCAATTTGGTTTTTGAAGACTTTATTCACCAATCTTTGGAATGTGGCAACCGTATTTTTCAAGCCGAAGGGCATGACTTTGTAACAATAAGTTCCCCTATTAGTGATGACAGAAGTTTTCTCTTTATCGGATTCGGTCATGCCCATTTGATTGTACCCTGAGAAGGCATCCAAAAAACTAAGCATTTGATATCCCGACGTTAAATCAACTAAATTATCAATGTGAGGCAAGGGGTAGCAATATTTAGGGCAAGCTTTATTAAGATCAGTGAAGTCGATACACATGCGCCACTTCCTAATGGATTTTTTCACAAGTACAACATTTGATAACCAATCGGGATAGTATACTTCTCTAATGAAATTTACCTTCATTAGTTTGTCAACTTCCTCTTTTGCAGCTTGTAAACGATATGGGGCGAAGCTTCTGCGCTTCTGCACGACTGGTTTATGTTCCGGGTCCACGTTGATATGATGTCGATGACTTCTCGTAGGACCCTAGGCATTTCTTCAGCCTTCTAGGCGAACACATCGGAATTATTTTTTAATAACTTTAAAATTGCATCTTCTTGATTGGGTTTTAATTCCTCCCCCATTTGGATAGTTCGCTTTGGTTGTTCTTCTTTTAGGGGAAACGCCACCAGTTCCTCAACAGGGGTTGGTCGGCGTTCCTCTCTTTCTTCATCTTCTGCCATCCTTCCTTCAACAATTAGTACTTCTCTTGCTCGATTACTTCCTTCTCCCAAGTTTTTGAGCATGGTGGTGTAGCATTGTCGAGAAGCAAGTTGATTGCCTTTCACCTCTCCACAGCCGTTCGGGGTTGAAAATTTCATCATCATGTGGTATGTTGATGGAATTGTTCCCATCAAGTTGATAGATGGCCTCCCTATGATAACATTATAACTCGACGGAAAACGAACAATAAGTTAATGTTCACAGTGGTTGTCTGGGGAGGAGTGCCAAGAGATAGAGGGAGGGAGATCATACGGTCCGGCTGTAGAGGGCTGCCGTTGAACTCGATTAATGGGGACTTCACCGGCTTCAAATTTTCGATTGTTATCTTCATCCGGTCGAAAGCGCAGGAGAAGATGATATCCACAGAACTTCCAATATCGACCAGGACCCGCTTAACCGTGAAGATCTCGACCTTGGCAGTGATCACTCGAGCATCGTCATGAGGATGGTGAACACCTTTCAAATCTTCATCTGAGAAGCAGATTTCTACAGATGAGCGAGGTCTTTTCAATGGTATTTTGTACTGCCCCCACCATTCTAACATAATTTTTCCTTGATATAGAGCTCTCTTCTCCTTATCATGGGCCACCCACAATCATGGAGAGATGGGTGTCACTTGGAGGGGCTGGCGGTGGAGAAGAGGAGCCTTCAATTTTGTGCTCCTTCTGTAAATACTGATCAAGCTTCCCTTCTCAGATGAGGCCCTCTATTGCGTCCTTCAGATGGACGTACTCATCAGTGGAATGCCCCCTGTCTTGGTGGAATTTACAGAATTTCTTACTCTTCTTTCTCTTTGGATTATCGTTCATCGGCTGTGGTGGTTTCAAAATCTTTTGGACCTTAATTTGCTGCAAGATCTCTTCTCTAGAGGTGTTGAGGATAGAGTAATTATGATACCTCACCATCCTCTCAGGATCATATCTCTGCCGATGAAGGGGCCTCTTATCATCAGACTGGGATGGTTTGCCCTGATTCCGAGTGCCCTATCTTCGGGACCTGTCATCTTTCAAACTTCCCTGTTTGGGATCCTTATACTCCTTCCTCGGGGGTTCCCTATTGCGGAATTCCTCCATTTTGAGAAGATCTTCTTCTTCCCATCTGGCTTTCATCTCCTCTGAGGCCACATACTTTTCAACAATTGCGACAAATTCAGATATGTTTCTAGGGACATCTCTAGTAAGGGAATCTTTGAACGGGCCATCGTTTAATCCTCTGATCACAGTCCCTACAACCATGACAGAGATGAGGTCCGTCATTCCAGTGATGTCTTTATTAAAGTAACGAATGTAGTCGCGCAAGCTTTCTGTTGGTTTTTGTTTGTAACCTAGGAGTATAATGGGGTTTTTCTTCAATCGCTTATTGCTAGCAAAGCGTTAAAGGAAGAGATTGGAGAGTTGTTGGAAGCTATATATAGTCCCAAGAGGTATGCTTCGGAACCAATCATGGGCAATATCCGTTAGTATTCGGGGGAATGCAAGACACATAACGGCCTTTGTAGTTCTGTTTATCATCATTTCATCATAATACCGTTCAAGGTGCTCGAGAGGATCCGATGAACAATCATATTTTTGAACATTTGGTGGTTTGAATTGCTCTGGGAATGGGGCTTCCCAGATTTCCCTGATGAATAGCGAAGTAGGTTGTGGCACCAACTGCAGAACTCTGTCTCTTTCGGAGATGTATCGCCGTGGTGAGCGATGGTGGTAGTCGGGTGAATGCTACCGGGGGGATCGGCGTCCAGGAAAATATCGCTACGGTGATCGATCAGGGGATAGTTGATGTCAATCTGGAGTTGATCGATATCTGGTTGGACGGTACATCGGTGATTGAGCTCTTCTCCTTGATTGTGTGGCAGGAGCATGTCGAGCTAGAGATATAGAGACTCTTCTTTCTCTTCTATCCTTTCTCTCAGCTCGAAATTTGAGATCCCGATGTGGGTGGGGTAGATCGGAGCTTCCAATAGAAGATTCAACTCTTCTATTTCTCCTCGGAGAATACAATGTTTGATATCTGGGAGAGTGAGTAGCTGACCTCTCCCTGTCCACCCTCAAAGGTTGAGTATCCTGTGGCACAGTAGTTTGGGAGACGCGTTGTTGCATTTTGTGTAGAGGGCACTTCAATTGTTCAATTTCCCGCGCCATAACCTGGATCTGGTCATTGTCGTCAACGACCTCTTGGCTCATCGGGGGTACCTCCTCCCCTTCTGAAGCTGCTAAAGCATCTTCGGGCGGAGGAACATCATCAATTGGGGAAGCAACTAGAGCTCCACCTTTTTCCTCTTGAGCTTGAAATCTCTTCGATTTTCTCAAAGTAGTCGCCATGGACTTTTAGTTCAAATGTCCCCACAGACGGCGCTAAACTGTTGATGCTGAAATTGGATTTGCCTCGAGATCGAATCCAATCTCAAACCAACGGTTGAATTTGTTTTAATACCGGGACTTAGAACAATGAGAAAATCGATAAGAAATCAATCAATCAAGAAGAGAAAACACCAATTTAACGTGGAAAACCCTCAATCAGGGGAAAACCATGAATCAAAAGATCAAATCCACTATCATCGAAGTATTCATGGACATTTTTACAAATGAAGGAGAGATTATTTCAGATTTAGAGAAGAAATGGAGAGAAGCTCAAATGAGAATCAATTTTCAAAAAGACAGAGCTTCACTGTCTGTGATTTTCCATGGCCCAAATGAGCTGGAGTCGTCGCCTTTTATAGGCTTCGGTAGCTTGGGAAGAAAGCCAGATTTTTCTACATGTGCTTTAAAGAATTCTGTCAAGTGTTTTTCCACTTAAGCATCCAGCTAGGCTCCAGCTAAGCAGCCAACTGGCTTTGAGCTCTTGACAGTTGTAATTCTTCTGGAAAGCTAAGCCTGTCAAAAGCTACGTTCCTTCTAAAAGGTTATTTCTGATGAATGGTGCCGTTCTGAAGGGCTGAAGATGCATCTTAGGCCGATGAGGTGGTGAATACTTCTGAACCGATGAGTTGATATAGCATATCGGGTAGATCTGAACCGGTTAGTTGTTATAACATATCGGGTAGATCCCATCCGATAAGTTGTTAGAGCATATCGGGTATTGAATGTTTGAAAATTTCCAACCGATGAGATATCATAGGTTCTCATTATTAAGGAAATTGGTCGAATTAGACCCGGTTAGATGAGGGGCCCTTTGATGTGGACATGTGGCTGATTCGGATAGGCACCACATGTCTTATCATTTTACCTCACATCAATATATATATATATATATATATATATATATATATATATATATATATATATATATATATAGGGTAGTGTTTATATAAGGCCGGCCGGAACACTGTTCATTTAAGGTCGCCTCCCATTTGGCCACCTGTACAGTGTTTTAAGGATTTCCAACTTTGTGGATGGAAAGAACATTGAAAAATAAGCTAGCATGTCAATTTTCATACAATTTGGGAACTTGTAGGGTCTTCATCTTAACAGGTGAAAATTTATAGAAATCTTACCAGTTCAGAATTTCACATTTTAAGATGAAAACCCTACAAGTTCCCAAATTGTATGAAAATTGACATATTAACTTATTTTTCGATGTTCTTTCCATCCATATGGTTGGATTTCCTTAAAACATAAGTAGTTAAGTTAAAATAGACTGCATCACATTACACAATATTATAACACGACCCATATATATATATATATATATATATATAATAAAATTAATATATAAAATCAGAAATTTAAAAAAAAAAACTCTAATGAAAGCCATCTTTTTCTTAGGGAAACAATAAAAAATTATATTAACTGATTTAGTAAGGTTGCCGGCACTAAAATTATAGGTCGAGGTGCACTCCACACAGAAGATGGTCTGAATGAGGAATTAGGTTGATCCAAAGATAAGTAGTGGTCCAAGGAGTGAGTCCATTGACAAGGTACACAAACATGGTGGATGTCTAGTTATGATTCTCATACAAACAAGTCAAACATATTATTCAAACACTGGTCGGCGGATTTTGAGATCTCAAAGCCACCCCACCGCTAAACAACATCACCCGCTAAATCTCCCACATATATCTCATCTCTGTAAACATAATTATCTTTTTCAGAAAATTCCATACTTCATCAACACTTTGGCAACTTTACATTTTATAATGAAGATTCTCAATCCTACTAGTTTGTCTTTTTCTACTTAATTATGTACTAAATACGTCTTACGTCTTTATAGTTATTATTATTATTATTATTATTATTATTATTATTATTATTATTATTATTATTATTAGCCGTTCATTCATTTATTAAATAAAAAAAACACCCAACACCTAACAATTATTATTAAAGGAGGATAATACAAGATCACCAAATCCCTCGTGCCATTCATCTCACTTCACTTCCATCCTGGTGCAATGCACATGACCAGCGCACTGGTCCTTCCAAACGTATCCCTGTCTCCAATAAATATTTTTATTCATTCAATTAAAATACCATCTGGGCGGGCCATATCTCATCTATAGAAAATATTATTGTTGTCTAAAAATAGCTTATCTAAAATACTTGAATGGATTTTCTTACATAATATATACTTTCATATGGATTTAATAGTTTTTTACGAATTTGAATAAACCCTAATTTTGGTCTCTGTACTTTGTACTTTGATCCAATATTTATTTCCATCTCCGTATTTTAAAAACCTTCGATATGGTCCCTGTACTTTGGGGTTTTTGTTCGAATATACCTCTAGTGCTAACATAGCAACACATATAACTAGTATTTCTCACACGGCGGCTTACGTGGCAAGATTATGATGACGTAACAGCTATCATGACATAAGGGAAAAGATTTTAAATAAACTAATTTTTTAAATAATTACATGGCATGCCATCGTGATATGCCAAATGAAATAGAAAATTAATCATATTCAGTTTATATGCCACCAGTGCTGTCATGTCAACACTAGGAGACGTATTTGAAAAAAAAAAACCCCAAAATATATGGACCAAAGTATGAAATAAAACATTTGGTTAAAGTACAATGATAAAAAATGATTTTAAAATCCTAAGAATTTTTATATGTGAAAAAATTAAGAAGATGGAGTAATGGAGTTAGGCTTGGACCTAACCGATTAAATAGAAACAGAAGAAGACTCATCCGTGACTCTTTTCCTCTAGTCTTTATATATAAAAGCAAAGAGAAAAGGAATGACAAGTATGACCACCAACATCCGCATCACAAGTCAAGACACTTGAGAATCTCCCCAAACTCATCCTACTAGACATATCTGGGAAACTCTTTCCTGATTACTCCCCAAACTCATCCTACTAGACATATCTGGAAATCTTTTTCATGATTTATTTCATCTCACACGCAACCATACAACTCATGTTAATGTAGTACTATTATACTATTCACCAACCCCGTCATTGAAGATAACTCCCTGCCGGACCACATCACAAGAAAACTACTGAAATGAAATGAAAGTGTTTTTTTAAAAAAAATGTGTGACTCTGTAAAATAAAATTAATTAATTAATTAATTATTATCATTAATCTTTAAATTTTCTCTCACCATAACAGTTAGACAGAATATAAATTTTTATTATTTTTCCAGGCAGCTATAAAGTTGTCAGATGGGTACTGGGTACAGTCCGAGGTAAGAGAACAATAACTCTATAAAATAACATAAATATATTTAAAAATTATATTTTTCACCCCTCTTTTTTAAAAATACCCCAACTTTCTGTTTTATTTTTAGAGGAATGTACCCGAAGACCTTTGGAAACTTTGCAACTCCTTAAAATTCCCCTTATATTTTTCACATTCTTAAAAAGCACCTCCTTTTTATTAAATGTCATGTATGTTTGAAAATTAATTGATGGTGTTAAAAACCCTTGGAAATTATGAGAATGCCCACACAGTTATTTTTCTCCCCAACTTCATGAGTTAGTCTCATGAAAAGCATCTTCATCCTCGTCGCCACCTTCTTGCTAGACCAAATGGGCCGTCGGCCTCTATTTCTCGTCAGCACAAGTGGTATGGTATTCTCCCTTGCATGTCTTGGCTTCAGCCTCACCATCATCGATCACCACCATGGCGACCACCATAGAGTAGATATGTATAGAAATTTGAAACAAACTGAATACAGACTTTGAAAATTCTTATCCTATCTTTTAAGAGTAAAGTTAGTCTGTGAGTTATAACCACGCCTTTTGTAGAAGTTATGAGTTGATTTCATTCAAATAATAATAAGCGTTTGCAATTTTTCTACTCTTTATATTCTCCTTTATTTTACAATATAGACATATGAAAAAGGACATGCTCATGCAGTCATTAGGAAGTAAAAATACACGTTTACCTAAAAAAAAACGCAAACACCAAAAAATACACGCTTACTCCCAAAAAAAGAACCGTGATATATATATTATTAAGATAAAAATACAGATGTGACTGGGCGGGAGATTTCCCACCAAAACAACCAACAAAGATAGGGGCAAAATTGGTATTTTTAAAAAAACATAACAGTCCACATAGGAGGAACTGGTGCGGAAAAAACTTTAAAAGCGGGGACTGACAAGGAAACTAAAATGTTAGAGGGACTGTCCAGGAAGTTGAAAATATATCAAGGATGCTACAGTAATTTTCCCCTTATATTTATTTTACTTGCCCCCTTGAATTAGTTCGTCCAATTAAAAATTGTGAATAGTTTTTAAAAACTATTTTAATAGAAGATAAGAATACCATCTTTCTTCATAATTGATATTTACCAATGATTAATAAATAATTAAGAAATTTTAAAAAAGTTATAAGTAATTAAGATTTTATTAAGGGACTATAAGTAAATTTATGTTAAATTTATAAAAAAAATATATGAACCTAGATTTTAATTTAAATTTTCATAATATATGTTAACAAAATTATTTATAAGATATTTAAAATAAAACATAATAATTTAGATTTTCATTAAAAAAATAAAATACATCAAAAACTAAAAGTGATTACATTGTAAACCTTTTGAGTTGCTAAATTGAAAATTTTTTAATATTTAGAAAATAATAAATGTTAGAAAAATCATCAAAAATAATATTATATAAAAAAAGTTAAAGTTGTCACTTTACATATATTATAAGCTCAGGTTTTACATTTAACCTAAATTAAACCATAAAACTTGGGTCGAAGGGTGGAATATTAAATGAAAATGAAAGAGAGTGTTATAGGGGTATTATTGGAAAATAAGGGGGTGATAAATGATTTGGCTATTGTTCAGGGGATGACAAGGAAAAAACTCATATATTTATAAATATCAACCAATGCTTTCATTAGAAAATGATAATTTTTGAAAAAAAAAATATAAAATTGAGAAGTTTTATTTTTCTACAAGCTTTTTTTCATTTTTTTTATTTGAAATTCACTAATAAAGTAGCACATTATATGTTAATTATCATTATTATTAACCATAAATTATTTGATAGATGTTATACACAAACAAATCATAAAACAACGCAGAGCTTAAATATATAAGCATCCTTTATATTTTTTTAATTTAAAATTATTTAATTTTTAGGATAATTAATTATTGGTCTCTGGCACTGTTTATTTTATTCCATGGGATCTCTGGGGTAGGTGTGTTATTAGGGGGGTGTAGAAAATAGTTGGAGGAGGAGTCCTTGGATACTGTTTCGAAGGACCTATAATTTATTTGTCCTTTATTTTTCTATTTATGTTGCCCCTGCTTTTAAAAAAATTAAAGAAATAAATATTAGTTGTAAATTGATGGATATATGTAATTAAATAATCTAATGAGGACATATGTGCAAACTCTTATTCTAATATATATACAAGCAACCCCGTCCCGAACCGGCGAACCCCAAAACTGAAAACCCCCAAGTGGGAAGCACCTATTCGTCGACAATGGGACTCTCGAACACCCTTAGCGACGCCCCGAGCGACTCCATCCCAATCCTTCTTGTGGTCGCCGCAGGGGGATGGATCTCCTACATCCGCTCCCTATTCCACTTCATCCTCCACGCTCTCGGCTTCTTCTCAGGCAACGCTGCCGTGCCGATCCTCACGGCCGCCTCCAGATCAGGGGGTCTCGCTAGCCTCATCGCGCTCGCTGAGACCCTTAACTCCTCTCGCCCCTTCTCTTACGATGCTTCCGGAGAGGATTGCCTCGTCTGCCTCTGTGGACTCGCCAGTGGGGATCGCCTCCGGAGGCTCGCCTGCGGACACGTCTTCCACTGTGATTGCTTGGACGAATGGCTCGATGAGATGAACCTCAGCTGTCCCTTGTGCCGCTCTCCACTCGCCACGGAGCGCCGCGATGATGACAATGCTCGAGCCGCCGCCGAGCTCGTCTCATGGCTCTCGCCTTATCATTAACTCTAGCCTTTAGCCGTCACCATGGCTTTTGCCTTTCCCTTTGTTTTTTTTATAATTTTTAAAAAGTTTGAGCTCTTCTTTTTTATGTAGGCTTTTTCTCTTTCTTGTCGTCTGTGAATTTATGTCTGCTGATGAATAGGAAACATCAAATATGGGGTTTTCCTTTTTATGTTTTTTTTATATATATCAATTACTGTTTTAATAACAATAATAATAACTATTATTATTATTATTATGATAACATATCCTAGGAGAAATCTTTTTTAAATGATTTATATTTATATTTTATTTTATAATCAAACTATTCTATGTACTTAGCAAATTATTGTCATTGTTTTTTTTTTCAATAGTGAATAAATCATATTTATTATAAAATTATAAAATATAACATTTTAACATAATTTTGTGCTACATTGACAGTCAATCATGGTCCCTATAGTATTGGGTGTAGTGGTGCACCCTTTTATTCTAAGTTGTTATACTCTGTCATCTCATTGTCCTCAAAGTCATCTCCCTCTGACCTTGGGTCCCCATGTCATTGAAACTGAAGGGATTCGCTTCACAATGGATTCCATCAGCACCAGATTTGGTTTTTTCGATGCGTGGGCTACATAAAATCAAGACAATATTAGAAAGTCAATTCTTCGGATAATTTCGGTAAAAATATAGTGTTTTCCTCGGAAGTATCTTTAGTTCCTATCGAGCTAGGTGCTCCAAGTAATGGCCATCATTGCGAGTTGTCACCCTGCTTTGGCTGCATTGTGCAGCTTTCTTCCTATATTATTTCCCCCCATAAATCTTGCGTTAAAAGGGGAGTGGTGGTGAAGCCGAAAGTGTGGACAATAGTATTCCCATATTTTCCATGTTTCGAGGTGTGTAATGAGTAGATGGTTGATGGATTCCACGTTTTCATTACAAAGATAACATAGGGTTCTCGTTCTCTTCCACCCTCATTTAATCAAGTTATCCAGTGTTAAAAAATTGATGTTCCATGCCAACCTTGCGAACAATTTGACATTTTTTCGGGCATGAGAGTTTCTATAGGTCCTTCCGTGTGCGACATCGTATCCCATCGTCCACTAGTAAGTTATAAAGGGACTTGACTAAGAATCTGGATCCCAACCCTAGGTTCCAATTATGCTTATCCTCGATGTCCTCTTGAGCCATTGCCAAGGCATCCATTAGTTCAACAAGTTCTCTAGTTCCTTCTTGGGTAAGGGGGTCTTCTTTGAGCAAGGGTATGTTTTGCTGCTAGTGGTTTCGGGTCTATTGTACCGAGATGTTTGTATCCATGATTAGGTATGATAAAAGTCAATCCACTTATCCACTAATCGTTCCACAAGCTTATAGTGTTTCCCTTTACGACATTCACCCTAAGTGCCATTTCGCGGGACTTCCATTGCGATGTAATTCCCTTCTAACCGTAAGAGGCTCGTGTTGGCCCTCTCTTGGGGGGCTTGATGTATGAGTTCCTAAAGTAGGAGTGTTTGATCACCTTCATGCAGATGCCAGCTTGCTCATTAATGATTCACTACTACCATTTGCCTATTATTGCCGCATCAAGCAGCGTAGGTCGGTGATTTCCCATCCTTAATGCTTCTTCGGTCGATAAAGTTGTTGCCAATTCACTAATCTGTAGGATTTTCCAAGAATATTGGGTCCCCGCCAAAGAAAGTCTCTTCGCAACGCATCAGTTCATTGGATGGCCTACTATGGTAGCTTGTAGATTGCTAACTAGTAATTAGGGATTGTGGAGAGAATCGAGTTTAGCAATGTGATGTGGTCCAAACTATAAGAGTCTGCTCTGCCATGTCCCAATCCTTCTTTTGACTTTCCCAATGAGTCTAAGCTAATCTTCCTTCCATGGTTTAGCTCCTAAAATCAATATGCCTAGGTAGCTGATGGGGAGCCCCTCAATCTTGCAATTGATAATATTCGCCATCACCTCAGGAGGGTGTTCCTTTGTTTTTATTAGGATGAGTGTTGTTTTATGATAGTTGATGCGTGTAAGAACTAGAGAGTGAAGAAGCAGAATAGGTGAAAATGAATCCTTATAACCACAAAGGGGAATACATATATGTACAAGTGTGGTGTGAGACCCATACGTAGGTACAAGTGTATATAAAACACACACACACACACACACACACACACACACACACAAATATATATATATATATATATATATATATATATATATATATATATATTGTTAGGCTGAAAATCGGTTTGGATCCCAACTTCACTCTAACCGTTGAATTTATTTAGAAGTCAGGACTTAGAACAGTAAGGAAACCAAAGAGAAAGAACCAAACAACCAGGGAGAGAGGCACAGGTTTAACGTAGAAACCCTCAAATAGGGGAAAAACCACGGGCCTTGACAATGAGGATTAAATCCACTAATCTTGCTTAGTTCAATGGGGGAGTAGAATGGGGGAGAAGAAGTGGGGTTTTAGGGAGAAGGTGGGGGCAAATACGACCACCATGGAGAAGACGATCTGCCTGTTTCTTGGTTGGAGGAGTCTTTTTAAAACTGGAAGGGTGAAATCCCGCCTTCCCCTTAGAAATCTACGCCCTCGCCTTAAATCCTGCCCCCATATCCACAGTATAATTGACTTTCCCCTTCTGGTCATAATCCGTGTACTGTGATCCTGGAGAGCCACGTACCCCCATTCCAACCGTTGGATGTTTGCTGGAGAACACAGTGCTTCTGTGGTTGAACCGGGCACAACTTGAGGGGGCAGGGCGCTTGGAAGCCATGGTTTGGCCCGTTGGCCTGAAGGAGATTTTCGAGGGGCCCTGGCTTTCCGAAGGGGGTTGTCGAGGGGCTTTAACCTTTTGGGACGCCGAGGGGCCTTAGCCTTTTGGGACCAAAGAGCAGGGGGGGCTTCGGATGACTTCTCATACTTGGATAGGCCCCACATGTCTTCCCGTTTTCCTCCCTATCATTAGTCCCTCCTCAAGTATGGTCGCGGCGAGCCCAAGAAATGAGCATATAAACTACAGTTATTGATTGGCTCGGTAAGCTAAGCATACGGTTGGCGACACCGAAGGAGATATGAGGCGGTGCCTGTTCAATTCGCATCGGGCCGTGTTTCCTCAGGTTTTGAGCGAGTGCGGAAGTGTTAGCACTGAGTAGCTTGCCTTGCAAGTTTCCCGTGGATGGGATGGTTCCCTTTCCGCCAGGTGTGGGGCCCCAAGGTGAGGCGGTCATTAAACGGCTGTGGGTACTGATATGGCGTGGGAGGAGTTGGTGATAATGGACGCGTCCCCCGACGAGACACGTGGCGGGTGCCTGTTCGGTTCACAACAGCGGTTATATTTGAATCGCCGATGCGAACCAGTGTGCCTGCTCCTATGCTGACGTGCCCTTGTGAGAGTTTATCCGGATCATTGGTGAAGATCTTGACAGTTCGGTTATCGCAGATAAAGCTTGGCCACTGTTTTCAAACCCTAAAGAACCTTCCTCGTTCTTCTTCTACTTACGACTTCTCTTTCTGTGCGTTTAGTGCATGAACTCTTGTCCAACCCTGCAAATCCGTTCTTTTTTCCTTAATAGAGGTATGGAACCTTCTTCTCCTCCTGATTCTTCATCTAGGACTCTTTCCGATCCTGGTAGAGAACCCACATTTAGTTGCGATGCATATCCAAATACCTTGAGGGAAAGCGTCATTAATAAGTTAGCCGCGGAGTATTTGATCCTTGGTGATGATTCTACCTTGACCTATAGAGTCCAAGAATCATGGAGCGAGTGAGCTCTCCTTTAGGGGACTATGAGATCGCGGTTTACTATGACGTATTGGTAGCGGGTCTTAGGCTTCCTTTCCCCCTCTTTTCCTTTATATTTTTGAGGAGTTTGAGATTGGCCCTTCTCAGTTAGCTCCCAATTCTTGGAGATGCTTATGTGGATTTGTTATCGTGTGCTTTCACTGCGGAATCACACCCACTCTTCCACTATTTAAAACTTACTTTGGACTGAGTCGAGAACATGGCATCGACTAGTACTACTTTGACGCCCGGTCGGCGAGGAGGTTCCTCGGTAAGATGCCCTCTTCCATTAAGGAGTAGAAGAGCAAGTTCTTTTTTGTCTCTAGGGAGACCGGCTTCGGGGTGAGAACCTGATGGGGGACCCCAAAGGTCTTAACGTTGGATAACAAAGATCTTGCTGGTCCGGAGAAGGAATATCTTACTCGGCTGGAGGAGCATCGGCTCTTCTCGGTTGACTTATACTTAACTCATGAAATCCTTCGGCAGTGAGGTTTGTTTATTGCTCGGGGTAGGGTTCGCTTTGGCTCTTCCTCTTCATTGGTTTGAAAGTTAGTTTGGTATTAACTTTGCTTTTTTGTGTCTTCTTTGTGTCGACAGGAAACCCGATGGACATTACTAAGGCGGCCAGTGTCATCTTATCGTCGGTACACGCTTGTAAGGCGAAGGCGAGGCGCTCTGCTGGGGAGCCTGGGCCGAACGCTACGAAGAGGAAAGAGAAAAGGAAGGTTGGGGCTTCCTCTGGAAGGGGCGAGGGGGCCCCGCTGGAGGTGAGGGAGATGGGAGGGCCTGCCCCTCTGAAATCCAGGAGGAGCCTAGGGCTATTAATTTGAGGGATATCTTGATGACGAACCCTAGATTCTTCAATATGCCGCCCGATTGAAGAGGGGCCGAGAAGAGGCCGAGGACGAAAAGGGTGGACCCCCTTCCCCCCGAGGTGGAAAAAGTAGGTTGCCTCGAGGAAGGGACGCGAGACCTCCTTGGCATCGATTGTCATCACAGAGGAGGGTGATGAAGAGCCAGCCGCTTCGTCCACTGAGATAGAAGGTGGCATCATTTTGGAGTGCATTCCTCCTCTTAAGCGGAAAGGGAGGTTGACGAGGTTGGCTGACATGCCGCCCGGTGTAGTTGAGAGCACACCCCGGGGGCGCCCTCTTCCGAGGAGGGTTTGCATAAGGGAGGTGGAGGAGCGGTGTGCACCAGGCCTTCCCCCGAGGCCTTGAGGCGAGGAGGTGGGAAGGGTTCAATCGCCGACGACCCTTCAGTTCCCTCCGGCTCGGAGAAACAGAAGAAAGTGGTGATTAACCCTGTTAACGGGTTATTTTACCAATATCCCACAGCTGCCGCTTTTTCCTTGGAACTCCTCTGGACGGACAAGTCCGAATCCACGCTTCGGCATTTTGACGAGGAGGACCTTGCGGACCATCTGCGGCTGAATGCGACTTATGTAAGTGTTTCTTTCAATGCAAGATCAACACCTGTTAATATTAGACTTGACTTCTTTGGCAATGACTATGGGTTTGTTGTACTCTTGCTGATACCACCTTAACAATACCAGCAAAAAACTCCCAAACACATAATCCTCAAGATACACAAACTAGAAAGAAAGGCAAGAAAAGAGTTCTTGATCTTGATTCTAAAATAATGAAGAATGTAGTTGCAAAGGTGGATAAAGTTGCAGTTGTACTGAGGACCACAACCCAGTTACCATTTGATATGTGCTATGCTCACACGCAAGTGCAGGGGGTCTCTCAAGTAGTAAAATACCCTAAGGGTAGGGTAGTTGAATCCACAAGGAACGACAAAGCAGAGTACTAATTTATCTTCTATTATCTAGCCTAAAATATTTTTTTGGTGTTTTTGTAATTCTAACTAAGTAAACTAAAGATGAACCAAAACTAAAGTGAATAGTTGGCAAATCTAGGGTTATCAGTCAAGAGGACATGGCATGCCGGATCTCTATCCCCTAAGAATCCCTTGTTGACTAGTTTCCTAAGACCGGCTATCTAATTTATATATTCTTGGACCATGGGCAACCCTAAATTAGTTTGACCGCGATCTCTCGTGCAGCCAAACCCTAATCCTATACAGCGACTTCACCATATGATTGTATTATTATTATTATTATTATTATTATTATTATTATTATTATTATTATTATTATTATTATTATTATTATTATTATTTATTAGTGTTTTGTGGTTCCCACTATTAGGTTTTACCCTAATCCGGAGAGTGTGTTGTGAAATCACCGCGATCACCCGATCTCTCGGCGTGCACACACCCCTATCATCTATGCCTAGATCTAGCTTGACCGAGAATTCTCTTCATATATCAAACAACTACAAATATGTGATCGGCACTTTCGCACTAACAAACCATAAGCATTAAGTATGCATAGACAATTTACAAGAATAATAAAAAAGAAAACCTAGTTTTAAAAGAAAGGAAAAGAGTCACAAGTTCATCTAGGGTTCAAGGACCCGAGGTACCACAAAAGGTTTAGCCTCTCATACTCTGGGAAACCCTAACAAGATCTAAAAAAGAACACATAATAAAAGAATGGAAACTCCCTTGACCAATATCTTCTTCGTCTTCAATCTCCTCTTTGAAACCCTAGCCGACGGCGCAAGAATTGCCCAAAGTCAATCTACCCAAAGTCCCCTAAAAAAGTTGCATTGGGCGCCCTTTTATAGACTTAAAAAATCACGAAGCACGGACGTGCTAAGAACAATAAGCCTATGTACTGTCTTGAAACATGTTTTCTGGGATCCCAAGAGTTGCACGAGTATAAGCACGCCCGAGAACACGGCAGTGTACTTGCTTCTTTAACTATTTTTGCTTCGAATTGTCCTAAGTTCCGCTCCTTTTGTCCCGAGTGCATGTTTTCCTATTCAATCACAACAAAATACCCAACAGAGCACAAAAATAAAGAAATCTATACGAAAAGATAGACCGAGTGCATGCAAATGTAGTATAAAAATGTGTATAATTATGCACTCATCATCATTGCTACGTACTAAACTATCAAAAGCATGCATAAAGCTGATTTAGATAGGGTATTCAACACATGATGTATCCAATATTTATGCATTTTATGGTGCAGATGAGGGTAAAACAAGGGTTTTCTTGGGTACAACTGATATTCTTTGTCAGTTGTTTACCCCAAAAAAATAATAAAAAAAGGGGAATATATAAAATATATATATGAGCCTTGAAAATACAAAATGTCTCAAGGGCCAATATGAAATATTTCATATAAATTATGATGAAATATATATTTTGAAATATCCTGAAATTAAGATATTTTAATTAAAAATATATATCTCTGGTCATATCTCAAGGCGGGCCAAGGATACAAATCTCGAGGCGCGTCGAGGATATAAATTATAAGACTGCCCGAGAATACATATCTCGAGGCAATCTCATATCCTAGAAAGTCCGAGAACACATATCTCGAGGCGATCTCGAATTCCAAAATAGCCGAGAATATGAATCTCTAGGCAAACTAAAAATCTCAAATCCCAAAATAGCGAGAACACAAATCTAGAAAGTATCTCAAATTCAAGAATGGCGAGAACACATATCTCGAGGCAATCTCAGAAATACAGATCTCAAGATAGTCCGAGAACACAAATCTCGAGACAAAAAAAATGAATTAAATTTAAATTCAAGTTTTGATCTTATATTGATTATGAGGATTTAAATTCAAATTTTGATCTTTATCTAGATTATAATCTCATGATGATTAAAATTCAAATTCAAAGTTATATCTAAATCTAGATTATAATCATTAAATTCAAATTTTTGCTCTTATCTAGATTATAATATCATGATGATTAAAATTCAAATTCAAGGTTATACGTAGAGATAGATTATGATCATTAAAATTAAAATTCAAAATTTTGATCTTATCTAGATTATGATATAATGATAATTAAAACTCAAATTCAAATTTCAACCTTATCATCTAGGTTGGGAGGATCTATAAATAAAGAAGAGGGATTGAGAGACTTTTGGGGAAGATATCTCTCCTCCATGCTCTCTCTCAGAGTGAAGCAAAGTTGTGTGGTCGGTCAGGACCGCGGGCACATCTCTAATGGCTTTGCCGAAGAATACAGAGGCTTCGGGTCCGTCGATCGACTATAATATATAGCATAAGGAGAGGGCTCCCTCCTCTCCCATATTCCATCAATGTCATCATCCGGCTCCCTTGTGCAGGCCATTAAATGCGCCATTCATAGCCAAACTCTGGCTCCCTTGTGGAGGTATTTGTCATGTAACCGTTCGCTGGCGAAGAACAACACCACCCCATGCGTGGTGAGTGAGTGCACGGGTTATTGTCTCCGTTAGCGCCAAAGAGCGGTACCACCCCATGCGTGGTGGTGCTAATCCCAGATTACTCTTGAAGAGCGGCACCACCCCATGCGTGGTTAGTGCGGGTTATTACCCAGATTCTTTGCCAAAGAACAACACCACCCCATGCGTGGTGGTGCTAGTTTTCATCTCCCGTTGCTTCCAAAGAACAGCATCACCCCATGCGTGGTAGTGCTGGTAATCATCTCTCACCGTCGCCAGAGAAAAAGAATTTCAAAAAAAAAGAAGAAGAAACAAATAAAAAAAAGAAGAGAGAGAAATAATAAAACAAAGAGAGGGGCGGGGAAAAAAGATAAAAAAAAAATCAAAAAAATAAGAGAGAGAATTTAAAAAGAGAGGAAACGTGCAAAAAAAAAAAAAGAGAAAACAAACGTGCAGAAAGTGAAAGAAAAATAAAAGGGAGAAGAAGAAATAATATATATATATAGATATATATATATATATATATATATATATATATATATATATATATATATATATATATAGAAAAGAAAGGGAAAGAAAGGAAACGAAAAAAAGAGAAGAGATATTGAATAAAAAAAAGAAAAACAAAGGAGAGAGGTGAAAGGAAAGCAGAAGGAAGAGTACAAAAAAATAAAAAATAAAAAGAAGAAGAGTGGAAGAGAATTTGCGGCCGTAAAATAAAATAATAAAAATAAAACAAATAAAATGGATTATCAGAACTCAGAAGCTCTCTCCCCTCTCTCTTTATATATATAAGCATATATCCATATACATATACTTTTATATATAAACATATGATGTCAGTTGATCTTGCAAACAAGAAGTTAAAGTCTTGGCTCCTTTTCCAAGCATGTTGGTTGAGAGCGGATGATGAAATTCAAATCCCAAATTGAGTACGCATATCGAGGTAGCAGTGGAACACTCACCTCGAGGTAGCTGATGAAATCCAAATCTCAAAGTGAAACGTATCTCGAGACAATAGTGGAACACTTACAAACCTTGAGGCGGCTGATAGAATATCCCAAATCATAGCGTGAATCTCAATGTGCTTATGAAACACGCATCTCGGCGGTGATAAAGTGATACAACTCTTGAGGTGGTAATGAAACATTCATCCTCGAGCATTGGTCAAAACATAAAAGCGGCGACAAAGTCGTTATCTTGAGCAACCAAAGCGGCATAAATTCCAAAATGGCGAAACATACAAAGCGGCGTGATATATACAAATAAATGACATGTATGCATATATATGATGATATATCCATATGTAATGAAAATTATGTTATGCAAATAAATGAAATTATTTTTATTCATTGCCTCTCTACTTGTACTTTTTGCCCTTAATCAGAGGTTCCCAAGACTCTGTCTGGGGTAATTAATAATAGAGGCTTGCCTCTATTAGGAATTGAACAACCCACAAACAAACAAATATGATATTTGTGCTTCGATATATCGTTTGGTGTCTTCACGATGCCAGGCACGTATTTTCGATCCCACAAATTCTGGGACGCCCGGTGGGGACATATTCCTCCTCCCATCTTTGAGGCAAAAAGTACAAGTAGAGGCATATGAATTTATAAAGGGATCTTCGTTGCAGTTGGAAGCTCACCATCCATAGAAGTCCTAATAGTCCCACAACTTCCATCCATGGGACATTGACTTAACATGATTCTCTTGGTCTGATATGAAGATCGATTGAATCAAGGACTTTCATTTTGTAAGGGTTACCCCAGCCCAGCCTGAGAGGGTAGTTTCTACAGAAGAAGACGATGAGTGCACCTTCAAAAAGTTTGAGAGGAGGGAACCTTCACACTTGCTAAAGGCTTGCCAAAAAAAAAAAAAAATCAAAATCAAAATCATAATAAAAAAAAAGCAAAGAAAAGCAAGAAAATAAAAAAATATATATAAAAAAGGAAAAGAGATAAAAAAAAAAGGAAAAGAAAAGAATGAAAAGAAAAAAAATATTATTAAGGGTGCACCTACTAAGAGATGAAGGTTCCAAATCAGGAGTTGGAATTTGTCTTCTTTGAGGGCTATAGAAATATTCAAATCGCTTTTTTCAAACCCTTTTGTTGGAAGGATTCAACTATGCTGCATAATTATAACCTCAACCTGAATAATATAAAAGTGGTAGGTCTCCAAAATGTCACCATAATAGAGGCTTTTCCATAAAAGAGCCTACCTGACATTAAGGAAGCTACAATCGATAAGATGATGTTGGGTAAATTCTATCAAAAGCCGAAAGACAAAATATATCAAGGGGAATCAAGAAATACATATAATCTGGATGGTCATTGAGGCACGAGGAGGCCCATCACTTGCACCATTTATAAGATCCTGGGGGCATAAGTGAAGAAGGATTAAGTCACGTGCCACACAGGGGGCAAGGAACAAGAGTTGACCTTCAACAACAAAATGTCCCTAGAAGGAAGATAATGAGGATGGATCCATTTTCCTTCCAATCCAAAATCCTCTTTAAAGGGATGTACAAATTCATATCATCTAGATGGTCATGGAGGCCTGGGGAGACCGTTCATCTGTATCATTCATAAGATCCTGCATAAACTGTGATGGAGTCCTAGAATGGCATATGAAAAGAATAATCAAGTCATATGCCACACAGGGCGCAAACAATGGGGCTCGAATGTCATGTTCCTAGAAGGAGGGATAGTGAGGATGAACCCATTTTCCTTCAAAACCAAATTCCTTCTTAAGGCAGTTCCAATAAATGAAAACATGCAATCTGCAAATACAACAATAGTTGGTTGGCCCAATAACATATCAACTTGAAGGCATGAAAAAGTTGAATAGTATTATCCCTCAGCATAAAGAAAAGTTCGAGCAAGTGGAGCAAAGAGGAAACTCAGGCCCCTGTCCTTGGGCAGCCCTCAACAATGATTTAACAAGTGACATGACAAATGGTCGTTGTTGAATTGAAATAAAAAGAAATTGACTATGAAAAAAAAAAAATTCAAACTCATCTCAAGGAGTATAATACGCCTGCAACTCAAGTTCTTTCAGATATAGTGGCAAATAAAAGATGCATTCCTGATACAATTTGGGGGCATGAATACCAAAATCATAATATCTGATATCACAGTCACAAAAAATATATATATATATGGAAATGAGGTAAATTATGTTATGAAATAGAGAAATTTGTGCAAGCCGGGGGCAAGAAGCTCGCCGTCTAGCTCAGGGGAAATAAAATCCTCTATAGAAGAAAAGACATCTCATCCGATGTCAACCGCGGGAATGCTGAAAGCGGTAATGGAGAGTGTGGACCCTGGAGCAACAATGTCCGCAAACCCCAAGTGGTGAAGTGTGCATCCCGATGCAGTGAAGCACACATCTCAAAGCAGCACAAATCTTGAGGTATTGATGAAACACTCATTTCGAGATAGCTAATAAAATACAAATCCCAAAACAATGAAGTGTGCATCTCGATGTAGTGAAGCACACATTTTGAAGCAGCACAGATCTCAAGGTGATGATGAAACGCTCATCTCGAGGCAGCTGATGAAAATACAAACCCCAAGCGAGGAGGTGTGCATTACGGCGGTGAAGCACACATTTGAAGCGGCCACGAGATCTCAAGGTGGCGATGGCGCCCATCTCCGAGGCGGTGATGAAAATATAAATCCCAATGGCGCAAATCTTGAGACATGGTGATGCACACATCTCAAGATAGCCGATGAAAAATATAAATCCTAAATTGGAGCAAATCTTGAGGCATAATGAAACACACATCTCAAGATGACTGATAAAAAAATGTAAATCCCGAAACGACGCAAGTCTTGAGGCAGGGATGGAACACACCTCTCAAGACAGTCGATGAAAATATAAAATTCAAAGCGACCACAAATCTCGAGGCGGTGATGGAACTCGCATCTTGAGGTGACTAATGAAATGCAAATCATACAAATTCAATGATGAAGCGTGTATCCCAAGGTAGCAGAGCATCTTGAAGCATCACAACTCTCGAGGGGGCAATCAAGCACGTATCTCAAGACAGCTGATGAAATACACATATCAAAGCAACCAGAATCTCGAGGTGACGATGAAAGACACATCTCGAGATGGCAACAATCCCAAAGCGATGAAGTGTGCATGCCAAGGAAGTGAAGCACACATCTCGAAGTAGTTCCAATCTCAAGACCTTGATGGAATACACATATCAAGGCAATTAAAACAAATATAAATCTCCAAGCAATGAAGTGTGCATTCCGAGTTAGTGAAGCACACATCTAGAAACATCACAAATCTCGAGGGGTCAATGGAGCACATATCTCGTGGTAGCTGATGAAATACAAATATCGAAACAGCCATGGATTTTGAGGCGACGATGGAGCACGATTCTCAAAATGGCTGATAAAAAAATATATAAATCCCAAATTGGTGCAAATCTTGAGGCATAGTGAAACACACATCTCAAGGTGGCCGATGAAAATATAAATCCTGAAACGACGCAAGTCTTGAGGCAGGGATGGAACACACCTCTCAAGGCGATCAATGAAAATATAAATCTCAAAGCGACCACAAAATCTCAAAGGCGCCCGATGTAGATGCAGCGACTTGAGGTGGTGATAAATCCCAAAGCAAAAAATATGTGTCCCCCAAAACAGTTACAAATCTCAAAATGATGAAGTGTGCATCCCGAGGCAGTGAAGCACACATATTGAAGCATCATAAATCTCGAATCAATGACGAAGCACTGATCTTGAGACAACTGATGGAGATACAAATCTTAAAGAAGTACGTGTGTATCCCGAAGTGGTAAAGCACACATCTCAAATCAACACAACTTCTGATGTTGCCTGAGAATACAATTCCCGAGATAACTGAAGAGGAATACAAATCTTGAGGTGGCTTTCCTCGGCATATATCACTTCAAGAGCTAATCTCATATATGATGAAGCTAGATAAAACTAGTCCAAAAGTGTTATCCGATTATCAAATCATAGAAGCTGAAAGTCAAAAATGAAAGAAGACATCAAAGTTTATTTCTTCATACAAGAAATGATGCCATGGAGCTCCATAAACCTGTTAAACGGTTGGGGGCAAGTCAACGATGCATATGTCATTTGAAATCAAAAGATAAAGGAATACAACATATATAAAAGGAAAAAATGTTTGGCGCAACCATTTGACTGAGCCACATATATGGAAATTCTTCACTTGGGTTCTCAACCACTTATGTGATGAGATCACCAAGGAAATTTGAAATCTTAAACCTATATCCTCTATTAATGAGGTAAGGTATAATATGACTCTTGAAATTTCACATGCTTCCGATACGGAACCAAGATTTCAAACGAGAAATATGGAGTGTCAAACCTGTATCCTCCATTAATGAGGTCAGGTAAAATATGACACTTCTAAAAAATGATGAAATCTTCATTTGGGTTCTCAAACATATAATGAGATCACCAAGATATATGAAATGTCTCACTTGGGTTCTCATACGCTCAAATGATGAGATCGCCAAGATATATGAAATGTCAAACTTGGATTCTTAGACACTCATATAATGAGATTACCAAGAAAATATAAAACGTCAAACCTGTATCCTCCATTAATGAGGCCAGGTAAAATATGATGCTTCTAAAATAATGACATACAAATTTTTCACTTGGGTTCTCAGATGACGAGATCACCAAGGAATATGAGAAATTCTAACTTGTATCCTCCAACAATGAGGACAGGTGAAAATATGACTCTTGAAGTTTCGTATATTCCAACAATGGAATCGAAATTTCTAAAAAAGTGATGAAATATCACAATTCTTTACTTGGGTTCTCACACTCATATGATGAGATCACCAAGAAATATGAAATTTGAAACTTGTATCCTCCATTGATGAGGTCAAGAAGAAACACATATTTGGAGGCTCGCAACTCACTATCAAATAAGTTCAAGGAGAGTCCAGAATATATAAGCCTAACTTCTCAAGTATTGCAAGACGGTCAGAGCTTTAACTGGAGAAGCTGATTCTTTAGCAAGAGCAATGAGGGAGCCAACAAATCCAGCCTATGAAGAAATTCAAATCACCATAAGAAATTGGAGACCCATAAATACAATCCTCAACAATGCTGAAGAGGAGAGTATTAGGGGCAAAATGGAAGATTGAAGCTAACCATTTATTGAATATCTGAAATATGAGAAACTTTCAGGGGGCAAATCATAAGACCTTCAGATAAAGCGAGGAGCTCTAAGATTCACCCTCATATATGCGATATTCTTCATATGAAGAAGTGAACGAAGTCATTCATAATATATACTTCGTGATATGTGGTGTACATCAATTCGGACCCAAGAAGCGACTTAAGAGTAAGCGCATGGGGATATCATTGGCCAACCATGGTAAAAAAAAATTGCATTGAACATGCTAGAAGATGTCATTTGTGCCAAAAGATGTTATCTATACATTGAAATGTTATCCATCAATATCCAAATCCAAAGAAAGCCATGTCCAAAAAACCAGGGAGATTGACATGTTGTGGGTTTGTCATGCCATTTGTTGGATTGCAATATGATCCATACCATACTCTTTGGTGTTTGGAATTGAAGCATCCCTCTCCCTCGAAATTCAAATGGCATGAAATTTCAAATGAAAGCAACATTTGACTTCACTTACATGAACTGGACTCTCTCGACAGGAGAAAGATAAAAAGTGCAGCAGAATCTTGAAGTCAATAGAGCATATATGTCCTATGTCCTAGGCTTACAAAGGGAGAGATGGTTCTAGTCCTAAGGAGACCCATCATCACCAATAAAAAAAATGAATGAATAAAAAAAATGAAAGAATGATGAAAAAGAAAATGATGATGACCTCAGGTCTCCTAAAATGGATTGGCCATAAAGATGAAAATTTTGTATGTTCATACTTCTCCCTCTCAAACAAATTTCATGAGAGAAGTATGAAGGGGGCATTTGTTTACCCTAAAAAATAATAAAAAAAGGGGAATATATAAAATATATATATGAGCCTTGAAAATACAAAATGTCTCAAGGGCCAATATGAAATATTTCATATAAATTATGATGAAATATATATTTTGAAATATCCTGAAATTAAGATATTTTAATTAAAAATATATATCTCTGGTCATATCTCAAGGCGGGCCAAGGATACAAATCTCGGTATGCGAGGATACAAATTACAAGGCGCGAGAACACATATCTCGAGGCAATCTCAAATCTTAAGATAGCTCGAGAACACATATCTCGATGCAATCTCGAATTCCAAAATAGCACGAGAATATGAATTTCGAGGCAAACTAAAAATCTCAAATCCCAAAATAGCCCGAGAACACAGATCTCGAGGCGATCTCAAATTTCAAGATAGCCTGAGAACACATATCTCGAGGCAATCTCAGAAATACAGATCCCAACATAGTCCGAGAACACAAATCTCAGGAAAAAAAATGAATTAAGTTTAAATTCAAGTTTTGATCTTATAGATTATGAGGATTAAAATTCAAATTTTTTATCTTTATCTAGATTATAATCTCATGATGATTAAAATTCAAATTCAAAGTTATATCTAAATCTAGATTATAATCATTAAATTCAAATTTTTGCTCTTATCTAGATTATAATATCATGATGATTAAAATTCAAATTCAAGGTTATACGTAGAGATAGATTATGATCATTAAAATTAAAATTCAAAATTTTGATCTTATCTAGATTATGATATAATGATAATTAAAACTCAAATTCAAATTTCAACCTTATCATCTAGGTTGGGAGGATCTATAAATAAAGAAGAGGGGATTGAGAGACTTTTGGGGGGAAGAGATCTCCTCCATGCTCTCCTCTCCGTGAAGCAAGAAGTTGTGTGGTTTGGTCCAAACCGCGGGCTGTCTCTAATGGCTTTGCGAAGGATCTGAGGCTTTCGGGTCCGTCGATCGACTATAATATAGCATAAGGAGAGGGCTCCCTCCTCTCCCATATTCCGTCAATGTCATCATCCGACTCCCTTGTGGAGGCCGTCGCCGCCTGCCGTTGATCAAGCCCCCGGCTCCCTTGTGGAGGCCGTCGTCGCCGCCCAAAGCCAAACTCCGGCTCCCTTATGGAGGCTGTTGTCACCAACCGATTCTTTCTTTGAAGAACAACACCACCCCATGCGTGGTGGTCTTTGGTTATTGTCTCAGATTCTTTGCCAAAGAGCAGTGCCACCCATACGTGGTGGTGCCGATCCCCGTTCTTCTTGAACAGCGGACTACCACCCCATGCGTGGTGGTCTTTGGTATTACCCGTTAGCGCCAAAGAACAACATCACCCCATGCGTGGTAGTGCTGGTAATCATCTTTCACCGTCGCCAGAGAAAAAGAATTTCAAAAAAAAAAAAAAAGAGAGAGAAAAAATAAAACAAAGAGAGGGGCGGCGAAACAAGATAAAAAAAAAAATAAAAAAAAGAGAGAGAATTTAAAAAGAGAGGAAACGTGCAAAAAAAAAAGGAATAAAATTCAAAAAAAAAAGAGAAAACAAACGTGCAGAAAGTGAAAGAAAAATAAAAGGGAGAAGAAGAAATAATATATATATATATATATAGAAGAAATAATATATATATATATATATATATATATATAGAAAAGAAAGGGAAAGAGAGGAAACGAAAAAACAGAGAAGAGATATTGAATAAAAAAAGAAAAAAAACAAAGGAGAGAGAGGTGAAAGGAAACAGAAGAGTAAAAAAAAATAATAAAAAAGAAGAAAGGTACATTGGAAGAGGCTGCGGTAGTAAAATAAAATAATAAAAATAAAACAAATAAAATGGATTGTCAGAACTCAGAAGCTCTCTCCCCTCACTCTTTATATATATAAGCATATATCCATATACATATACTTATATATATAAACATATGATGTCAGTTGATCTTGCAAACAAGAAGTTAAAGTCTTGGCTCATTTCCAAGCATGTTGGTTGAGACGGATGATGAAATTCAAATCCCAAATTGGTATGCATTTCGAGGTAGCAGTGGAACACTCACCTCCAGGCGGCTGATGAAATCCAAATCTCAAAGTGACACGTATCTCGAGGCAATAGTGGAACACTTACATACCTTGAGGCGGCTGATAGAATATCCCAAATCATAAAGCAGCGAATCTCGATGTGCTTATGAAACACGCATCTCGAAGCAGCTGATAAAGTGATACAACTCTTGAGGTGGTAATGAAACATTCATCTCAGAGCATTCGGTCAAAACATAAAGGCGGCGACAAAGTCGTTATCTTCAGGCAACCAAAGCGACATAAATTCCAAAATGGCGAAACATACAAGGCGGCGCCAGATATATACAAATAAATGACATGTATGCATATATATGATGATATATCCATATGTAATGAAAATTATGTTATGCAAATAAATGAAATTATTTTTATTCATTGCCTCTCTACTTGTACTTTTTGCCCTTAATCGGAGGTTTCTAAGACTCTGTCTGGGGTAATTAATAATAGAAGCTTGCCTCTATTAGGAATTGAAGAACCCACAAACAAACAAATATGATATTTGTGCTTCGATATATCGCGGGCTGTGCCTTCGTCTGGAATGCCAGAGATATTTTCGATCCCACATCAGTACATGACAAAGGATGTCGTAGGACCTCCCAAGCAGAATCCTTAGTTTTAATTGGAGTTGCATGTGTTTCTTTGGTTTCATGTAAGCTAATGTGTACTAGTTAGGGCCTATGTTAGTTTTGTTTATGTGTGCTTGTTTGTTTGCTTCCTTGCAAGGATAATAAAGAACTACATCGCTTCAGACACAATCTCATGCTTATGTGAGTAATAGTTTTGTGATTATGGATATACTGGTGAAATGTATGAAACTCTCAATTCATGCATGTTGATAAACTTAGCTCACTATGGTGTGTTTTCCATGTTTGTTTATACGTTGATTATGGTTAATTAGTCTCATGATTTGTCTATTGGTTGATTGGTCTTGAATTGTGTATTAATAGAAGTTAGTCTTTAGCTTATGTCAAATATATAAAAGTATCAAAGATTGATTTGTTTCTTAGCTGAAGTAGATTTTATATTGCTTGACCTCATAAGAGGCGTTATTGAACTTTTTTTGAGCTTTTCTATCTTTATGTTCCATGTACAAATTAGAAACCATGAATATTGTAATTGGAGGATCTATGTAGGATTCTTTCATGTATGCTATATTAATATATACTAGCATTAAAACAACAATTCTAGAATGATTATTGAAGTGACAATAATTAAGAGAAAAAAAAAAGAAATAGAAGGAAAAGGTAGGAAAAAACTTAACTATGAAAATTAAGCAGTAAACATAATGTTGTTGGATCCAAAGTGATGGACATGAGAACTCTATCCAAAGATAACAACTTTAGACAGGCAACTAGTGATAGTGCTTGTGCTTCTAATAGTTCAACTAACAAGATAGACAAATATCCTTATTAATTTGACCAAGGATTGTGAAGATGCATCATATGCACACAGAGCAAAGAGATCCAACCTGAGATGGTGGAAGAAGGAGCAAATGCAATGCAGAATACAGTTCTTTCTTTGCTAGCCACTCTCATAAAGACTATAGTTTTATTTTTTATTTTTTTGTACATTTTGTTTTATATACTCCCTCTAGGACTTGGAGCCTCTTAATCAACCTTGGTTTGCATAGTTGCTAAAAAAGGTTGGTCATAGAATGCAGAGGATAAGTTAACATTTATTCCTTAATTTGGTGGAAAAAATCAATGGCAGTGTTCATGCATTGTTAGCTCTCATGGCCTCCTAAGTATATACTTTCCTAGTTTGCAAAAAAAACACTGGCTGCATGCTGATCTTTGATGATTATATTTGTTCTTATTGTGAAGTTGCATATGGAGGCTGAAGAAAATACAGGCTGCTCATAATTCCATTTTAATTATCTGTTGAGTGTTTTCCATTAATTATCCATTAGTTAAGCTAGATAAATAGATAAATAAAATTACCATTAATTAAACTAAATACCATGTTAAAATATTTTAAGCTAAATAAACAAAAGGGTAAATTAAAAAAAAAAACATGTGGTTTCCTGGATTTGCAAAATAGAGAGTGATTTCTTTTTGGGGAAATTATCAAATAGTCCCTGGCACTATTACAACCCTACTTACCTTTTCCCACACCCCACCCAAAACACTATTTCAATTAGGTGCCCAAACACCCGGACCATGTGGCAATTAAATCACTATTCAAGGGATGAATAGTGATTTATCTATTTCTTTTTTCGAAAAAAACCTTTTGGTTTCTCCAGCTAACAAAAAAGAGAAAAATCATAAGGTTTTTATCGAAGAAAAACCATATGGTTTCACGGATTTGCAAAATATGAATAGAGTTTTATTAATTTCATTAACTTTTTTTACTTATTTTTTTTTTTTTTTTGTTAGCTGGAGAAACCATAAGGTTTTTTTCAAAACACTTTCTCTGTTTTGCAAATCCGTGAAACCACATGTTTTTTTTTTTTTGAAATTTACCCTAAATAAAATTATCCATTAACTTAGCTAAATACCATTTTAGAATATTTTAAGCTAAATAAATAAAAAAATACGAATTAATTATCCACCAATTAAGCTAAATACCATCTTATAATATTTTAAACTAAATTAATCATTAAAATTATCCATTAACTAAACTAAATAATAAAAAAAATATTCATTAACTATCCACTAATTCAGCTAAATAAATCAATTTTAAAATATTATGAAAATAAATAAATAGAGAAAGAAGTAAATACACCCCTCCATGGATGAGAGTTCCATACCACCAAGCACTGCTTGTAGACTAGTGAAATTTATGTTCAACCTCACACAATTAACCTTCTTTATTCCTTGTTATCTTTGGGATTTTTTTAGTGTGTTTCTCAGCCAGTGTATAATTTCTTTTCCACTAAAAATTCTCTCCTACGTTGATGATACAAAACTGAAAATAAATAAATAAATAAATAAATAACCCCAATTTGCTTTTCTCTGAATCGGCCACTCGCAGTTGCTCCATTTCATCAGCTACTCTGCTACTGTTCCGCCCACAGGAACATGGAGGGCTGCAAAACTCAAGGTTTACTAGCGAAATTTCAACGGCATCATGTTATTCCGTCATTTATTATTTATCTGATGTTTATCCTGCTGAAAATACAAAGACAACATTTAACAGGCTATCTAACCCTAATTTTGAACCTTCAAATCAGGCTGACTTTTTCCCAACATATCCTCTTGATCCATAAAAATCATTAGGGTCTCATAAATTTCTAATTCAGACAAACTGAACACAAGCTCCAGAGATGACACTCAGATCAACACCACCTATTTTTTTTTTATGTAGAAATAAGATTGAGAAAGAATTCCTTATAAAGAAAATATCTTGTATGTACAAACATCCTTGATAAAAACAACCAATAGACAGACCTTAAGCATCGACAGCCTTAGAAGAGCACTGCAGGCAATATGATGAGGCTCGATTTTACAACACCCAGTATAAATTACAAAAGAACTAATTTAGATAAGTGGTCCTCCACCACTTCGAAGAAATGCCTGTTGAGAAGACAAGGAAAATGCAACCTTAGTAGTTAGCGCACTATTAGAAATTCTACTTGTTTGGCATAATCAACAACAAAAATAAATTAAAACTGTACCAGTTTAGTGGCAGCAACAGATTGGCGTTGCCTTTCCTTCCTTTCACGCTGGCACTCACCACACCAGCCAGAGAAATCCTTTTGATACTTTTTCATTTCTCTAAATACAGAACTGTAGGCAAATTGCATTGAACCCAATGAGAAGAGTTTTGTGTTTCCAAACACTGGAACCACAAAAAAGCCTACCAACCAGGCCCCTAGAATGCAACATACAAATATCCAATAATAACGCATGAAGTATCACAAGTGGGAGGCAAACATGAGATGCATGTGGGGAAAAGAATTGTGTTGTGAATCCACTGCATGCTTGCATGACAGGCTAGCAATCCCTTCACCAACAATTGAGTCATTCAAATCAGAAACTAATAATGATTTTTATCTTGAACCTATGTTGTGAAAAGGAAGATCTCAAGATTACAAATCCATGTAGATAAAAATCCTACATATGATAGCAAAAGGGAGTTAAACAAACAACTGTTTTAATTCAAATCGCAATGAAGCTTTCTGCTGCAATAGGGAAGAGACACAATGATGGGATTGTTCACTGTAATAGCTAGTAATAAATGAAATTAAAAATATGAATTACCTGTTCTGAGAAAATAGGGATAGGAAAAGTCCTATTGATAAGATTTATGCATGAAATCTATCAAGATCAAATATCAGCATGGGCACTACAAATTTACATTAATTTGGACAAATATCTCAACTCTTTTATTCCATCTGTCTGGCTACACAACATGAACCACTTCAGGAGTAACAGTTCCATAAACATTCAGCAAGCTTATTGGTACTTTGTAATTTCACTAAATACTTTTAAAAATCAATATCCAAATACTTAGAATTTTTATTTCACATTATTTTAAAAGAATAGTACTGTAAAAGCTGTTCATTTTATAGCCACTTGATCAATAGGTAAAAGAACCATAGAACAAAGGATTTGGAATCTTGGGATCATAATAAGCCACAACTTCAATGATCTAGTATCTCAATGTGGAGTGCCTATGTTTGAAAAAAACTCCAGGATTCAAGCTGAAGGTATCTTTTGAGTAGAAGGATAGACACTTCAAGAAAATGATCCACAAATGAATAGTCCTCAAACATATCATACAACATTCCTTGATCTATGCTCTCCGAAACCAAATTACTCTTAAAAAGTTATCTTTAACATAGATTCATTCAATTTTTTTTTCAACAAATAATCTTGAAAACGCCTTACTATAGCCAAATAACCAAACATTTTCTTCAATTACACCATAGCCAATCCTCGTAAAATATAGTTTCCTGGGAGAATAGTTCCAATCAGACAACCAAAATTTTAAATGTACTCCAAGGCAATTCGCAGCTAATCAAATGACTAATTTCTGAGTTATCATTGGAATAAGAAACGAATGCTGCAATTTTAATTCCAGGCAAATGAGAGCACCTGAAGTATATCCCACTGACAACACCTGAGGTATATTCCAGGCCAATGATAGCACCCAAGTAATGATTTTGACAGAAGGGGTATATATGTAGGAACCTATACTTTTTTAGGGTAAATACGAAAGAGGGTATATATGTAATTTCAGGGTTATATATTTAAGAAACCCTAAATCTTTCAAGTTACTACTATCATTGTCCAGTCCTCTGATACAGCTGAACCAAAAAAATAAGCATTTTTTAAGACTAACCCGGGCAATTATAATGCATCTGTAATAAAGACACCCAATTGAAATAATGCTTTGAAGAATTTAAATAGAGCATCAGCCAAAATTCCCATATACATCTGGTATAGACTGAAAACATGCTTAATAGATGGGGCAATTATTATTAATCTAACAGCATTTGACTTTGACAATAAAGATCAACCAACAGAAGAGATTCTGGTGTTCGGTTGGTGATTTATCCTTATTCTAACCTCTCCAACCAAATCCCATCAATGGAACAACTTGGAATAAGAATGGGGTACTCAACAACCTCTTCAGATTTGGGAAACTCAACCCATGTCTATGAGGTTAAGACAAAAATTAGAGACACTAAACAAATAGATATGACTCTAACCAAGTTTTATAATTGGTTGTAGAGTTTATGCCACGAGCTTAACCAGTATTACGACTTAGAATGGTCATGTCTAACAAATTTTGCATATATATATATATATAAAAAAAACTATAAAAGAAGATGGGGTATTCAAGTTTTTGGCAGGTTTGAATGTCAACCTTGATGATGTCAGTGGTAGAATTCCTGGGAAGAGTCTCTACCAACAGTTCGTGAGATGTTTTCAAAGGTCTCATAGGAGAAAAATGGGAAAACAGTGATGTTGGGTTCTGCAGCAAGGCCTGCTACAGTTTCTAAAACAACGGCTCTGCAGGTTGCTTCTAGGTTGCTGCTGTCAAATATTCTGCTCTAGAAGTTGGTGCAGCTATTGTAGGATTGAAGAAAAACACTAATGATAAGGGGAGATGGTGTAACTATTGTCATAAACCTAGACACACAATGAGATTGGTCAAAGTCAGGTAGACCACATGATGTTCTATCGACACTCAAATGAAGGTATGGTTGCAATCTTGACAGTCTATGTTAACGATATTATCCTCATGGGCAATGATCTAGTAAAGTTAGAAAAATTGAATGGGTTCCTGGCCAAGAAATTTGAGATTAAACAACTCAGGGCTTTAAGATATTTCTTGAGGATAAAGTTGCTAGATCATGAGAAGGAATTTTTGTTCCACGGAGGAAGTATACACTGGATTTACTTGAAGAAACAAGACTACTGAGTTGCAAGCCAGTTGAGATGATCCAGCGCGTAAATTGGGCCTCTTGGAGGAAGGTCAAAGTGTTGATTCGGAGAGATACCAAAAATTGTTAAGGAAATTGATTTATTTGTCACATACTGGACCTGATACAGCTTGCGTGATTAGCCAGATTATGCATTCTCCAAAAGAAGAGTATCGAAGAAATTTTTTCTTGTTGAAGCAGTTAAAGGTTAATCCAAGAAAAGGATTGATGTTCAGGAAGAATAATATACTTCATGTTGAGGCTTACACCAATACTGATTGGGCTGAAAGTGTCACCGACAGAAGGTCAACATTAGGTTACCGTTCTTTTGTGGAAGGTTCAAGATTTGATCAGAGATTTTAACTTTATATCCAAGAGATCAAACACCATAAACCTTATTGAGCCATGCTATCTATAATAGTCTATTGCACCGGTTAAACCAAAACAGAAATATGTGAGTTAACATTCACAACTTCACATAAGTCACGCATTCTTACATAACATTAGATGCAAATCAAACAAATTTTAGTTGGGTTCAACCTAACCTAAAAGCTTAAGCTTACAGAAAGAAAGACTCTGAGTTATATATCTATTTTAAGATTTTACTAAATTAACTGATCTGCACCTATAGGATCTATAATAACCCTTTCTACGCTGCAAACAAAGTGGCTATAATAGTTTTGTTACCATGATGGATCCAACCTAAAATGTTTAAGCTTATAGAACAAGAGACCAGGACTAATGTATTCATATCAAGATTTTACTAAATTAACTGAACTATTAGGATCTCTAATAACATAAACATGGTGAAAATGTAAAATAGAATAGCTTCAACATAAAAAAGCCTATAGATTTGAAGCCCAAACAATTTAGAGCACTGAGATACCAGCCTAAATTAATTTAACACGTTGATAAAAATGTCTACAGAAAACATGATCACAAAGATATACACATGACACAAGATGGAATCTCCACTGCTCAATTGACCACTCTAGGATGATAACCACAAAAATGGAAAAACAAAAAAAAACAAAAAACAAAACAAAAAAACAAAAAAAAACAAAAACAAAAACAAAACAAAACAAAACAAAACTTTTCTTAGCAAGCACAGATGAAAAGCATCTTTTATAGGAATGCAGAAAGAAATTTCAATATCTCTAGCTGAAAGAGTTAAAATTTTCACATGGAAGTTCTAAGTTCAACCAGATGCATGTAGACAATAAGGTAGAGTTTGGTTGGATGTAATCCAAATACATGGATTTTCAGTTACAATGTATTTGTAAAAACCTGGTTTTCAAAATACAGCACATGCAAATATGGTGTTTGGTTAGATATAACTGAGAATTCAAATTATAAAATTTTGTGTTTGGTCAGAAGGATTTGAAAACTAGACAGTAAATCAAAATTTTGGATTTCAGATTATTCCCCATGAGAGTAAATCCAAATCCTAGATTTTGGATTACGCCCGATTTGGGCGTAATTCGAAATCATTTGGGTGTAATTCGAAATCCTCTAACGTATTTTCAAATACATTGAATTGTGAAATTCCTCCAACCAAACATTCGCTTTTGAAACCCCAGTAATTTGAATTACATGTAACCCTAAAATCCCCCCCAACCAAACACTACCTAAGTAAAAATTAGGCACAATAAGTGCACAAAACTTACAAAAGGATACCAATTTGGGTTACACATTTTGTATGTATGTTGTCTTTCAGCCAAAGTGACTTTTATTCAATTTCCACATAATAGGGATAAAGACTAAGTTTACATTTGAAGTCCAAACACTCCAAATAAGTTCAAATTTCAAGTCCAAACTCTCCATTCATAGAATCTCCTAACTTTTGCATTCTACTACCTAGCAGTATATTTAATTGAAGTCGTGTCCAAACAAAAACCATAAAAAAACGCGAATAGAGCATGATAACATTGAGAAAATAATCAATCCACAAAAAACGTTGCATTTAATAAATATAATAAATTGCAAGTAATTTAGCTGAGATTGATATAAATGCACCTCAAAAAGAACATAAGATTTCCCTTCATATGTTGCATGCAAAGAAACTCGATGATTTGTACCTTCTGCACCATAAAAGTAAATTAATCCTTTGTCCAGATGTCGTAGCACGGGCACCATGTCGATGACGGCCACGATGAAGCAAAGCTTGACCAGGGACATGAGAATAATCAAATATTTCCTGACAAGGGGAAAAATATATCAGAAGAAGATCCAACAACGATTACAACAAAAAAAGGAAATAAACAGACTAACTTTTCATAGGTAATAAAAGTGATTGATATATTTGAAACTGTTACATGAGAACTAAAAGTGAAAGGGAGTATAATAAACACCTTAACTTTGTTGGGGAACAAAAAAACAGAGAATTGTCAAGCTAACTTCAACTGATAATAGAAAATTTTAGATGAAAATGGTTTCAATAATTAATGTCACAAGGACAAGAAAATCTAGTTTCAATAGTAGAATAGTTGAAAGCGAGATGTACTTAGCTCAATGTTCGATTTAACTTTTCCTTTTGTTTTCATATATTTATAGTAAAAATTATAAGATAAGCTTCAAGTAAAAATTGACTGACAAATCAAGAGGGACAACTAACAAAAGATTATTCAAATGAAACTAATACCAGCTTCAACTTAGTTGAACATTCATATTGATTGAACAATCATATTGAAAATTGTAAAACCAGACACTCGAGGTAAGGTTTAAATATAGATAAACAAATAGTACAGATATACTCTGGCTTATCAGGTCATAAAATCAATAAAGAAGATACAAAAGCCGATGAAATGTGCTTGAGATATCTTAGATAAAAGGGGCTTCATACGACTATTATTAGTTTATATACTATTAGGAGTCTGTAAAATTTCATTAATGTTGTCGTTTTATATTCATAATGTTGCACTTAGAATCTTTTTTTCTTCTGCCTTGTACCTCTGAAGACTACTATAATTTTTTATGCAATTCTTCATTTATTTTAGTGGTTAAGGCATAAAATTGTAGGGTTGTCGGTACTCCTTTAATAAAAGGAAACACTAGCACTTTTATTAACAACTCTCACAACCCTACTTCTGGTGTCATTCTCTAATTAAGTAAAAGTTAGCTAGAATATAAAAAAAATATTAATCTAAACCATTTTAAAGATCAAATTTTACTATATTCTTTAAATAAAGGTGATAAATTCCCTCAATGCTACTCTCGTACTATCATAAATTCTTCAAACAAAATTTTGCTATTGATGTCTTATTTGACCATTCAATCAGCTAACCAGGACAAGGAAGAATTTAAAGTCAAGCAAAAATAGTTGATATCAAGAAACTATTTCATATTTTTGCTGACAATAGGGCACACAAGGGAGTTCTTGATGTGATATGCATACTTGTGTTCACAGCTAAAATGCCCCTCTACTTTCTAGCCCAACATGGATTTGGTACAAAGGTAGTTAATTTATAATGTAATGTAAGTCCATAATAATAACATTCATAAAAGGTTTCAACTGTTCAGGAAACATAATATAGGAAGAGATCAGTGTATAGAGATGTCAACTTGGAACTATATTGTCTTACGGCCATGAAATCTCTGAGCTAAAAAACATAGTTGAATCTAGATTTGTCTTTAAGGTGGATGAATCCATTTAATGTTTTCTCTGTTTAGTCCATTCAAGGTGATTCCTCATATCCCAAAATACTTGGTAGGCAGAAATGCATTTGTGCCAAGAAACCTTTGAGTTATCTTTAAACAACATAAAAGACGAATGTAAATTCCTTCCTTCTAAAGAAATCTAGTATTTCAACATCAAGCATGTGTTTGAAATCTGCAAAGAATTCAAATGCTTCTCACCGTAATTTTTCCAAATTGCCTCAATCCATATTAAATTCATTTATCGTCCTCTCTAATGTTCCTTAATAGATGAATACGATAATATTAAACAATCATTCACAACTACAACAGTGATGACTAGGGCTGTAAACGGGCCGAGCTTGATCGGGCTGAGCCCAGCTCGAATTCGGCTCGAAATAGCCTAGCTCGAGCTCGAAATTAGCTCGAATAAGTTTGCTCGAGCTCGGCTCGATTTTAATTTCGAAAGCTCGAAATTAAGAACTTAATTATAATTTTTAAATCTCAGATTTAGTTTGAAATTAAAAACTTATTTATAAATTAATTTTTTTATATTATATATTATATGTCAATACTAAATATTAAATATTTTATTCATATATTATAATATTTATTAGTTTTTACTAATTTTATTAAATTTTATTGATTTTTTTAATAATATTTACATTATATATTAATATATTAATATTAAATTTTGAGCTCGATCGAGCTCGACTCGGCTCGAGCTCGGCTCGAAATTAATTTCGAGCTCGAAATTAAAGCTCGAGCTCGGCTCGAAAGCTCGAAATTCCGAGCCGAACTCGAGCTTTTACCGATTCGAACTCGAGCTGCTCACGAACAGCTTCATCATTTGACAGCCCTAGTGATGACTAAGGAATGCTACATTATTTGCTTGAGGGACCCATCCTAATTCACGAGAAATAGAAAGGGATAATTATGTTCAGTTCACTACAGGTGCATCACTACAGAAATATGACACTGAAAGCTTTGCATCCGACTCATAATATCTGAAATGATGATACATTAGATTTCAAAATCTGACCTCACAAAATTTCTTACGAAAATCACCCATCCTTACTGCTTCCAAGACTGAAGGTAATTCAATAACTCATCCCCAATTTCACAAGTTTCATCTGCAAAACTAAATGGATGGATCCAGGTTGTTGTTTAGCCTTCTAGGTTTTAAAACAAGGCTCTCTATTCCCAAAAGTTGTATGACCAAGAACCAGAAGAAGGTAATTCAGCGAATGCTTTTCCAGTTACAAAAGCTTCATCTGCAAAATAAAATGCATGATTCTAGGTTATTCTTTAGCCTTCTATGTTGTGGAAGGGTCCTCTGCTGCAGAATGTTGTATGGCCGAGAACCAGAACAAATTTCATAGGACTAGTATTGTCCTTATGTGAAGTACTAAATTATGGCGTGCATTCTAAGTGATTTCTGAATTAATTCTCCAAATCAACCCATTTGTAAAGTTGGTTTAATAATCCGAATGTACAGAGGGTTGATGACAAATAACAATTCCATATCCTCTGTAGTACAAATTCGTACATATCACAGACTGATCAAACAAAGGAATACATCATGTATAAGTGATTTAGAATAAATCCAATCCTTGAATTTCATCAACAGGAAGTCTGACTGAAATTTCATCTAAAAGGATAAAGGAGGTAAAATTCTTTGCACATTTCATTCCATCTTCACCAAGGGCAGGATGCAGCTACAGAATAAAAGTGTAAGACTGCTTTATTAGTAGATTAAACACTAATTTTTTACTTAAATAGGAAATTAAAAAAATCAATGAATCAATGCCACTGATGTTACTATGAGAAAGAAAGAATTGATTCTTTGGAGTAGCAAATATGACTAAAAGATAACATGAAAAATGAATGTACTCATGAATCTGGATTAATGAAGCATGCTAATTAAAGAGAAACCAGTATACCTCCGGTTGAGTTTCTGAGTTTACATGTGCGTCACAGCGAATACCTCTAAAAAATAATTCACCACCAGAAAATTGCTTCCCCAAGCAAACATTTAAGGTGACTTCTGAGTCGTCGACATGGAAACCTAAAGACACAAACTGCAAAACTCAGCAACTATCAACTAAAAGAATTGTGAATTCCCATTTACCGAATTCAAAGGCAAACAGAAAACTTGAATAGAATAAGTAACAAATCACATCAAAAACAGAAAGGAAGCATACTTGGATAATAATATGGATCTATAACTAGTATAACCATTGAATTTTTCTTTCAGATGTTCCCCAACCAGTAAGCAGAATTATATGTTGAGAAAGAAAATAAAGTTATGACGAACAAAGAAAATTACTATGAGAAAAATTGCAGGATCATTTTGAGGGAAAACTACTAAAACATCAGAGGTACTAACCATCCAAAACAACATATGCTGTCTGAATAAACTGGACCTAACGCAAAAATGGTATGGACAGTCTGTCTAGACTCCCAAGAAGATCTTCTTGAAAGTTCCTCTCGTGTGTCATTGGGATAAAACCAATGAAAAATGGTGCAAAATTCATTATTGTCAGAAACTTGGTTTTCTGATCCACTCACAAAGATGTGCTGACTTTATACTTATTCTGAAAAGCTGAGCAATTGCATTTTGCAGACTCCTACATAATTGGTGTATCCTTGAATTTATTTTATGGGCGTACAAAAGGAAATCAAAGAGGTGGTAAAAAAGATGGGACAATCTCAACTCAAATAGTATCTAACAGGTAAGACTTGAGTCATCAAACTTGTAATCCCTACCAAGGTAAAATGGTCATAAAAACAAAAACTGCCACCACAAAGAAGTTCACAACATGTGATTTTTTTTTTTTTTTGACAACCTACAAAGACAATATCATTCTTTTCAACCAAACCAACTTGTTCACACTTTGCCAATGCAAATATGCCCATCCTTGCAAGTGTTTAGGTGTATTAATATAACAAACTCTGGTTGCAACCATGTTGCAACATTGCCCAAAACTGCAATTCTTAAAGAAGGCTTCCATCCCTAAAAATAACAATTGAAAAGAATTATTCAATAAACCTTACAAAATATACTTTGGGATGTGAAATAGATTGGGTTTTTGGCAAATATATTTTGTGTATTCAAGGATGATATCTCAACACAATTATTTCCATTTTGTACTTAATTTTGAGTTCTGAAAGATATCAAGGGAACATGACTGATAGTAATTTTAATCATGTGTGAAAGACACAAGGCTGTTTATTTTAGTGGTGAAGCAAAGAAAATGGCGCATCCTAAAACTAATGCAACGTTGATGGAAAATGTGCAAGCATGACTTATATGTGACCAAAAGAAAATAAGTTGCACGATTTCAGGAGAATGGAAGGCTTTATAGCCAATAGGGTTAAACCTTGAGGCCAGTGATGGAATTCAAAGTGCATGCATATATACCCTCAAGCCACCTATCTTTGTGTTAAAACTTCACCATGCCAGACATTCAATCAAACCATAAAAATCAAATGGATCTATTCATCTGCTTGCACCAAATATCGAATAATGCTTCTAGAGAAAAGAATTTCATAGGAGCATCAACCCATGCAAGTTGGTGATCGTTGGTCTCAAAATAAAAAATTGAAGATGCAAATTTATTGATATTTTTACCAAACACTATTTTCCAAAACCATGCTTCTTGTTGAGAGAACTGCACAATTAATGATTGAAAACAAAGATGATAGTTATAAATGCAAATATAAAAGCATGTTCCAGAAATCTTTTGGCATAAACTTTTTGGCAAGAAAACTAAGAAATACCTACCTAGTTCAACATCCTTGTCCTTTCCATATTCAACCACAAAACCATGATGGGAATCCAGTGATGATCCACCGACATCAGAAAAATAAACTACAAGGAGAAAGAAAACATTTGGACCAAAACAATAGAATATTCAAAAAATCATTTCCATTAGTTGCGATTAGATGTAAAATATATTGAATAGGAGTTTCTTACCTCTAGAGATTGGACATATGAACTCATCCATAAGCTTATTAAGCATCGCCTCCAAACCAAAATCATCAAGGACAGCACCATATCTATTCATCGTATTTGGTCTCATAATCTTAAACTTTGTGGCATTGACCCATTTTTCAAAATTCTCGACCTAAAACTCGAATTGTTTTATGAGAAATCCACAATAAGGTCTAGAAGACTGTAGTAGATAGTCAGTTATACAAACTATTTCAATACTAAATGTATGATAGTCCTTGAAAATTCAGGGATCAGTACCTCAGCCAACAACATCTCACAAAAGTTTGGTTGAAGCATAGCAAATGCATATACTCCAGGAGAGGGTTCTGTTATTATATCTCTGAAACTTTCCTCAGTGTTGTCATTGATAGCTTTGATGAATGATGGGACAAAGAAAGCTTCAGGATGCATGTTGTACAACTCTGTATTTAGAGGCTGACCAATAAAGAGAAAATTAATATGAGTTAGACCATGCTGAAATAAAGGACTAAAAATATTTCTTGTAAAACACACAAAATTTTATGAAATATATCCATAAAAAATGAGTAATCAACAATTTGAAGAATGTATCTGATAGAATGATCTGGTTGCTAAGTCTTAGAAACAGACTTCACCTTGTTAATGGCAATTTGTCGTGCTGCACTATAGTTGTCAACAACAACATGAAAGAAAGAACCAGGTGAAAGTACTAATACATCACTGGACTATGCAATGGTCATGAAGTCATAGGATTCAGTTGCAGTGCACAAATATTTCAGCAACCTTGCCTCATTCAAGCATCCACATTCTAATTCCAAGCCCATAAGCACCTACACTCCACTTCTAAATTAAGATAATGGAATGATGAGATTCATTAAAGGTTACATTCCACAAGAATCTCCGGATGAACCTTCCCATTACAACTAAAGTGGCAAGAGTTATTAAGTAAAGGACCAGTAAAGCTGGTAGCAAAAAGAGATGAAATGGTTGAATACTTCAATTAAATAAGGCAGGTGATGAGACCAACTAATTGCTCATTGTAAAACTGCCTACTTTGCATGATGACTAAATGATATAAGACAAATTAGAATCCATAAAGACACCTTGATTTTTCAGCAAGTCCTGCTAGAAACAAACCAAACACAATTTAAATGGGCTCAATTCACCAAAAAGGTTCAACTAACAGTACAACAAACCTAGACTTATATATTCAAATCCAAATTTACTAAATTAATTAATGTGAGAGTATTAGTTAATATAAGGGTGTGTTTGGTTGGATGTAATCTCAAATAAATGTGATTTTCAGTACAATGTATTTGAAAATACCTAATTTTTAAAATATAACACATGCAAATCCAGTGTTTGTTTGGATGTAACTGGAATTCCTGACCCTGCATTCCCTTTTACAACTCCCCCAGCGCTTACATGTAAGGGAGTTACAAAATCCAGGATAACTTACCCCCAAGTCATAATACTCCATTTCAAGGGTTTTGGTGTAATCCAAAATACACCCTGATTTCCAAATTCAGCTAAAGAAACAAAGAACTTTGGATTGTCATGTAACTCAGGTTACATGTAGATCTAAATTTAGCCAAAAAAAAACACCACCTAATACACTCCCTAGATACGTGCTAGTCATTTAGCTAGCCAAGTTGCAGACATACAAATCAAGTTCACTTTGATACCATGTTAGATACAAGCCAAAAACAATTTAGTTGCACTTAATTCAACCAAATAGCTTAAGTTATCTGATAAGAATCTCGAAGTTATATATTCAAATCAAAATTTACTAAATTAACCACTGTAGGACTATCAGTCAGTCCACTAAGTCAAACTTAAAGAGCCCCAAGTACTTGTCTTCACATAGGTTACAAATAAACTCAATACATCTGTCAGTGCCATAAGGAAAATAGTATCAGAAAGATCTAGATCATGATAGCTTAACAAAAGAAAATACCAATGGAGTATAAATTATGAAAGTATTAGTGTTAGAGAAATACCAATGGAGTATAAATTATGAAAGTATTAGTGTTAGAGTGAAAATACCATGTTAGATATAATGCCGCTTTAATCACTACAGAAGCATAAAGGGATTATCCAGAATTGAGGTTAAAAAATTTACAAGGATGCTATCAGTCTAAATATAATGTTTAATTCCTTGCCAAACCAACTCAGCACCATGAGACGTGTGTGACAATGACACTTCTACTTCCTCTTACTTTCGAAAGGCACTTGCGGGTCACCTTTTAACAGCAGCTGGGAGGCTCCTTTCTAAGCTTCCTTCCTTCGCTCCCCCATCATAGATGGTTCAGCTACCCCCGGTTACAAACAATTTTATTATTAATAAGCACAATGGTGCATGATACTGTTATTATGTTATTAAGTTTTCCGATGAACAAAAAATTGATTCGTCACTTATCAATAAATAAATAACATTGACAATAAACTTTACACATTAAATTATTTTAATTTACAAAAGTATCATAACAAATTAAATTATTTCAATTTACAAAAGTATCATAACACATTATCCTAGATAGTCATATTAGTTCTTTCACTTGAACACACCATACTAGGCATAATATGGGATAACAAACAATGTAGCCTTATCCACTTTGATGCGTAGTCACAATATCCACCGGCTAATAAAAAAGAAATGAATAATACTTAACAAAGGGAGAAGGAAATTATATAATCAGATATTTGAAAATAATCACAAACTCTGTTCACTCCTACAAAATCTTTAGAAAAATTTAAATAACTCTCTCTTAATTTATACTATCCATCATCGTAAATTATTCCCGATTCGTCAAAAGCTTATCAAATTATGATCTTTACCATCCTGCCAAACTGCTCCTGTGGCCTCGTGGCTATATTCAAGGTCATGACTCCTACTAACTGTCATAACATTTCACATGGATCTGAATAGGGTAAAGGAACGATAGAGTAGGGTTGTCCAAAACGCAGCTAAAAATGATTTAACTGAAAACCTGATTCAATTTGGTCTGTTTGGTTTTTTATTTTGGTCGCTTAGTTCAGTTATAGTTCAACATATGAAACTCAAACAGATCGAATTAACCAAAATATTATGTACAATTCTAAAATAAAAAAGAAAATTAGTAGTGCAAATATGTTTTCTATATTAAACTATATGCCAAAATGATGCATGATAAATTAGGCAACCACACAAAGAGTCTAAAAAATGATAATCAAATCCTCAAAAACAGCAAAAAGCCAAAGAAAACGGAGTTCATTCATTAACTGCTTTTCAGAAAAGATCCTCTTTCCTCGTAGTAATTAGAGACTTATTCAAATACAATTTGAGTTTAAATAAGCTAGAACTTATTTAAACTTATGGACTGTTTGATAAAGTCAAATTTGTCAATATGGACAGCTTGGTTGTCCACACCTCTTGCCTTATTTAGCCACAAGATTATTTCCTCTTATTTCTCCATTTATTATTCTATACAGATAGCTTACCTTATAGGACAGATTATAGTTTCCATGTATAGAGCTAGAATCATGCGAGATCTTATTTGCTTTCCATACTTATTTACTTTCCATGTAGAGCATCCTTGTAATGTCTATATATAATATACAGAACTCAAGGCCAAGGCATTCGGCAATTCATACAATATTTTGACATGGTATCCAGAGCTACCTACCAATTTTTTTCTCATCTGTCTCGGTGTTCTCGGCTGCTCAGCTCGGCCACCTTGTCTCAGCATCTCGGTATAGCTCAGCTCGGCCAAGCTCTCGGAACCTCAGTATATTCGACAGCCTCTGTTTGGCGTCTTAGTGTTCTCGGTTCTCGGCTTTTCCACACGTGTTTTATTTCTTACTCTCGGCTTCCTCTTCTTCTTTATGGATTCCGCCCCTGTGTGTGTTAAGTTTACAGGCACGAAATATTCTACCTGGGCCTTTCAGTTTGAACCTTTTCTCAAGGAAAAAGATCTTTGGGATCATGTTGATGGTACGGATGTCGCAAAATCATCCACTTCTGGCAAATCTCGGGATGATGGATCTTCTCCTTCATGGGTTGTGCTTGATGCCCGCATCATGTCTTAGCTTCTTGGTTTCGTGAAGCCCCATATTGTTACCAACTTGCAGCCCCATCGCTCTGCTTGCTCTATGTGGGCTTACTTGAAGACGGTTTATCATCATGATAATGATGCTCGTCGCTTTCAGCTGTCCCATGAAATTGCCATGTTTCAACATGGTAGTCTTTCCATCCAGGACTACTACTCAGCCTTTCTGACTCTCTGGCATGAATATGTTGATTTGGTTACCCCGGATATTCCTGTTGCAACTCTTTCAACTATTCAAACTCTTTATGCGACTACCCAGCGTGATCAGTTTCTTATGAAACTCCGTCCGGAATATGAATCTGTCCGCTTTTCTTTATTGAACTGATCTTCTGTTTCATCTCTTGATGTTTGTTTTAGTGAGTTACTTCGTGAAGAACGTCTTTGTACTCAAGCTATTCTAGAGCACTCTTATGGCAGTTCCGGGATGACTACAATGGCTTATGCTGCTCAAGGACGCAGCCCACCTCTGTCTTTTAAAGGCTTGCAGTGTTTCTGTTGCAAGGAATATGGGCATATTGCTACCAATTATCCTAAGAAATTCTGCTCTTATTGCAAAAAGAAAAGTCACATTATTAAAGATTGTCGTCTTCGCCCCCAGACTCCACACATTTCAGACTTTGGTTGTTGTCCCTCCCGCCACAACTTCTGCAACCCAACGCTCTCCTTCAGATGCGCCCACCGTTGTCGGATCTCCTACCCCGAATTACTGCACCCCAGAAATGGTGCAACAGATGCTAATTTCGGCACTATCTGCAATGGGGTTCCCAGGTTACACTTTTCCTGCACTCTGGTATGTGGACTTGAGGGCCTCTAATCACATGATTAATAATCCCACCACTTTGTGTCATGTTCGGCCTTACGTTGGTCACTCTACTATTCAGACTGCTAATGGCAGTTTCTTTGCCCATAACTACTGTTGGAGATGCTTCTTCTAAGTTCACTATTGTGTTTCTTGCTTCTCAACTTTCCGCAAATCTTATTCCAGTGGGCCAATTAGTTGATAACAATTGTGCTGTTAATTTTTCTGGTGATGGTTGTGTTGTGTAGAATCAGGTCACAGGGAAACCGATCGCGAAGGGACCTAAAGTAGGGCGCTTGTTTCCATTGTTTTTACCTGTTCCATTTTTTTCTCCCATTTCTTCTATTAAGTCTTTTGCTTGTAATAATGTTTCAGATCTTAGTATGGTGTGGCATCATAGTTTAGGTCATCCCAATACTCAGATCTTATCTCGTGTATTGAACTCTAGTTTACTTGGTACTCAAGTTCGTTCTTCTTCATCTCTTAAAGTGTACTTCTTGCAAACTTGGTAAAAGCAAAACTCTTTCCTTCCCTTTGCATGCTAGTAGAGCATCTCACTACTTTGATCGTATCCAGAGTGATGTCTGGGGACCTTCCCCAGTTAGTTCACATGAAAAATTTTGATATTATATGACTTTCATTGATGATCATAGCAGATTTACTTGGGTCTACTTTCTTCGCTCTAAATCTGAGGTTTTTCGTACTTTCACTCAATTTTTAGCATATGTTGACAATCAATTTTATGCTTCCATTAAGACATTACGCACGAATTCCGGTGTTGAATATTTACCTACTGAGTTTCAGACCTTGGCTTCTAAGGGTATTATTCATCAACGTTCATGTCCCTCTACTCCTCAATAAAATGGAGTAGCCAAATGCAAAAATCGTCATCTCCTCAATGTGGTACGTACTCTTAAGTTAGACTCTTATGTTCCCTCCATGTTTTGGGTTGAGGCTTTGAGAACTGTTACTCACTTGATTAATCGTTTACCTTCTCAAGTCCTACGTATGGAGTCTCCCTATTTCCGCTTATTTACTAAGCAACCTAGTTATGCTAACCATCGTACCTTTGGTTGTGTCTGTTTTGTTCATTTACGTCCTCATGAGCGACATAAATTATCTGCTCAATCTGTCCGTTGTGCTTTCTTGGGATATCATGTGGGTCAAAAGGGCCTTGTTTATTATGATCCTACACTACATCATACACGCATTTCTCGGAATGTTATTTTCTTTGAAAATCAACACTTTTTTCCTGTATCCTCTTTGCCATCCTCTTCTACTGTGGTTTTCCCCTCCTTTGAGCAGCTGTTCTAAGATCTTCCTCCGGTCCGTTCTTGTTCTATTCCATATATTATGTATACAAGACGCTCCCGCCCACAGTCTCTTCCGATGGCTCACCCAATATCTGATCCTACCACGCTCCAGACTCAGTCCGTTGCAGCATCTTTGACGTCTATGATACGTCGCTCTTCTCATACGTTTATACCCCCGGATAGGTATGGATTTCCCTCATCTAGTACTGGACATTCTATTTCAGCTCTTACTACTATATTGTCCAACTTTATTGTTCCTCTGGGTTGCAAATAGGTTTACTCAATCAAGGTCCGCTTTGATGGAAGTTTGGATCGTTACAAAGCTCGACTTATTGCACTTGGGAACAATCAGGAATATGGTGTCAATTATGACGAGACTTTTGCTCTTGTGGCTAAAATGACCACTGTTCGTACGATTCTAGCTCTTGCTGCTTCTAATGATTAGTCACTATATCAGATGGATGTCAAAAATGCGTTTCTTCATAGGGATCTTAAGAAGTGCAATATGAAGCCGCCCCAGGATTGTTTCCCTCTCCGACTTCATATGTATGTAAGTTTCGTTAATCTCTTTATGGTCTCAAGCAAGCTCCGAGGGCATGGTTTGATAAATTTCAAACCACTTTATTACAATTTTCATTCAAGCAAAGCAAGCATGACACTTTATTATTTCTTCGGAAATCCGACATAGGTATTGTTGTTCTTTTGGTGTATGTTAATGATATTGTGATTACTGGTTCCGATTCTGCTTTACTTAGCCAGCTCAAAACTCATCTCTCATCTTCCTTTCATATGAAAGATCTTGGGACTTTCACATATTTTCTTGGTCTTGAGGTGCATCATAATCCCTCTGGCATTTCCCTAAATCAACATAAGTATGTTGCTGACTTGGTGGCTACAGCTGGCCTACAAGCGTCTTCCTCTGTTGATACTCCTATAGAATTAAATGTCAAGCTTCGCAAAAAGGATGATGATTTACTTGATGATCCCAGTTTATAACGGAAATTGGTCGTTAGTCTTGTTTATCTCACCATTATAAGACCAGACATTGCTTTTGTTGTACAAGTTAGCCAGTTCCTTCAGACCTCTTGTCATCTTCATTTGGCTATTGTCCGTAGGATCATACGCTATGTTCACGGCATTTCTACCCGTGGCTTATTCTTCCCTGCATGCAATACTACTCGCCTCGTTGCTTATAGTGATGCTGATTGGGTTGGTTGTGCAAATACTCGACGATCCATCACTAGTTGGTCTGTGTTCTTAGGTGATGCATTGATCTCCTGGAAAAGTAAGAAGCGAGACAGAGTCTAAGAGGGCGTTTGGTTGTTTGTAACTCTTCATTCACTGATGGAGAGTCACACGGATGGGGAGTTACGGATAAGGAGTTAAAAGTGATGGGTACTTTTTGTGTTTGGTTGTTTAAAAGTGATGGATGTAGAAAGTGAATGTACACTTTTAGTGTCTGTTTGTAATAAAGGATGGATTGGATGGAAGGATATGATAACCCTCTTTAGTGAGTGGTGAGGTTACTCTTTCTTGAAATATTATAGGTATTTAAATATTTTTAAATATTTTTAAGTATTTTAAATCTTTTAAAACAAATTAATTGATTTAAATGTTGAATTTTAATTAAAATATTTGAATTAATTTAAAATATTGAAAATTAGGATATTTTAATTTAATACATATATAATATTATTTTAAGAAAATCTATGAATTATTATATATAAAATATTTTGATTTAGCTTGTTTATAGTTAAATAATTTTCAAAAAAATTTATGATATTTTTATTAAATATATAAGAATATTATATATATATAGATATATATATATATAATATAATATAATATAATATATAATATATATAATATATTATATATTATATATTATATTATATATATATATATAATATAATCCATTCAACTAACTGGATGGAACTGACCATCCAGTGGTTTTCAAATGTGGCTACCCATCCATTTTTTTTGGATAAAGAAAGTCCCATCCATTTCCTTTAAACCAACCAAACACTATAAAGTAAAAAGTATTGGATGAGGGGTTACCCATCCCTGGATGTAACCCCCCATCTAGCAAACCAAACACTACCTAAATCATCTACAGAATCTGAGTACCGAGCAATGTCTCTTGCTTATTCTGAAACTATTTGGCTTCGAGGTTTGCTTACCGAGTTAAATTTTTTTGTGACCGATCCTACACCTCTACATGTCGATAATACAAGTGTTATTCAAATCACGACCAATCCTGTCTATCATTAACACACAAAGTATATTGAACTGGATTGTCACTCTATCCGTGAAGCCTTTGAAGCTCGTATTATCACTCTTCCATATATTTCTATTGGGCTACAAATTGCCGATATCTTCACCAAGGCTCTCACTCACCATCGATATTGTTTTCTCAGTAGCAAATTGATGCTTGTTGATCAACCTGCATCAATTTGAGGGGGGCAGTCAATATGGACAGCTTGGTTGTCCACACCCCTTGCCTTATTTAGCCACAAGATTATTTCCTCTTATTTCTCCATTTATTATTCTATACAGATAACTTACCTTATACGACAGATTATAGTTTCCATATATAGGGCTAGAATCATGCGAGATCTTATTTGCTTTCCATACTTATTTACTTTTCATGTATAGCATAATTGTAATGTCTATATATAATATACAGAACTCAAGGCCAAGGCATTCGGCCATTCATACAATATTTGACAAAATTAAAATAGCATTCAAAACAACCCAGCCAAACTTGGTAGACTTCTACATGAGAAAAACTTAAAATTAAGAAAAGACCCATAACTCTTAACTTTAAATCTTCAAAACAAAGTTCTACCAATAAATCATGTTAAATGTTACTAATCACGCCATATTTTTGGATTTTCTCTTCTCTTGTAATATCTCCCAAAACTCTTCGGCATGTAATTTATATCAAAATGTTGTGGTATTTATCATACATTTTGTACAATAAATGTGTAATAATAAGTTTTAAATGATTTTATTTGAAAATATAACTCAATTTTATTATATTTTGCATTTTATTTTTTTAACAGACTTAATGAATTATCTGAACTGACCAAATTTCCCAGTCTATTTAGTGAACAATTAATAAGACCAATTCAATCAGTTTGTTTTCAAATTTTGCATAAACAAGAATTTTTCAGTTATTCAATATTAACTAATTGAATAAACCAAGCTAACTGAATTCCCATTCATCGATGACAGATTCAAGTAATTATTTTTTTTTCTAAGATTAATTGGTATTAGATTTTCTTTCTATGCTTAAGTTGGGGTATGGAGTGGGATGATAATTTATCAGCTTTAAAATATACTTAAAGATTTCTCTGGATTCATTAGGTAACCTGTAGATATATTTGCTAATTGTTTGCCCAAATAACTAGTTTTCTAACCAAAATCTAATAAATCATTGTAGCACACAGAATGCACGTTAAAAAATAGAATATTGCTTTTTCTGCAGTAAATCATATAACAATTTTTAAAGAAAATATATTAGTGATGTAATCGTTTAGAAGGCAATGAAATTATATACTATAAAAACTGGATTGTCTCGATCAAAAGAAAGCCAAAAAGTCTTGAGATTTAAAAGCATCAAATAGTTTCCTATAATTTCAACACTTAAAAGTGTTAGACTAGGCATCTTTCTTCTAAAAATAGAGCCATGCTTCTCCTTTTAAAAAAAAAACAAGAATCATTTTACCATAAGCAAATATCATCAAAATAAATGATGTAAATTCAGACAATAAACCTGATAGGCAGACATTATTCTTTGTCTGTATTCCTTATGCCTTTGAACCTGAGATAGAAAAGAATACCATTACCTAATGTAATAATGATGACCAAGTAGCAAAGATGATAAATTAGAAACATAATGACCCCACAAACAAATAACTACCCAAATGTGGTCTTATTATGATCCTGATTGATATATGTTATTTAACTAAAAAAAAAGAAATAGGTTCATTTTATTAGCCACCTATGCTAAACAATTTTAATCACATATGCATGAAAGGAAAATAATCACATCATGCAACACCCTAGCTCACATTACACCAGATAAAATTTTTGGAAAAGATGATATAAATTCCAAAAGGGGGGTGGGACTGGCAAACAGTTAAGGTTCTTTCTTGACAATATGGGAATCATGGGTTCGCTATTAGAAATTATACTATCTACATATAGAGGATAAGTTGATATTTGACACACCCAATACAGTAAGAGCATTATGCCATACGCAACCATCTAAATTGCAAATAAAAATGAAAATGAATCTTGGTTTCCTAAAGTCTATTCTCTTCCACATAACACCCTGATGTCATTTTTATGACTTTAATGCATTGAATAAATTCCATTCAAGAGAAAAGATGCAGGACATAAAGCACTAACAATTAGAAAATGGGAATCATACCATCTAAATACAGTATAATATCAGAAAATAAATTTTATTCATTCACCTATCAGCTTAAAAAGGTTTCAGGCTGCATTTTCCTAGAGACTAGAAGCTTAATCCAACTAAAATTTGATTTCAAGTAGACTTGGACACTAAGAAACCAAACCATCTAAATTTTAAACTTGCCTAAATTACAGCTTCTACTGAAACTTGAAAACCTAACCAACTGTTCAACTGAAACTTACAAAAAAATAACAATAAATAAATAAATAAGAAAAAAACCAAAACAAAACCTTCAAGCTGTCCCTCTGCTACATGTCCAAAATAAAATTACTAGAATACCCCGAACACTAAAATCTGGTAACTACAAACAGACTTCAAATCCTTAACTAATACTAAACCAAACGAAATACAAAACATTTGTTTTAGATTTTGAGTTGTCATTTAATACTTTTTGAATATACATAGCATGTATTTCATTGGTTCGCATCACCTAGTTTAGCTTATCATCCATAAAGGATGGAAGAAATAACAAATTTAATAGTGAAAAGCACATATACAAATTGCCTTTTCAAATTAAAAGTGCATAAATTACTCTATTAAAGGAAAAAGATGTTTCAAATAAACACAAATTCAATTTTCTTTCTTTTCTTTTTTCTTTGTTTTGGTGAATAAATAGCTTTAGAACAATACCCAAATATGTAACTAACAAGCCTGATGTAAGATAAAATTTTCATTTATTTCCTCGGCATATGAAAATCCAAAAACTATTAAATCTGCATCCTATTTAAATTTTACGATAATAGCTTCTCCTAATGCTAAGTTCTAAATTTAATAAACATAGGATTTCTTTGATTAAAAAAATAGAAAATTGCAAAAGTACTTAAAACATTGGATTTTCCCTGATTAAAACTTCACTTCTTTAATAAATCTTAAACTTTGACAATTATATGTGAGATCCATAGGAGCAACTCCAAACAAATATAACATCTGTTATCTAACCTATTTTTCTTCTAAAACCAACCCAAAATATAACACATGTTAATTATATCATTGAAAACGTGAGCTTAATTTGATGTCTAGCAAATTCCCAGTGCAAGTTCAAACTTATCCAACCTATGTTATTCCTTTAAAACCATTCCCAGAATATAACAAATGTTAATTGGAATAACGAACTTAAATTCAACGTAACAACTTACCCATTATATCCTTTCAGAAAAAAAAAAATTCCCTGTTATAAGTTCATAGATCTCATCTTCCTGTCTTTATTTCTAGATAGGCAACAATGGTCTTCAGTATTGCCAAAAAAAAAAAATGTCCAAGTTTGTTTGGTAAAATCTTTATGAACTTATAATAGAGAGGAAAAAAAAACCTCGCTCTTATAAGTTCATAGATCTCATCTTATTGTCTTCATTGATAGAGAGAATACAATGGTCTTCAATATTGAAATATAAAAATAAAAAAGGTTCTAGTTTGTTGGGTAAAATCTTTACTAGCCTCATCCATTACATTATATCATTGAGATTTTTCAAAACATGAATCAGAAATGCAATAGTTTTTAAACCAAATGATGAATAATAATGATCCTTCAAAGCCCATAACCTTTTCTTAATGTAATTATACTGTAGCAAAAGCTTATATTATATTTTTTTTTTGGTAATATGAGTGGCAAGCCGCTAAGAAACCAAGAGCGTGCACAAGCCTCGGCGGAACAGACATGAGGACAAGGCCCGCGCACACGTGAGCGCTGGAACCACCAGCCACGACCACTACTCACACTCCTAGAAATATGCCCTCACCCGCAAATTGAACCTGGGACCACTTGGTTATTGGAATTCTTACAGGGACCGAGATACCAATAGACCACTTAGTTGTTGGTAAATCTTATATTTTGATGTCAGACACAAACTTCTATTAAAATTTGTGAGACCACACCCAAAAAAACGCAGCCCGGTACTACAAAGCTCCCGCATGCGCGGGGTCCAAGAAAGGGTCGGACCACTTGCATTTGATTTTTTCCTTGCTTATGAGGCCATGCTAAAGCAAGGAAAAAATCAAATGCAAGGTAGACAAAGCCTATAGAAGATATATTATACCATCATCTATTGGAATCATTTTTTAACTTAAGCCTTAAGTTCGCAACAAGCCTGCACCATAAAGATGGCCATGCTGAAGAACACTCCATTTCAATCATTCCCTTGCTTTGAACACTAGAATTTAAACTTCAAGACCTCAATGCACATTAAGTTTACAAGTTTCACAAAAGAAAGGCATTTATGCTAACCCCGTTGAACTTTGGAAAATTAACATAGCACACAAAAACTTACCATAATAGCAGGTACAACCGCACAACTAACCTTTTTCCGGTATTCATAATCTGTCAATTAATGAAAACACTTCTACACGAAAGTAAATGTGATAACTCATAAAGCTACTACATTAGATAAGGATTATGAATGTAGAAAATTGATCATCTATTGGTCCATGATCAATAGAACAAACAACAACAACAACTCAATATCCAATCTACATAAATCCTTATACACTACCTCTCTCCACGTAATCCTAAGCCTACCTCTACCATTCTTCTTACCTTCTATTACTAGATTGTCACATATTCGAACCGGGGCACCTGGGGTTTACGACACAGGTGTCCAAACAATCTTAAGCACCATTCTCTTATTTTACCTAAGATCAAAAACGCTCCAAAAAAAAATGACAAATACTGTACCCCACGGAACACCTGTCAGAACACCATAATCAAAATCTATATCAACACCAAGGGGCATTTTTGTCATTTCACATGGACAGGAAAGAAAATTGAAAGATGCTGAGAGAAGGGAAACCCTAATCCCGGAACCCTAATTAGGGAAGATACAGAGAAGATCCATGTCATAGATTTGAATCGGGATAGGAAACAGCTTACCCTGGATCGCTCTCCGTCGGGCAAGTACCTGGCGAGGATCTCACTCATGAACTGGACCTTGACATCGCGCGGCACCTCGAGCATACTCGGCGGCAGGTGCCGCTCCAGTGAGGTGAATATCGATGGGTCCAAGTCCGTCTGCAGGTCGTCATAACGCTCTGGCTTATGCTCCGTGTTCGGATTCAGCCTCAACCGCCGCTCACCGTAAGAAGATCTCCCCACCGGCGCCGCAACAGTCCCATTACCGGACCCCTTACCGTTCCCCGCCGGCGGTTCCTCTCTCCTCTCGACGGCACTGTCCATGGCGATCCTCCGTTCAAATTAAGGCTCGCGGAGCATTTCGGAGGAGATTCCGATCGGCAATACAAATTAGGTTTAGGTTTAGGCTTAGATTTAGGGTTAGGGTTAGGGTTGGCTGAGGTACTGGAATTAGGGTTTGGTGAGGGAAGCGATGGAGCATATGTGGTTTTACGTACTCCCGAATTACGATATGGATAGAATTTTCAAAATACCCCTCTAGCAGGAAAGAACTACAGGAGATACCATTGCTTCCGGGAGCGGGAATACGCTGGATGCAATATGGTAGTTTTGTGCGACTCATGAAAATCTCGTGTGCAAGATAATTTCAATTTTTCTGTTTCAATTAATTTTAAATAGCTTGAGATTTTTGTTCACCAAAACCTTATAAACCCAATTTTTTTTTTTAGAGAATACATGTGAATTTTAAGTTGAAAAAAAAAAATCAAAATACCATTTTCTCTAGCTTGTATTGAATTTGATTTGAAAAAAATTAAGGAGGTGTTTGGTTTGTTTTTCGTTTTGCTATTTGATGTAATTCCCTAAATGGTCCCTCTATTATCGTCATATTGTCCTTTTAGTTCCACTATTTGAATTTGATCCTTCCAACTCCCTCTATTATTCTAATTGGGAAATCCAAGTCCTGCGCCCGATGGCCGTTTCTTTTACTGTTTTCACTGGCTGATGTGACATTTTTTAATATCTAAAAAATATATTAAAATATTTATTTTTCATTTGAAATAACAAAAGAGTTTCGGATCCCTTCTCTTTTGATCTGAACCCATTAATCTGACTAAACCCTACCTTAATTTTAATCCTAATCCTAATATAATTAATAAATAAACTCAAACCCTAATTAATTAAGCACTAACCCTATCCTCTCCCCCCTCTCCGCGTCGTCACCGCCCCGCTTGACAGCCCCCTCTTCCTCTTCCTTCGCACTTCTTCCTCTCTCTCTCTCCCTCCGCTCCCTTTGCCCCTCTTCCTCTCTCTCTCTCCACCCAGCCGCCTCCTCCTCCTCTCCCTCTACCCCTCTTCCTCTCTGTCTCTCCCTAGCCGCCCTTTTCCTCCTTTCCCTCCTCCCACACATAGTCCACTCTAGTCCATCCACTTTCACAAACCCAAGCATCGAGTTAGACTACCAGTTCTGAGACATGGGCATCCACCCGATTCGCGATCCTTTCACTCTCACATGCACGATGTCTCCAGCTCTTGCCACATTCGTGGTCAGCACTAGATTGAAGTATTTGAACCCGTTTGTCGTGAATCTAAACCCGTTCGAGATCACCACCATATGGAGTGGACTAAATGTGGATTTGAGGAGAGAGAGAGAGGGGGGCTGAGGGAGAGAAGGGCGTTGTCACGTAGGGTGGCGGCGGCGCGGGGAGGGGGGAGAGAGAGAGGATAGGGTTAGGCTTTGGGTTAATTAATTTGTTAATTAGATTAGGGTTAGGGTTAAATTAGGGTTGGGGCTTAGTCAAATTAATTTAATGATGCTTGTATTGTTTTAGTTGTATTAATTATATTATTTTAGTTGTGATTATATAATGTAATATTGTTATTTTTGTAATTAATTTAATTATGTTATTTCAAATGGAAAATGAATATTTTAATATCAAAAATGCCACGTTAGCCGTTGAAAACTGCAAAGGAAATGCTGTCGGACTAATTTCCCAATTGGAATAATAGAGGGATTTGGAAGGATCAAATTTGATTAGAGTGACCAAAATGGCACTAGGTCCATAATAGATGGACCATTTAAGGAATTACACCTTTCTGTTTTCTAAAAAAAAGGAATACGCAGAAATAGGAAAATGATTTTTTAATGCCTTTTTAGAAACTGGAAAAAGGAAAAGTTGTTTGTTTTTGTTTATTGGAAACTGTTTGTAGAAACAGTAAATGGAAAAGTTGTTTAGTATGTTATAAAACTGTTCAGTAAGTTTTCGGGTGATTTTATCAAATATATATATATATATATATATATATATATATATATATATATATATATACAGTTTTTTTACTATTATAAAATAATATAATAAATCACCAAATAGATCTATAAACCAACATAACAACTGTAATAACAGTAATAAAAAATTCATAGAAGGTTTTTTCTTACATAAATTTATATTGTCATCTATACTTATATCTAATACCATCTGAGTTGACATTCTTTCTCTCATTCTCACCATCACTACAGTTTAACCCAGATCAATATGTATGGATTGATCAGCATTTCCATCAGCATTTTCAACAAGCAGAATGTTTATAGACTCATATACTCATTTCGACCATGCAACAAACATATTGTCTAACCATTACTCCCTCTTAATAAAGTTATGAAGGTTGCAGCAGGCAATAAGAATTAATCTTTGTCTCCTAACTGGGTAATTTGGCATCAATTTTAATATTGAAAACCTTGCCTTCAACACCCTGATGCACCGCTCAATTATGTTTTGATAAGAAGAGTGCATATAATTTAAGAGCTCTTCCTTGCCTTGCGGTCTACTCTGTCCATGAAAATCCTACAAAGTACCGACGAGATTGATATGGTGCTAGAAATCCAAGTGTATTTGGGTGGCCAGAGTCAACGAGGTATATTTGGGTAGCCAGATTATGAAAAGAGTTTATTATGTTTGGAGTTTGGCTTTATTACAAAAATGCAACCTCCTTTTCCATCCTTAGAAACCGACTTTTTTTTTATTTCGTGTTTTTCATTTTCACATCCTATTTCTTTTCTGCATTTTCACGAAAATGACACACAAAATGTGTTTTCATGTTTTCTGCATTTTCATGGAAAATGGAAATTGACAAAAATTCAGAAAACGTCAAACGCCTAATAAACCAAACAAGCACTAATTTTTTTAGGGTTTCATATAACAAGCTTTCCAATAAGGGTTATGTAAGGAGCCTTACCAAGGTGAACCATAAGGGTCCTTAGGGTTGTGAGATGGCACTTCCCCTTATGGAGGTATAAAGAGTCTTCATCACTTCATAGGAGTGAAGCGTTGTGGGTTCCAGCCAATAGATGTGCCTAAGAGATGCGTAATACCAAGAAATGTGCTGAAAGAGTACATAGGCCAGAGTTACGCTAAAGAGGTGTGCAAGCCAAAGGGTTTGGCACGTGTTGGGAGTCACGCGTGCAGGGAGTCTCGTGTGCAGGGCGTGAAGCTACGGTGCAGGCAAGCGCACATGCTGTCCAATAGTATGGATGTGAACAGGCACACGCACAAGGCAAGGAGAGCACATGCAACATAAGAATGTGTTGCTTCCCCAATAGGTGTTGGGATGGCTTTATAAAAGGTTAGGCTATCATTTTGGCATTCAAAGTGATCTAGGGAGATCCCATGTGATGTAATGACTCTTGTACACACTTGTGATAAAATACATTGGTTTACCTAAAACTCTTTATAATTGTGTGCTTGTTAGGTGTTGCCTTCTTTGCCCCTCTCTTCTCATAACTCCCTGTGAGAAGTTGAACCTCTTTGTTGAGGAAAAGGAATAGACTGAGACCAAGTTGGAGACTTGGTGTCTTCTCAGGAGTTTATCATAGAAAAGTGAAAAATTTAAGGTTGCAATCCTTATCCCCGTAACAGTTGGTATCAGAGTTGCATTTCAATGGCTAAAACAAGGGAGAGAACGAAGGATTAGGTTACTCGTTTGCAGCAAATGATGGGTTTATTCCCAGAAGGAGAGCCATCGGTATCCTTGTTGGACAGGCACCTGACTCTTCTCAGAGAAGTGGTCGCCAAAAAGAAAATGCTCCAACATTTTATACTAAGGACCAAATAAAAGAGCTAATTAGTTAGCAAGTTACCTTCAAGGCAATCCTGGAGGAGGAGTCAAGATGCTTTAATGTGGAGCTTCTCAACATCAAAGAGATGTTGTCAAGGGGCACATCTAACATTGGCCCTACTTTGAAGGTAAAAGTTACCAAACCTAGTAACTTTTTGCAAGCTCAAGGAATGCAAAGCATCTCGAGAACTTTGATGCAAGCACGAATATGCACAACACTTCTCCCACAAGTATATGGGGTCTATCAAGTAATAAAGTACCCAATGGTAAGATAGTCGAATCCACAAGGAATGACCACTAGTACTAATTATCCTCTATTACCTAGCTTAAACTATATGATGAATTGTGCGATCAACTAATTGAATATCCTAACTAAAAGCTAATGTGAAAAATTGGTGGATTGAGGGTAATCAGAGATGAAGTATGGCACCTCGAATCACAATCTCCTAGGATTCCCTTGTGAATGATCGACTCCCTATTACTGACTATTTACTGATGACTCCTGGGGATGTAACAATGCGCTTCTCAGCGCAACATCAGATCTCTCGTGATGCTCATACACACCCTAACACCTGTGTCCGACCATAACCTATCTAGAAGAATCCCAGCCCTAATGCGATATTCTAACCATTCCGAATCACCGCATAAACACTTATGGTGCTAGATGCTCTAACCTAATAAGGTAGATGACTCGAGGCTCATGCAAGGAAAACCACACAAGGATATCTAGAAAGATAACAACTTCGGGCTAATGCAATAACAACCACACAACCATCTGACATGAACACTAACGTGATGATGCTATCCCTTGAGGAGATGGATGATCAGGCTCATGTATAGGAAAACCATACAGAATTGCACGTACAGATAATCAAGATGCTACACAGGAATTATCAATAAACTAAAAAAACATAACATAATAGTAAATCAACAACAAGTTCATCCTAGGGTTCAAGTGTCTGAGGCACCATAGAAGGTTTAGCATCTCATGCTATGGTCTACCATAACTAAGATACATGAGGGGGTTATACAATTAGACGAAATCTTCCCTTGATTATGCCTCCTCCGCCTTTGATTCCTCTCATGGACCCTAGCTGTTGCAGCGAGAATCGCCCTAGACTACTCTACCAAAAGTTGATCCTGAGCCCCCGCCCAAAGATGATCAATATGTTGTCGTCATGAGGTTTATATATGATGGAAAAGGATGAAATATGATGTGCCTAGGTCATGTTTATCTTGTATTTATCTTTGGATAACTTCTAGATAACTTTGGGATCGAGTTAACGTGTTTTCAAATGACCTTGTGATGAGCATAGTCGTGTTGATGAGAAGCACACCCATGCTCCTCTTCTGCAATGCGTTTTTTGGACTCCCGAGAGTTGCACAGTCCTCAGCACACCCGTGCTTAGGGCCGTGCTCTTTTTCCGCTCTACTCAATCTTCATCAAACATTTGATCGGATAACCAAATCAACTTGAATTGGCCTCAAATTTTAACTGGGTGTTTCTAACTCCTTTTTATTCAATCTAAATGGTGGTGATCGGCTTTTGAGTCCTTTAGCTCTTGTAATAAATTTCGGACTCCTGCAGCTTGTTTACACTGCTTACAGCTCTATCTCCTCCTCTCTTTCTTTGCTCCTTTGTCATAGAATACCCCTTTCGATTGCCACTTGAGCAACCTCTTATGTGGAATATGTCTTTTCAGCTTCTTTTGATCGGATTTTGCTTCATTTGTTCCAAATATCCATTTTCCTATCCAATTACAACAACATACCCAAAAGAGCACAAAAATGGAAGAACCCATGCAAAAAGGTGTACAAAGTGCATGTAAATACGATATGAAAATATGTCTATTTATGCACTCATCAAACTTTATATGGGACATGGACCAGTACTTTCGGACAGCGAAGGGTCCGGTAGGGAAGATGGTGTCACTAGTGAGCATGTATCTTATGGGAGATGCAAAGTTCTAGTGAAAGACTCACCAAGGGACCGATACTTGGGAGAAATGAGTGTTGAGTCAGGAAGCAATTCCATCTTTGTAACACAGCATGGGTTGTGAGGTCCATGCTAAAGAGACTCAAGCACATCGACAGATTTTGGCTCCTATATCTCCACTCATGTGGTACTTTATCATATGATTTAGATAAGATCCATTTGTCTAGATTTTTTTAGGGCGGATTTGGTCGCTTAAGTATGGACTCACTTTGAGTCTTTATTTTCCCACCAAAGCCTCATATTTGGCATTTAGTAGTCTTTGTTATTCTCTCCTCAATCCTTCCTTCTTCGTTGTTAGCAGCTCTCTTGCAAGCTCCGGCACTATAAGGGAGTATGTGAGGGATTTCACTTTCCTCATGCTGGACATCAAGAACATGTCCGATGAGGACAAGTTGTTCAACGTCCTATTTGGGCTGCAAGGATGGGCTTAGTTAGAAGTGTGGAGGCAAGGAACCAAAGATTTGGTATCTATCATCACCATGGCCGAAGGTTTGGTGGACTTTCAATTTTCTGATGCCACTGCAGGTGATAATGCAAGGCAAAGCCCAAGGAGAAAGCAAAGTTTGTGCAAAGCGACTTTGTGAGAAGCCATAAGGAGAGTGACAATAGCAGACTAGTTTTACATATAGATAACTCAACCAGGGCTTGAAGATGGGGCATTTTATCTGCATCAAACCCATCAAGCCAAGACTGTCCAAAGCGATAGAAACTCTTTGCGATGGTCGTAGAGACAAACAGTTATCTTGTAAAATCCAAGATTTTAGGGAATAAATGTTTTCTTATTGTTCTTTAATTAATTAGTTAATTGAATAAATTCCCCATATTTGGAATTAATGGGATTTGTGTAGAAATGAGGGATTAAATTGATTAATCTCTTAATTAGGGTTAAATGGGATTAATCAGGGAACCTATCAGTAATTTTAGGAAAAGATTAGGCTAAACTGAAAAGTGTACCTCTCACAGAGAGAAGGACTTGCTTGTGAACTTAAAAATATTTTGCTTGTGAACTGAAAAGTGTATCTCTTACAGTCGTGTTACTATGCGGTCGGCCGTAACACTGTGCAAGTGCGATCACCCCATTTTAGCCCACTTGCACAGTATTTTAAGGATTTCCAACCATATGGATGGAAAGAACATCGAAAAATAAGCTAGCATGTCAATTTTCATACAATTTGGGAAGGTGTAGGGTCTTCATCTTAAAGGGTGAAATTTCCAACCGGTAAGATTTTTATAAATTTTTACCCGTTAAGATGAAGACCCTACACCTTCCCAAAATGTATGAAAATTGACATGCTAGCTTATTTTTTGATATTCTTTCCATCCATATAGTTGGAAATCCTTAAAATACTATGCAAGTGGCCAAATGGGAAGCGCCTTAAATGAACAGTGTTCCGGACAGCCTTATACTAACATTTATATATATGATTAAGATAATGATTCGGTTAAGGAGATGTCGTGTGAATTCAAATATAAAAAGAGGGGAATGATTTGATAGATGGCATATATTTTAATAAATAAATAAATAAATAAATAAATAAATATATATATATATATATATATATATATATATATATATATATATATATATATATATATATATATTATGAAAGTGATAGGATATTAGTTTGAATTCAACATCCACGTGAAACCCATCCATGCACGAGCTTCTCCTTTTGAAATGATAGCCAGTATTTAATTTTGTATTTGTTAAAGACCATTTGATGGTTAAGGATGAAAATGTGTGAGGGATAGGAAACGGTTTCCCCATGCGTGTCCGATCGTCGCCGCGTGGATTAGTTGATTTCCAGTCGTCCATCTACATTGGTGGCGTGATCTCGAGGCACGAACCCTTCTGGTGAATATACATACATGCATGGATCCTAAAGTTCATCTTAGTGGAGGTTTTAAGTTTCAATGAGTGTGTGAATGCATGTTGTACAATGGCCTTGAGAGGTAGCTAATGAAGGAGGCTAACTGGAGATTCTAAGCTTCTGGTTGTCACTGCTAATGAGAAAGGTTGCATGTACAACACCCAGGTTCAAAGCATCCTTTCTATATCAGTATTTATTAGTATATGTGGGTATAAGCAACTAATAGAGATATATAGGTTGAAGGAGGTGATAGTTTAATTGTTGCTTGAGATGTATTTATGCTTGCATGATTAAATAGAGGTGCATAAGGTAATCGATAATTCCAAGATCCATTGCATAGTTACATTCCTAAACCCATTTTCTATATGGCTTGGTAGGCTTCTTGTGAAGGTTGTAAAGGGTCATGAATGCATCGTTTGGATAGCTGGTCATACATTGCCTATTAACAAAAGTTAGTCCCATGGTGTTAAAGGACATGTTTAGCAAAATACCCCATGGTTGGTCGCGTATACTTCTGGTCTATTTATTTTAATAGTTATTAGTAGGGTTAAAGCCATTTTTGGTCCCTGAAAACGGGACCAATGTTCATTTCCATCCCAAAATTCAAAATTCGTTCAATATGGTCCCTATGTATTGCATATTTTGACATTTTGACTCCTTATATATTCCGTATTTTGGCATTTTTGGTCCCTATTGCCGACGTGGCGGTCATGTGGAATACCAATGAAATGCATATAATCTTTTTATTATTATGTTTAGGTCGTTATTTTGCTGATGTGGAGTGATAGTGATATCTTGATGTGGACCGTATTGAACAAATTTTAAATTTTGGGGATGGAAATGAACATTGGCCCTGTTTTCAGGGACCAAAAATGGCTTTAACCCTTATTAGTAATAAGAAATGACTAGAATAGTATAAGAAATGGACGTTTATGAAGAGGTTTTGATGGTTTGGTACGTTTAAGCGCCATGATAGTGAGCATTGAGATAGATAGGGGCCATAAATATAATTTGATTGGTCTTCGACAGGCTATGGATGTTTAATAGTTACAAGAGCACGTGCTTACACGCATGGCTTGTTGAGTCTACATCTCACTAAGACTCGAACCTAGTAAGTTACATGAGTATGGAGTACTAAGCTGGGAGTTGCAATGGATTAAGCTATAAAACATTATTAAACAAGTGAAATGGGTGGGTTCTAGAAATGAGGCAACCATCACATAGATAGGTTGTTCTTTATGAGTTTATACCGCTACTGATATAGACTCTATTACTAGATACCGACGTGGAGCGTAGAGACACGTCAGGAGGAGTCTCGTGAGATTCCAATCGTCTTTGATAGAGGTAAGTACTTCTGTCTAGCATCCCTATCATTTGATGATAGTGTATTGTCCATTGATTGAATGTTTCTTGTTTTGTTGTTACTATGCTCCTTTGATAATGCTTCTTTGACTGCACATACACATGCTTTCTCTTTTTACTTGTTGGATATTTGTTTTCATGTCTATGTATGTGTTTGGTTTATGGATGTTGACGTCCGTTGTTCTGAACTAGTGATTGGTGAACATACTTGTTCATTGATCGACACGTGGCCATGGAAACACGTGAGCTTGTGCTCCGTTCGGGTAGGTGTGTGCCAATTCTTTCTTATTCTTTTGGAATCTCTTACTCAGTGAAACTTTATACAGGCGTTTGGGGGGAGGACACCCTGGTCGTCCTATAGCTATGTCAGAGGGGGGATACTGTAGTTATCCACCAGTCAATGAGATGATACGCTAGCCGTGTACGTACATGTAGGTGATAATAGCGCTACCGAACTCGAGAGTCTACACGGGATCCCCTACTGAGCTAGAGGCCTCTTGCCCCTGCTCGACCCAGGGGGTCCTCTGGGTAGCACGTGATGTGATCAGTACTACCGCAGCTATGACACCTAATAGGGGGATGTCTATGCCCCAAAATCCGATGCCCGATGTCCCCACAGCGACGACACTACTCCGCCATACAAATGGTCAGGTCATGGAATCCTCCACGATAGGAGCACCTGTTCCTATTGTTCCCCTAGGCAGTGGCCCTCTTGCTCTGGAAACATAGAGAGAAGTAGGGTTTCTACAGTAATCTTGGGCTAGGCTCCCTGGTCATGGCCCCCCCAGCTCTGAAGCCATATTGAGCCGCGAGGCTCCTACGATAGTCCTGGACCCTGCTCACCGGTTGGGGCCTCCTTAGGTCAGCTTCTAGCATTCTCTGAAATATCCGCTCTACAACATGCGTCAGCCTATCAATGAGGTGGTTAATCTCATCAAGGGACCTCTGGATATCAGGTCCTCTCTGGCCCGTCATTGATCTAGCCAGGGATTGGTCTACCTCAGGCACCGGATGGTCCTACGACCTCGACGGAGTGGAGTTCTCCTATACGTACTCCTTGTCTTCAAAGGAAGCCGCCTAACAAAAGTAACAGTGGGGTCGGTAACCGTCTCCAGTCATGTCCGCTGTCATATAATAAAATGTTAGTTTATCATCTCATGGACCTAGCCTACCCAACCCCCACGCTCAGTTCTTCCTACTTGACTAAGTCACTAGGGCAACAAGAGTGTCCTTTATCTATTCGCGCTCTGATACCACTTAGTTTGTTACAGCCCGACCCCAAATCTCTGGCCTCGGGCACGCAACAAATCGGTCATACCCGAGTAGAGACGGGCCCCACTCAGATACAAGGCCTCAATAATCACAAAGCATACAATAGATAAGTAGCGGAATATAAATAACAAAATAACGAGATCAAAGTCTATATAGCAGAGGATAAAAGGGTGCAGACACCCTATAATGTCAATAACATAAAGGCCCTACAAGGGTCCTATGAGTCACATCCTCACAATAAAGCAAGAGGTTTGCAAACTTCAGCAAATGTCCTCGCAATCCACGCACGGCTCCCGAGTCCGAGTTTGCTACTCCTTAAGATTTGAAAAAAAAAATTCAACAAGTTGATGAGCATTCAAAAGAAAAGCTCAGTAAGTACCCTTGTAGGGATTACAAAGGAGTCATGTCACAATCAACAGGATAAACTAAGGAAAGCACGTCAATCCAAATGACATAACCAAGTCAAACAAAGCTGGGACCACACTCCGTACCATCCAAGCAACCGGGAGTCTCACACCTACCCCAAGAAATATATCAATGGTAGGGATCCATAACCACAAACATAAGCTTCTGATGAGCGATCCAAAGAAAGCTCTCAAAACATCCCCCGGTCAATCATCAACCTAAGTCGATCTCGGCCCTCGGTAGAAAGTCAGTAGCGCTACCTCTCATACATGTCGACATGGTTAGTGTATCATCCCACTAACGGGTTGGACGGCTAGAGTATCCTCCCCTTAACAGGAACTATTAGGTGCCAGCGTGTCCTTAGACCTAGACGCCCCATCGGAGCCTCGCTCCACTGCACTGGGTGGAAGAATCCACAAGAACAACTGACACACACTTATTCGTCCAGCACATAAGCTCAACGTGTGTCCATGGCCAAGTGTCGGTCTATGGATAGGCATGTTTAGCGAGCATGAACACACATCAAACGGATGCAATTATCCAACAATCAAATGCACATACACAAGCATGGAAGCATTACTCCAATGAATCAAGAAAGCAGGATGCGCATGAAATCAATGAAGCAATAACCAAAGGTATCAAGGAAACATGCATAAGCATGACATCAACAAATCAAAGAACCAATCAATCAATGAATGGGGGAACTACGCATAAGTACTTACCTATATGTGCAGAAATGTTCAACAATCAGTTGGTGTCTCTCCCGGACGCAACTCTCTGCTCCATGTCAGTATCTGATAATACAAATCCATTCTCAGTATACTCACAAATATCTTCTTATAACCGGGTTCACTTACATTAATCATGTGTATAGTATACCCCCTATTAACTTGATGTGTTTTTACTAGCATAATACTGACTATGTGGTCTAATTAATAGGTGTCACACTCCCCATGCATCCTTCATCCATATTAGTGGGACATGACCCACTAACTTCAACACTTGATGTTTGGTCCTGGCATGCCTCTATTTTTTGTTAAATATTTATTGAACTTGATCCACATTCCATGCAATATATATATATATATATATATATATATATATATATATATATAGACTCATAATAGAGTGTGGCCGGCCGGATCATTGTGCTGATCCGTCCGCCTCCCATTTCGGCCCCTAGAGCATGTTTGAAGGGTTTCCAACCGTACGGATGGGAAGATCATCGAAAAATAAGTTAGCATGTCCATTTTCACACAATTTGGTTACCGTTTGGTCTGACCACTTAATAGTTCTTATTTTTATTTAAATGTTAACGGTTCAGAATTTTAACCGTTAAGTGGGAAGACCAAATGGTAACCAAATTGTATGAAAATGGACATACTAGTTTATTTTTCGATGATCTTCCCATCCATAAGGTTGGAAATCCTTCAAACATGCTCCAGGGGCCGAAATAGGAGACGACCGGATTAGCACAGTGATCCGAGCGGCCTTACTGTAATGGGCCTCTCTCTCTCTCTATATATATAGATAATAATTATATATATATATAATTATATAATATATATATATATATAATATAATAAATAAATACATAAATAAATAAATAAATAAATATATATATATATATATATATATATATATATATTATATATAGATATTGGTGATACAATCAAGAGACCGCACTTGCGGCTAGCTTGATTGTATCACTACCCCCTCTCTCTTTCTCTTTCTCTCTCTCTATATATATAGATATACAGGCGTGTTACTATGCGGCTGATCGGATTACTATTCATATACGTTCGCCTAATTTTGGGGCACTTTGAGAGTATTTTTTCTAAATCCAATCACATGGATGGAAAGAACATCGAAAAATAAGTTAGTATGTCAATTTTCATAAAATTTGGTGACCGTATGATCATTCATCTTAAAGGGTGGAAATTTAACCTGTTAAAATTTCTATAAAATTTCACCCTTTAAAATGAATGATCGTACGGTAACCAAATTGTATGAAAATGAACATGGTAGCTTATTTTTCAATGTTCTTTGCATCCATACGGTTGGATTTAGAAAAAATACTCTCCAAGTGCCTCAAAATGAGGCGACCTTAATAAATAGTAATCCGGCCGGCCTTGTACTAACATTTCCATATATATATATAAGGAGGAATCTAGATGGACACATGGTCTCCATCCAGGCTTATACGTGTGCAGATCTGGCATGTAGATCCATCAGGTTCCAATCCTGAGTCGCCCATCCCGTTAATCGTAAGATAGCCTGCCCAGTCTATAACGGAAAGGGAACCTTAGCGTGGATCAAGGCGGACAAAGGGGGCAGAGATCGGGAGCTCAGATTGTGGGATGGATAGGTTCGGATCCTAGTAATGACTCAGCGGAGGAGAATAAAAACGGAGGGAGACGAGAGACAAGGTACGCGACTATTCACAAAACACCAATCCTTAAACTCTTACCCCCTCTGAGCCTATACAACGCCACTAACTTGAGCGTCGGAGCATCCCCGGGTGACCTGGTCACACCAAGTTCATTGTTTTCTCTCTCTACAAAGGTTGCTACTGTCATCTTTGACAGAGGTCGTGGTTCCACCTTTAAACAAATTCAACAGTTGATTAAGAGGCTAGTTCTCATCTCGAGGGAGCACTAGTTTTTGTCATCAATAGTTTGGCACCATCCATAGGGACCAGACCAAAAGTCAAAATGGAACCCAGGAGGAAGTCAAAGCGCAACCACAATCCAGAGCTAGAGAATGGAGGCTCCGGTAGCTCCCTACAGGCTGAAAAGGCCCCTGGAGAGATACAACCAACCTATAAAGAAGCACCACCCGTTCCCCCGCAAGGAAAGGCCCAGACTAACGACCATTATGAAGCGTTGGAGCGGAGGGTCGAAGAATTGGCTCCGATCATGCAAGCGGCGGGGCGTAGTATCCCACAAGTAACCCCCCCTAGATGCAATTCCACCATTTGCTGAAAGTCGTGAAAGATCAGTAGCGCAGTCCTCTCAGTATCAAACCCAATCTAGGGGGAAAAGTCTGGGCAACTCAACCTCTTGAAAAGGCTCAGGCTCATCCGAGTTGCGACGAGGACGGAGGCGTCATCGTGAACGATTGCCACGAAGAGAAAGGAGGACCATCACGCCCTCGCCTGCTAGCTCATTATCGCCCCAACCGCGATGAAGATATCACTAGCCTGCAAAGACCCCTCGCTACGCCCCTCTAGCGGAGAGAGATCGGGTCCTACAGCATGTTCCAAAGTTGATGTCCATATTTATCCGGGAAATCTCGGAAGCCCCATTCCCTAATAACTTTAAACCGCCCAACATCCGACTATATGACGGCTCCACTGACCCGATAGAACATGTTGAGACCTACAGTGACGCGATGTTGATCAACGGAACTACTAAAGTCGTAATATGTTGAGGTTTTCTAATGACACTCTCCAGAATTGCACACACTTTGTTTCGGAGCCTTCCCCTTGGAACTATTGTTAGTTTCAAACAGCTGACCGGCCTCTTTTACAACCGCTTCGTCAACAACAGGAGGCTGAAAAAGAACATAGTTACTTTTATGAGATGTAAGCAACGGGAAGGGGAAAGCCTGCGTCAATATCTCCATCACTTTAACTCGGAGATGATAGGTATTGTGAAGTTCGACTCGGCTATAGCTGTAGCTGCTATAATGGAAGGTCTCCACAACTGCTCTTTCCGTGATTCCCTTACTAGAAGGATCCCAGAAGACTTTAATGAACTCTTCTCCCAGGCCGAGAAGTACATCAACTTCGAGTAGATACGAGCGGGTTGGGAGGACGAAGCTCAACAAAAAATTAGGGACATATGGAAGAGAAAGGAACCGAGAGGAGGAATCGAGAAGAGAAAAGCCCCAAAAAGAAGGGGACGCTGGCCGAGTAGCCCCGCCCCAGTTCAGGGAATGGAAGCTCTAACCTTAGGAACTAAAAGGAGAGAGAAAGATAGCAGGTATAATCACTATTCCCCTCTGAATCCATCACAGAAGAATATCTTAATGCAGATTCAGGAGCACAAAATCCTGAAACCTCCCGAACATCTAAAGACCCCAGCGTCCAAGCGGAACCACAAGAAGTATTGTCGCTTCCATCACTCACGGGGGTACCTTACGAAAGACTGCGTCCAGCTGGAGGATGCCATTGAAGACCTCATCAACGATGGAAAGCTACCACAGTTCCTACTCAAAGAACAGGAAGCCGAGAGGCCACCGTTCCCAACGCAAAAGCCGCCACCCGCCAGTATTATCCAAATTATCGCAAGGGGTCTAGGATGCGGGGGGGAAAGCTCGTCTTCAAGGAAAAATTATGCTTGAATGATCGGGGCGGTCCAGAACAAGCCATCTTTGAAGAGACCACGACCCTCTCAACCGATAAGTTTCACGGATGACGACCTTAAGGGCATTTGCCACCCGCAAGATGATGCCCTTGTTATCACAATAACCATCAGGAATTTCAAAGTAAGGAGGGTGCTGGTAAACACTGGAAGCTCAGTGGATGTGATCTTCGGCGACGCATTCGAGAAGATGAACCTTGGAACAAAACATCTGCGATCTGTGAAATCCCCTCTGGTGAAAATCACATGGAGCTCAATTCATCCAAAAGATGTGGTTACTCTTTCCCTGATAGTCGAAAGCGCTAGCCGAACATCGACGGCTCTGATTAATTTCCTAATTATCCGTTGCCACTCGGGCTAAACGCAAACTAGGGAGACCGATAATCACTATACTCAAAGTGGTGCCATCAACCAATCACATGATGCTGATGTTTCCAACAGAGGTTGCGTGTGGAGAAGTAAAAGGTGATCAACAGACGTCCCGTCAATGTGAACTTCCTTTAGGGTAAAAAGGAAAGCTGCGGCCAAGCACCTGAAACATTGACAGTCAAGGAGCTTGCGGAAGTCGGAGACAAGCCGGAGTGCTGACCTACCCCTGTAGAAGAGTTGAAGATGATATCGCTTGCGAGCGACAAGCCTGACCGTACTGTCAAACTAGGGGTCAAGCTCGTACCTGAACAATAAGAAGAAATCATGGCACTCCTTCGGGGCAACATTGATTTGTTCGCTTGGTCACTCGAGGATATGCCTGGAGTTCCACGAGAAATTATTGAGCATCACCTCAATGTAGACCCATCTTACAAGCCCGTGGCACAAAAGCAGAGAAGCTTCACTCCAGAACGCCTGAAGGTAGCAGAGGAGAAGGTCGACATGCTCCTCCAAGCGGGTTTTATTAGGGAGGTTAAGTATACGAAATGTATATTTAATGTAGTTCTTGTTTCAAAAACCTTTCAGAAAGTGGGGGATGTGTGTAGACTTCACTATTTTAAATAAAACTTGCCTTAAAGATTGCTACCCCTGCCCATGATTGACAATTTAGTTGATTCAACCTCCGGTTACGAGATAATTAGCTTCCTAGACGCATTCTTGAGATACAATGGCAAGGGTGGATGAAGAGAAAACCTCGTTCCTTAAAGACTAAGGAACCTACTGTTACAAGGTCATGCTATTTGGTCTGAAGAATGCTGGGGTGACCTTCTAGAGGCTGGTGAACAAGGTCTTCAAGGAACACCTAGGATAGAATGTTGAAGCTTATGTGGATGACATCCTCGTAAAAAGCGAGAAGGCCGAACGCCATACTGTAGACATACAGGAAACCTTCAAAGTACTCTGAGCACATAGAATGAGCCTCAACCTTAATAAATGTACGTTTGGTGTCTACTCAGGAAAATTTCTCGGCTTCATGGAAACCCAATAAGGAATCGAGGCCAATCTCGAGAAGATTCGAACGATACTGGAAATAGGATCCCCCAGGACCATCAAGGAAATACAGAGGCTTAATCGAAGCCTAACGACCCTTGGAAGATTCATCTCAAGATCTGGCGAGAAGAATCTCCCATTTTTTCAAGCACTAAGGAAGGCACCAAAGTTGGAATGGACAGACGAGTATGAGAAGGCCCTGGTACAGCTCAAAGAGTACCTATAGTCACCATTGTTGTTGGCCAAACCAAGTCAAGGAGAAGATCTGTACATCTACTTGGCAGTAACTGATCTGGCAATCAGCTCAGTCCTAGTAAAAAAAGAAGAATGAATATAGAAGCCGATGTACTACACCAGCAAAAACCTCAATGAGGCGGAAATAAGGTACATCCCATGGAGAAGCCAGCCTTAGCATTGGTCACTTCTGCCCGGTAACTCTTTCCTTATTTCAAAGCTCACAAGATAAGGATACTCACGGATCAACCCCTGAGACAAGTCCTCCACAAATTAGACTCATCGGGCCGATTAGCGAAGTGGGTAATCGAGCTCGGAGAGCACGACATCAGCTACGAACCACGTACAACCATCAAGGCTCGGGTACTCTTTGAATTCATTGTTTAACTAACCTTAAAAGAGAAAATGAAACATCTGCTGCAGAACCAAATGACAAAGATTTTCTCTCTCCATGGACCTTATATGCAGATGGCTCAATAACTGACGAAGGTTTCGGGGCGGGTTTCCCCGTCGGGGTGGAGTACTTCTACGATTTTGAAGTTCGTTTTCAAAGCCACTAACAATGAAGTTGAGTATGATACCCTGGTGGCCGGTATGTAACTAGCCCTGGGTTTAAGCGCCCAGTATTTTCAGGCGAATTTTGACTCACAATTGGTCATTGGGCACCTATCCGGAGAGTTCGAGGAAAGAGAAGAAAATATGGTGAAGTATAGAGATCTAGAGAAGAAACTTATATCGAGCTTCCAGAAGTTCTAGATGACTAAGATCCCCATAGAGGAAAATCGAGAGGTTGACTTGTTGTCCAGGCTTGCCTCCTCTGACGCTGATATCGAATAATAGGTCAATTTGTTACACTTTCTAGTAAGGACTATCGAATGTCGCCAGGTCAAAGAACTGATGGAGATCAAAGAAGAACCAAGATGGATTGACCCCATCTCGAACTTTCTACAAGATGGCACACATCCGTCCAACATGAAGGAATCTGGCCGGACCGTTACCAGGTCGGTGCACTACTGCCTCCTAGGGGTAAACTCTACAAGAAGTCTTATACTTTGCCCACAGAGGCGAATTATGTCCTATGGGAAATACACGAGGGCATTAGGGAAATCACCTCGAAGGAAAAACACTGAGTTATAAGGTCCTTAGGCAATGATATTACTTGCCCACTCTGGTAAAAGACACAATAGAGTTCACCCGGAAGTGTGAAGCTTGCCAAAGGCACGAAAATGTTCAACGACGAACAATAGCTCCTCTCACTCCAATTATAAGTCTGAGGCCCTTCGCGCTTTGGGAAGTGGATATTTTGGACCCTTTCCCCATGGCGGCTCGGCAGATGAAGTTCCTAATTATGGCAATCAACTACTTCACCAAGTGGTTACCAGCCTAGGCTTTGTCGTCCATTACAGAAAAAGCCTGCCAAAAGCTCTTGTGGAGGTCTATCATCTGCCGCTTTGGAATCCCAGCAGCATTTATTACCTACAACGAGCAACAATTTGACAACCCCTCATTCAGAAGCTTTTGCGCAGAACTCGGGATAGAGGCAAGACTCACTTCAGTTATGCATCTTCGGGGAAGTGACAAAGTCAAGGTCACAAACCAAACCCTACTTCGTAGCTTGAAGACCCCGGTCGATGGAATAAAACGAACTAGATGAAGGAAATCTTGGGAGCGTTATGGGCGTATCGTACCACAAGCCATACCTCGACGGGAGAAACACAATCCGTCCTCACGTTAGGCGTAGAGGCAATGATCCTAGCAGAAATCGGGATACCGACGCTGCGAACGCAGACATTCAACTCGACAACCAATGAAGAGAGACTACGGGCCGAATATGACTACTTGGAGGAGAAGAGGGACCGCACAATGATCAAATCCAAGACATATCAGCAAAGGGTCAGACCCTACTATAATAAAAGGTAAAAGAGGTCAAATTCTAGCCTAGCAACCTGGTCCTCCGGGAAAATAAGTTCCAGGGCAACAAAAGTCAGACGGGAAAACTCAACTCCAATTGGGAAGGACCCTACGCGGTAACCAAAGTGGTGAGGCCCAACACGTATTGGCTCAAGGACATGGACAGGAGGGAATTAAAGCATCCATACCATACTAAGCATTTACGTAGGCACTACCAGTGAAATATGATGTGCCCACATCGAGTCGAGCCTTTATGCCAATATTTTCAACAAAAGTTAAAGTTCTCACTTCCTTTTATACGGATTCCTTTAATTGCTTTAGTAATAAAGACCCTCTCAGAGCCGAGCATTGAAAGGCCGTACTGCGGTCCCAACCTCGTACTAAAATTCTCATAGTCGCAAGCCACGTACGGCGGGTGCGACTGAATAACCTACAAAAACAAAGACCCTCTTAGGGCCAAGCGTTGAAAAGGCCGTACTGCGACCCCAAGCTCGTACTAAAATTCTCATAGTCGCAAGCCTCGTACGGTGGGTGCGACTGAATAACCTACAAAAACAAAAACCCAATTAGGGCCGAGTGTCAAAAGGGTCGTACTGCAGCCCCAACCTCATACTAAAATTCTCATAGTCTCAAGCCCCGACACGGTACGACCGAATAAATCTTAATATCTTAAGACTCTCGCAGGAACAAGCACTGGGGCACCCATATGATGACCACAATGACACTAATAGTTTAGTGGTTATGGATCTTGTCCCTATCGGTTGAAAAATTTCATGGCTCCCAACAACTTAAAAAAGCAAGAGGAAACCTAGAAACAAAAGGCACAGGCAAAAAGCACAACTTCACATAAAAGTCCAAGAGGAGTACAAAAGGTTAACATTCGAGATACAAAGGCAACTCAAGAGAGGTCCTCTTGAAGTTTATGAGCCACCACCTCAGTAGCCTCCACAACGACCTCGTCGGCTACCTGCATCACCTCAGCAGTTGATTCTTGGACGTCGACATTGTGGTCTGATACTTCCACTGCTGAGGCGTCCCTCCAACGATACCCCCAAGCTATATAGCCTCCACATCGCTCACGGTCTCAACAACGGGAGGTTCGGCAACGGCTAGGGGGATAGCATCAATCACCCTAGCTGCGAACACAGAGCTAACCTCATGAACATCAAAAAGGAGCAAAGCAAATAATAAAGGAAAATACAATCCCAACCTTTGGGCAAATCGCCCGCAGCCTCTCGCACCTCCTTGAGATCGACATAGGCCCAGGTTGCACCCTTGTAATAAATATTAATAAGGTCCAAATCTTAGCGAGCTTCGGCTAGCTCCTAGAATATGCCCAAACCCTCTATGATCCCCTGATTGAATAGGGCGTCAGCCTCCTCGCCTTCAAAGAGCTCTATCTCTCCCTGTAGGAACTTGATCTGCTTCTCGCACGAGGCTAAAGCATCCTTGGCTATAGTTGTGTCATGCACAACCTCCTCTCTCTCCCATGCAAATACCGCAGCTTCCACTCGAGAAGACTCTCTTTCTTGGCTAGTCCTCTAGAGAGTCGATCATTTTCCAATTGTAAAGCCTCAACCGTCAGCTCAAGTTTGTCAAACTTGGCCTTCAAATCACTGAGCTCAAGGGTCTTAATTGACAACAGATCACCCTTATGCGCTAACATGCCACGGAGTTCTTTTTGATAGTTCTCTAGGCTGGTAACCTTGCCCTCTAGCTCGGCCGTCTTTCTTGAAGATTCGGGGACCGCCTCATCCTTCTTTTTCACTTGGAGGTTAATGTCCGAATCAAGAATGACAACTCTATCGTCAAGACGGGCAATCTATTCCCGGCTCTGTTCTTGCACCTCTTGTAGTAGGCGGATCATCTCCTTATCCTTAGGAAGGAGTTTCACGATATGGTCTACCCCAAAAGTGGCCTATATCAAAACAATTGCACAATAACAAACCGATACACAAACTGTAGGCGAAGTAAGGTCAGAGGTATCCTTACCGAAGATAGTTAAAGGACGATGTTGGCGGCCGCCTCATCCCTGCTAGCAGCCCGAAGTTTCTCCTGGACACTCCACGAGCACACAGTCTCCAGCATTACCGCTACGGCCCTTGGGTTATTAAAAAGAAAATCATTGAAAGTCGCCTAGGTGAAAAACTGATGGGTACCTCTGAAGGCTCAGCCTCCGCCCTTGCTATACCTCCAACCCTTCCCACAGTCTCGAGCAGAACTGATACTACGAGGCTACCAGAACCAACAACTCCCCCAGAGGCTTCTTCAGTCGGTGGGAATGCGAGGATCTGAAGCCCATCACAGTAAACCTCACGTAGAAGTATGGTGTCGTCGTCATCCATCGCATTGGCAGTCTCGACCTCTGCTGCCACCGGTCTTGTATCAGGAGAAGATGTGATCTCTACAAACAAGGAGAAGGAATAACCACTGAAACCTTCTCCCTTCGAACCCCTCTCGACCTTGACGTCAAAGGAGTGACGTCCAATTCCACCGAATAACCCTCTGGAGGAACAACAAGAAGGGTAGAAGAAGCCCGAATCGGGGAGGAAACGTCATCATGGGACTAAATTGGGGGAAGGTTGACGGGAGCAGAACGGGTCGCCACCCTTGGACCCCTACACAATGCCAGGATAACCTTCGTCAGACATTTTGGTCCCCCCGAAGAAGGCTCGAAGGCTCGCCTGCGACATCCTTTTTCATACCTTCAACCGAAGAAGATCCACTGAGATCTCTCTTCCTCTTCTGGGGTGCACCTCTGACTTTGAAGTCAGCTAATAAACCACGGGTTGACGCCAGACGATCTCCACTCCTCATTAGTTCAGCTGCCACAAACAAAAGTAGGCATTAGAAGAGAGCTGGACATTAGACAGTTTTCAGAAGAAAGCACAGACGGGTACTACCTATGGCTAGATAAATACCATACAATATAAGATTATCTTCTCGCAAGAGCCTATCTACTGAAACTTTGTTAAAGGCCCAGAAAGACTCAAATTGTCTATCTTCATTAGAGGTCAACGGTTCCTCCGGCCCGACTTTGTCTTTGATAACACTCCATTGGGTCCGGACATCCCAAGCTAGCCTATGCCTGACAAAAAGGAACTTGTCCTTCCAGTTATTAACGTTTGAGGGAACCAGACCAAGAAACTGTTTAGACTTACAGGCGATGAAAATGTATAACCCAATTGCCGACATGGGACTGAGACTAAAGAGATGACGGAACCAATACAACGAAGGTCAGACTCCAAAATGTCTCAAGACCAATACAAACCTGCAAAGGAGTCTCCAAGAATTTGGAGCCAATTGGGAAGGGCACAACTCAAAGTGCGTAAAGATTTCTCGGAAGATGTCAGGAAAGGGCAACATAAGACAAGAGAGAAAACACAAAACCAAACATTTTATTTTGATAAAGTGATACACCAAGATTACAAGCTGCATAATTAGTCCAACCCGTCGGAGGAGACGGCCGACAATGTGACCTCATCTTCGCCGTCGGCAGAAAGATCTCTTTCATGGTATGGACGAGTGAGGCGAGCTAACTAATTCAGGCATCCATTTTCCCTGAAGAACTTGACCTCAAAGTCCACCCCACCTAGGGACACAAAAACCAAGAAATCACCGACAGACATGAAATTATCCGTCAGAAACTCTCGCCATTCGTCCTTAAGAAGAACCTCCCCCGATGCTTGAATCCGGGCCAACATGACAATCCACACACGACAACTCAGTTCCGCTAGATTTATCGGCCCGACTGGTACCCTCTTGATATGTCGACAAAACAGTAGAGGGACCCAGAGATGGTCTGTATGGGCGGGAGCACAGGATAGCAAAAGGACAGACGACTAGGGAAAACCAAATGGACAAAAGTCTGAAAGGAGATGTCCAACACACCGGATCTCCACAATTTATAGACACAACCCTGAAATGAAATCTGGGTGGCTAACCCAAGAGATCTTAATGACAAGATGTCTACCGGTCTATCTTCATGCCTCGAGAACCTCAGAATTAAACACCACTACAACCAAGTGGGAAACATGTTTAAATACCGGAAGACTCGCGTGGCTACTGCTTGACCATAAGCCACATTACCCAACTTTGGTTCGACCAAATCAAGACCTAAGAACGATCCGAACTGGCGCCACTGACCCGAAACGCTCCTTCCCCGTCTTGAGGCCACCCCTTAAAACCCAATGCTTACCTTTCCAGGACAACCAATACTCAAGGCTTTCTTGCCTATCGCACGGCCTCGGACGCAAGCACACTTTGGTGTGTGTGTGGGATGGTGGGGGCTTCAGTGATAGGGAGAAATCTGGATGGACACGTGACCTCAATCTGGGTTTACACGCATAAAGATTTGGCATGTAGATCCTTCAGGTTCCAATCCTGAGTCGTCCGTCCTATTAATGGTAAGACTGCCGGCCCAGTCAATAACGGAAGGGGAACCTTAGCGTGGATTAGGGCGGACAAAGGGGGCAGAGATTGGGGGTCAGATCATGGGATGAATAGATTAGAATCCCTGTAACGACTTGGCAGAGTAGAATAAAAAGGGATGGAGCTGAGAGACAAGGTACGGGACTATTCACAAAAACACCAATACTTAAACTCTTACCCTCTCTGAGCCTATACAGCTCCACTAACTTGAGCGTCGGAGCACTCCCGGGCGACGAGGTCGCCCCTAGTTTATTGTTCTCTCTCTTTATGCAGGTTGCTATTGTCTTCTTCGACAGAGGTCACGGTTTAAACAAATTCAACCGTTGATTAAGAGGCTAGTTCTCATCACAAGGGAGGAACAGTTTTTGTCATCAACAATATATATTTAGCCAATCATCTTCTCTCTCTCTCTCTCTCTATCCATTATCTTTACATCTATGTGGGTTATATATATATATATAGGGGCCTTCTACTGTGCGGCCTGCTAGAACAATGGTTCCAGTCCGGCCACCTCTAATTTTGGCCCCTGGAGCATGTTTGAAGGATTTTCAGCCGTACGGATGGGAAGATCATCGAAAAATAAGCTAGCCTGTGAATTTTCATACAATTTGGTGACCGTTTGGTCCTCCCACTGAATGGTTGAAATTCTAAACTATTAAAATTTCCCTAAAATAAGAACCGTTAAGTGGGAGGACCAAACGATCACCAAATTATATGAAAAATTGATATACTAGCTTATTTTTTGATGATCTTCTCATCCGTACGGTTGAAAATCCTTCAAACATACTCCAGGGGCCTAAATGGGAGCAGGCCAAATCAGCACAGTGATCCGGCCGGCCTGATGTTAGGCCCCGTTTGGTTGGCAGGAATGGAATGGGATGAATGGGTTTGATTCCTTACGTTGGCCCATTCCCACGTTTGGACTGTAAGGAATGGGAATGGAGAGAGGAGTTGGATACCTGAAACTCCAGCAGTGGGATTCTGCCCAAATTGGGCGGAATACTCATTCCCGGATAGGGAAAAGACCACTATGCCCCTGATATAACCAATTCTCCAGCCTCTCTCACTGCTTCTTTCTCTCTCACTGCGTGAAACCCTAATCCACTATCGCTCCACCACCACTCCTTCCTCTCTCTGCTCTCAGGCCTCCAACTCCTGAGTCCACTGCCGCTCTATCCTTTCTCTCTGTTCTCCGGCCTCCCATTCCTGGTCCGAGGTAATACTTCCCTATTCACTCGATATCTAGGGCACTTTGCAGTGGTTTTTTTTATGTTGATTTGATTATTTGCATTGGTCTTGTTGATTTGATGATTTGGTTATTTTTCAATGTTTTTTGTTGTTTAGATTTGATTACTTGTTGTGTTTTTGTTGATTTGATAATTTGGTATTTTCCCCTGGTTTTAATGTTTTAATATCTTTTTGTTGGTTATTGCTTGCTTATGGATCTTGGATCATTATTATTGGGCATCTACATTGTTGGATCCATTGATCATTTGATTATGTGAATATTTATTTTTTTTCTCAATTCTCTTTTGGACATTACTGATCAAGCTTGTGGTCTCTTCAGTTCATCGGAGGTGTGTACTGAAACAACTATGATCATCTTATTGTTGGTTGTAGCTGCTATGCATCCTGTTATAGTTGTTGCCTTTTTTCCTTAAAAATTTATATGATTAATGAGTTAAGTACTGATACAACTGTGATTATCTTATTGTTGATTGCATTGCTATACATCATGTTATAGTTGCCTTTTTTCCTTAAAAATTTATTTGATTAATGAGTTAAGTATTGATACAACTGTGATTATCTTATTGTTGGTTGCATGATGCATTCTGTTTTATCCATCTGTTTTATCCATTGCATTCTGTTTTATTTAATTAATTTTATATTTTCAAGGTATTAATAAGTGCTTCTAAACTAATTTCTTGGACCAATTAAGTTCCTTTGGGTGTGGCTTTCTTGTTCCTCTTTTCAGTGCACCAAATAAATACTAAAGAAGAAGACCATGGTCCAAATTAAATTGTGAAGTTAGGTGAGTAGCACCATGTCAAGTGAGAGGGTGGAGCATTACTCCTCAACTTAAATGTAAATATAAGTAGACCCTGTAAGTGAATCTTGAATGTTGGTTCAAATGCTTGGATTGTTAATATAAGTAGACCCTGCAAATTAGAAGTTAGTTTTTTTAAAATATCAAAATTGTGTTTTTAGATTGAAAATAAAGTAAGAAACACAATATTAATGGAATGAAACCCTAATAAAAAAACAAAAGTATAATAATCCCAAACACATATCAATATCTAAATCACCAAAACAAATTAAAAAGAAAGAATAAAACACAAACAAAACAAAACAAAACAAATAATTAATTCAATGGTTGTAGCAAGACAAAACAAACAATGCTTGCATCTATCATGGTCACTGCCAGTTATACTGGATTTAATTGGATAAATTGGATACGGGATTTTAGTGGAGCCTATTATCACCCTATATGAATGAGTTGATCCAATTGGTTTTGTTAGGATATATGGCCTCTTTTTTACCATTTCCACACGAGAATCTATCTATACTAGAGATGTAAGATGAGAATATCCAAGCCACAAAATCAGCAAGTGGAATTAAATTTTTAAATTGAACACAATCAAACCAATAGCTAGGCAATGATACTATAATTAACCTAGATCAACACCAAAAATCGAATGTATAAACTGAACAAAATCAAACCGACAAGGATCAGATGTGAATGATGCAATTATATTTTAAGGGTGCACTAGAAAACTTCATGCTGTTTTTTGTTCCCTTTGAACAAGAGAGATGGCTGCTTTTCCATTTTAATATGTTTCGATAGATTAATTATACATCAAAATAGTGGAACTGCTATAAGTGATGTTGCCATCTTTATCTACCAAATTTCACTCTTCTTCATTAAAAAATTATCTTGTTCTTCAAATTTTAACCATTCTTTATCACCTCTATGACTGAAACCTGCCATTCTTATCTACTAAATTTCACTTTCAAAAATTCTCTTGTTTTTCAAATGAGTGTGTGGCTCCAGGATCAAATAAAGTGCAGGCATAGAAAGAACTAACTGAAATGGTACCTGCCACGACATCTGCTGATGCCTGTGCTTCCTCAGTTGTCAAATGGTAGACCCGACCATGGGTCATTGGCCTCTGCTGCTGTTGGGGTTGGTTTTGAGTAGAAGGCTGTCCTGAGGTCGCCTTCCCTTTCTTGTCCCCACCTTGTGATCTTGATGGTGGTCCAACAGACTGTCGAGAAGCTTGTTGAGATCCCTGGGTTCCCCCTACCACACTCTGTCCTTGTTGACGCTGGGGACATTGGGCCTTTTGGTGATCCAAGGCCAAGCAATAATAACACCCTCCAGTTATCCTAGGGCATTGGGACCGCTTATGTGGTCCCTTGCATTCATAGCATTTAATATTCTGGGTCACACTGGCTGAAGACCCTTTACCTCCAGATGAGGCTGTGGACCTGGTCGGCTTCCCATAGGGTCGATACTTGTTGTCCGGCCTTCGCTTACCAGAGCTCTTTCCAAATGATTGGCCCTGGCTATTTGCCCCTTTATCCTTTTTATCTTTCTGGGACGACCCCTGGGCGTCCCCTTGACAAGAAGCCTCAGTATATTTGGCCCTAGCCACAACCTCTGTATAGGTCTTGCACATGTGGCTAGTCACAATCTTCTTTAGTGATGGCCGCAGTCCGGCCTCAAACTTCATTACCCGGCTCTCTTCTATTGGAACCATGTCAGGAAGGAAGCGAGCCAACCGGTCAAATTCAGTTTCATATTGCTCCACCGTGGAGCCTCCTTGAACAAGCTGGGAGAATTGTTGTCCAAGCCGCACGGATGTCCTCTCGAGAAATACTTGGCTAAGAACGCACTGAATTCTTCCCAAGTCCTGGAAGGCCTCCCCTTCCTCGCCTCTTATCTCTCCAAAGTACCAATCTTACCGGGTCCTTGGAGCATGTACAGCGGTCCCGATCTTCTCCGCCAAGAGGTCCGGAAGACCTCGAAGGTCTTCTCCATCTCCGTATCCATTGTTCACAAAGATGCGGCCCTCTTGAAAGGTCGGGGAGAGGGTCTCTTGATCTCCCCAAGTAATCCTCTACTCGACGTGGGGGTAGATGGCGGAGGTGGTGCACGTTGTTGTCGGGTCTCCTGGATTAGTCCCAACATCTCTCTCATTAATTCCATCATGCTCATAGGGGGTACCTCTACCCTTGGGTTTTGGCCCTCTGCCTGAGGCGCCTGAGCATTAGATTGAGCAGGCACCTCCTGCTCGACTTCCATTTCATCCACAGGCGGGGGTACCTCCCCACCCTGCGGTTGAGGTACTTCTTCCTCCATAGGAGACTGTGGCATTTCGGTACGACGAGGTCGCCCTCGCCTACCCCTTCCTCTTCCCCTACCACCTCGACCTCCACGCAAGTGATCCATAGTTTAACTGTATAAGGATTACAAGGTTATTATTATTATTATTATTTTTTCCAGCAAGACAGATAATGATAAAACATACTTTTATTTATTTAAAAAAAAACAACTAGAGTCAACATGCTAAAACAAAAGACACTAAAGGACATAATAAAAGTAGTTCATACAACACATAAGTTTGTAAGACTACGATTATTCTAGCAACTAAAACAAGAACTCAGTCCAGATGATGCTCGTCGGGCGACAGTGGGGTGTAGTCGTGCGGTCCGATGTCCCTCCGGACCCTGGGTCCTCATAGGTCTGGCGCCCTGCACGGACGATAAAAGCTAGATGCTCATGGCCGCCATGCGGCACCGCACTGGTAGGGGCCTACACTCCATACATACGGTGCCAGATACTCCACATCGACGGCACCGTGAGATCCCGAGAGCAGGAGATGGACTGCAGGCTCTCTCCGACCAACCCCCAATGCACGACGGTAGTCACAGGCTCTACACACGCGTCGTGGAGGAATACTAGGGCTCATGACCTCCTGTGCTAACGGAACCCTGGGTCCTATTGGCCTGTGCATAGCGATGTGGTCCCTAAGTCCCTGGACCAACATGGTGACTGTAGTCTGAAGCCTGTCAACCTTCCGGTTGGTGGCTTCCAGCGTCCTCCTCATCTCGGCGAGGACCTCAGCGGGCTCGGATGAGTCAGCTCTGGGTGGTGGAGTGTTCTCCCGGACAGACTCCACCTCATCATCAGACGAATCACGGTATGATGGTCCCGACATCCTGCAAGTAAACCGGGTGTCAATCTAACGTACCACTATCTATACTACCCCAGTCCCGCACTCAGTCTATACAACTGGCTAAGGGCATCTAGGGTCTGCTATCTGCTCTATCTAGAGAACTTGCTCTGATACCACTTTAATCTGTCACGCCCCGACCCGGAACACGGGACCTCGAGCACGTCAACAGACCGGCCGTATTAAAGAAGAGATAAACTCAACTCGAATACAAGGCCTAATAATGTGATAAGCAGATAACATTCCATAAGTTAATTAAAACTCGTGTTCCTAAGAACATAGAGTTAACAGGGTCCATAGGCCCTAAGATAGTCAGGTCCCTATACGGGTCCTATAAACAACAAAGTTCATAAAAGCAAAAGATAATGGAGACTCCTACAACCTCTGGTCCTTCGGAGTCCTCTCCCCAGGCTCTCTCCCCTCCTATACCTCGGAATCTGTAAATAGGAAAAGAGAAAACACATGAGCTTTCGAAGGGAAAGCTCAGTAAGCACCCCTGCAGGTCACAGTGTCATCAATAGGAAAAAGACAATCAACAGGATCATAGAATCAACAATAAAGTCCTAGGAGTCTACCACAAGCAAGTCAAAGGTACGACCCACAGTACGTAAGCCCCTGCTCAGAGTGAGTTCTAGGAGAACTCAAGGTTTACTCCCAAGATGTCCAAATTTTTGGATGTAAATACGACCTAGATGGTCGTTTGACCCTCAGTCAAATGGTGGTAGAACTACTTCTCCTACGTGTTAACACGGTGGTGTACCATGCCCACCGGGGTAAGACCTCCGGAGATTTGTTTCTCAAGGTAAGCCGAGGGAAAGTCGTGGGTCCTAACCCTGAACATTTCCTAAATTGGAGCTTCCCTAGCTCCACTGAGTCCGGGCAGTAGAACAATAGAAAACAGGGACACCAACGCCCCATAAACAAGCATACATGCTTAATGTGATTCAAGAATGATAAGAACAAAGATGTATGGCATCAACAGTGCATGTATCAAGATTACATAGCAAGTTCAAGAAATCCCGTTACCGGGTGGAAACTAGGCAAGTGAACTTACCTCTGGAAAGACTAAATGTCTTCCTTGACTCCTTTGAAATGCCTTTCGTCCCCCCTGAGAGTATCTGGCATATACCGGTTTATTAGAATTATTGTTCCAATAATTTCTATATTTCTAAGTGTCCATGCATGCCTAACGTCCTTGTTGGGCTTAGGCCCACTAACGGGTCCTAGGGACCTTCTCTCTGGTTACCGGCCCTTATTCCCGTTCCATTATCCTTTAGTTGACTTGTAGATTCACCTTGGTCTAACCTAGTCAACTTTAGCCTATTTGTCGAGTCTGACTTTTATTAAGTCTTTTTAGTTGAGTTGAGCCTCGTTAAATTGATCTTAGTCCCTTTTTACCCTAGAAGGGCATTTTGGTCATTTGGAAATCCCCTTTGAACTTATTTAGCTTTCTTGCTAAATAATTCTTATCGCTCGACCAATTATTCAAACTTAAGAAATTAATTAATTTCTATTTGTTTCATTTCAATATTTCATAATAATTATTAATTATTATGTCACGCACCCATAGTTCCATATAGTTACCGAACTATACAACTATTTGGTTAATAGTATCATTACTATTAATAGAAATATTACTAAGGTTTTAATTTTTTTTTTAAAACCTTACATTTCCGAACTCAATAATCATCACCATTCCTGAATTCCATTTTCAAAGATTTATAACCTTTAATCGGTTACTTGAACATGTGTCACATCCTAGGTATTTCACTTAATCAATTTCTTTAATTGATTAACTTTTCAACTTTGTCTCACCCTAGTTTTCAAATTATTAACTGTGCTAATAATATTTCACACCAAATATAATAACCATAACTTATCCATGCAAATAATACCTCGAATACTATCCATCATAATATTTGTCACACTATCATAGTTTCTTTTAATAACTATTTTATTACTTATTCATTTTTTTTTCTCTAAAATAGATCAACTATGTGTCTCATACCATAGTCTCTAAAGAGAAATAATAACAATGAGAATAGAAATGTCACAACCCCTAAGTTTATGTTTTTAATTAACACATTTCTCATTAATATTATTATACTATAAGTTTTATTAAATGTCACGTAACTTAGGTTTAAAATAATATATGAGATTATTATTTAAAAAAAAAACATCTCCTTCTTCGCACTCTCTCCTCACTCGCGCGCGCGACTGAACTCCGCCGGTGACTCAGTTGGAGTAGGGTCGAAGCTCCTCCTGAGCCAAGAGCTCGGCGTCCGGTCACGCACGTGGTTGGCATCCCTTAAAGCTACTGTTCCCACTATTGGGAGTTTTCCGGCCGAACTCCTGCCCCTTCCGTCATCTCCGACGATATCCTCACGTCGTCTAAGTGCATGCATCACTCTTTAACTTAACAACGAAGGAAAGAGGAGCTTACCGCGTAGTCGTGGACGAGGGACTGTCGGTTCAGTCCTCTCAGCAAGCTCACAGGAACCTGGTGAGTCCTTTGCGATCTTCCGACGTGGTGGCCCGGCGGTAATCAGTAGCACGGCTTTCTCCTTCTTCCTCTGCCTCGCCAGTCCTCTGCACCGCAGCCTTACGCCTGCAACCCGCGAGCCGGCCTGGTCAAGACACCGCTACAGCTACGAGAGCTTTCTCTCCTCCACGGTGTTGTGAGATATAGGAACGGGAACTCCCTTTTATAGGGCTCGGGGTGGAAGGAGGCTGGGAGGAGGCCCTTCGGCTGCTCGCAGTGATGGTGGCCGCGGGACATTGCACCTTCCTCGCTTCCGTTATGAAACGCCGGCGACGATCGCGCGGCGGCAGGTCGGCTGAGAGGCAGGCGTTTCTCAGCCGCCTGAGCTTCACCCTCGAGATCACACTTCATTCGGGATCAACGGTTTAGCTTGCATCTGATAATCCATCCCTCCATCACGTCTCGAATCCATTCACATCTCAGATCAACGGTCACGGTCTAATTGGAGTTTACGGCTGGGATTTATTTCCTTGCTCCGGGCTTGAGCGAGAGATCTCGATGAACGATCGAGATCATTTTTCATTCGTGTGGCTCAGATACGCCTTTTCTCCTCGAGTTTAGATCATCTGGATTGATGATCGCTTCTGAACATGACACGTGGCATCAACGTAGCTCTCCATCTCTTTCTCGCGATCCACTCTCGCAGAGATTAGACGATCTCAGCCGTTTAACCAACACCCATTAGCACAACTTCCTTGAAGTCCACAAAAGTGTTAATTTTACAAATCAGTCCATTCTCTGTGAGAAGAGCTTTTTCTCTCTAAGTCCCTTAAACTATTTTATTTACCATGAAGTCCTCGCAGTTGTGTGAGAAGAAACTTCTCTAAGGTCCTCAACCTTCTTTAAATTATTATTCAGTCCTTACAGACCCCATAATAATTTTAGTTTCCATTTATTTTAAATAAATCTCTTAATCACACATTTTAAATATTTTTTTTTTCAATAAAATATTTATTTCCACAAATTTATGGATTTTACAGATATAGATCAAGAAAATATGATATAACTACTAATGTTCTTGTTGTCTGTAGTCAAGACATGCAATTTATCTATGTTTTATCTGGATGGGAAGGTTCAGCTCATGACGGTAGAGTCCTTAGGGATGCCGTAACAAAGCCTAATGGATTGAAGATTCCGGAAGGTAAAAAAAAAATGTTTTTAGTGCTTTTTATAGATCTTGTGAATAAATGTCCTTTAAACCATTAAATAATAAGAAATGTTTGTCAATGTTTTAGGTTTCTATTACTTAGGGATTCCTGGTATGCAAATTGTCCTGGTTTTCTTGCGCCTTTTCGAGGACAACGCTATCATTTAAGTTCTTGGGCCGATGGGCATCAACCACGAACACCTCAAGAATTTTTCAACATGAAGCATGCTAGTGCAAGAAATGTGATTGAGAGGACATTTGGTCTTCTAAAAATTCGTTGGAAAATTTTATCTAGTCCAAGTTTTTACAACATAAACACCCAACGGCGAATCATTAATGCATGTTGTCTACTCCATAACTTCATTAGAAGAGAGATGGTAGACGACCCTGCAGAAGATGATGTTGACAATCTACCCCAAGAGGAAGGCACATAAGATGATATCGACAACATTACAACTATTGAGCCAACAGATGAGTGGACACAATTTAGGATCAACGTGGCCGAAAACATATTTAATAATTGTCGGTGAAGTTGATTGTGTTATTTGAACTCCGTTAAGAAACATTTGTATTATGGTTTTCTTTTGAAACCTTTATCTTTCAATGTTGAACTATGTTTCTATTATGGTGAAAAAATGTATTTTGAAGCTAGTTGACATTTGGGGTTTAATGAATCTATTTGACATTAAGTTAATGAATCTATTATGGTGATTGTGATTTCAGTTTCATGCCTTGTTGTCAGCATATTCTACAGTTTATTTCAAGAAAGGAAATGAACAAATTTCTGCATTTATTCTTTATATCAGCTGATCTACTCCATCACAAATAGTGTTGATATATGAAATTTGAATAGAACTTCAAGCATTGTGTCCATTAATTCTCTCTCTTTCTCTATAGGAAGCAAATGATAAGAAGATGAGAATTAATGTTGTAAATTATACATAATATATATTTTTTACATATTGGATGCATATATTAATTAATATTAAACAGAATGGTAGTGATAGATTGCATGGACATACACATTACACATTGACAGAGAGACTCACAATATTTCACAGTATTCCTTAAATCCTTGATTAAATAATAACTGAAAACCAAGTCAACTGAGTAGTTTATGATCCTGTTTTTCACCATAAAGAAAGGCAAACATTACTTTGCACGTTACACTAGCAATTAATAGCACATGGATTCTTGCAAAGTAGTGAATTGGATTTTCACTTTTCTGTTGCATTTTTTTTAATTTAATCCAAATCAGGTGCTTTAGCCTCCACAATATACAATGCCATTGAAAAAGTCTTAATTCCACCTTCTTGGTATTAGTCATCTCTATTGATTATATGACTTTTAATCAGTTCAATGGATCTACAAGGAGCAAAATAGAGCAACAGAAAAAAGGGTATGGCAGTGAACTAGATTTTCACTCTTTTGCTGTATTTTTTTAATTAATCCAAAACTGGTGCTTTAGCTTCCACAGTATACAATGCCCTTAAAAAAGTCTTAATTCCACCTTGTCATTATTAGACATCTCTATTGATTAATTATATGACTTTTAATCAGTTCAATGCATCAATGATATGTAAAAGTTCAGTACATGGAGCAAAAAAGAGTAGCAGAAAAAGGGTCACAGGCAAGTGGGATTTTCTTTGAAATAAAAGTTGTAAGCTGAGATATTGATAAACATGGCCCATTCAGAACCAGTGTTGATCCCATAAACATGGCCCAAATGATCACATGAATTATTTGTTGATGCTAATGAGCCTTACATATAATGCTCTCTTGAACACAGGCTGTGAGCATATATTAAATTCATATATCAACGGTTACTCTTTTTTGATAAAGTGGATAAATAAAAAATTATTTGTTGGTAATCTGAATAGAGAATATGTATAAATGCTTGAATTCTTATATTGGGTTTAGAACATGTTACAAAAGTTCAGGAATGTTGTGGGAATGCATTTGATTTTCAAGCTTTTAGATTTAAATTTAGATTTTGAATTTAGATTTTGAATCAAATATGTTTCAAGAATTTCAAGTATGTGGTTAAGGTCTCATGAATTAACATATCTTTTTTTATCCAGTATGGAAGCAGATTCACAAACAAGGGGTAGGGGACAAAACAAACACTATTGGACCCTAGAAGAAGATAAAGCACTTATTGATGCCTTAGTTGAGTTAAGTGCAAAAATGGGTTTAAAAATGGATATCTTACCTAGTTGGAAAGAATGGTGAAGGAAAAGATTCCGACGAGCACATTGAAGGCCGTGCCCAACATCGAGTCTCGGGTAAAATTATTTAGAAGTAAGACTAGTACAATCGCCGATATACTACAAATTAGTGGTTTTACTTGGAACTACGAGAAGTGTACTATTGAATGCGAGAAAAGTGCATATGATGAGTATGTTATACCTTTTTTTATTTGGTTATTATGCAAATTATGCAATAAGCTTTATTTGGTATTTGTATTTCTAACTTTATTTTTTAATGCTCTTTTCAGAACCACAAGGAAATAGCCGGTCTTTATGGAAAAGTTTTTAATTTTTTCAATCACCTTCCCCAGTATTTGCAAGAGATAGGGCGCATGGCGGTTCAAGAGGGGATATTGGAGACGATGCGGAGCAGTATCTAAATGAGAACATCACTTTGGATGATGACACGGGCTTCTTTCAAGTGCCAAGTGATGACATTTCTATGCCTACGCAGGAACCCACTCAGTCTCCATCTCCTATGGATTCAGAGACAAGTACCTCAAGAGCACGTCGAAAAAGGAAAAGTCTTGTGGATCCATCAATGGAGAAAATATCCCAAAATTTTCACAATTTTGTGGACTTGGTTGGTCCAGGATTTAAGTCCCTGGCTGAAGCTGTTGTTCGTGCAGAGGCCCGTAAAGAAGCTCGTGAGAAGGCCATTGAAGCCCGTGAGAAGGCCATTGACGATCGTGATAAGGCTATTGAAGCTCGTGAGAAGGCCATCGAGGAAAGGAAAAATTTATTGTCCCAAGTAATTTTTGAGATTGAAGGTCTTTCTATAGATGAGGCAATGTTCATTTAACAGGTCTTGGGCAAAGATGACGATCAGCTGAAAACATTATTGAGCTTGCCCGATGACAAAAAACTGAGTTTCTGTCGTGTACTTTTAACAAGGTTGTTATTTAGTCCACCTAGCATGTAATCTTGTGGGTTTCAGTCATTTGAACTGATGATGTTGGGTTTCAATGTATGTGGTTTTGTTGTCTCTAATGAAGTCTCTTGCATGGTAGTTTGGAATGTATGAACCTGAATAAGAAGTTTCACAACTAAAAGTGGGGGTTGCAGTGAGCTTCTATTTGTTTGTATTCACAATCTATCATATAATTTCAATTGTCAGAGATGATACTTCTGGTGAATGTTATGGAAAAGTTTTGTTTCAGCAAGATTTGTTTTGTTTTGTTATATTACTTCTATCAGTTCACATGGTATGCAAGTTGAAGAGAAAAACAGGATGAGGTCTTTGTTTTGTTTTGTTTTGTTATATTACTTCTATTTGTGCCACTATCTATATTAAATAACACAGTGTGGTACTCTTACTTACACATTGTTAGTTCCCTTTTGCTGTTTCAAACTTTCAAATATGTTACAAGGAAATGCTTTACTTTACCTGAGCCTACAAATAATGAACTAGGACCTCTCATTGGTTGATGTCAGAAAACTGAATTACTTCTTGTTTTACTTCATAGTTCCTTTAATTGGAATGCAAATTGTATTAGTATTTTTTCACACTAAAGATTTTCTGATATAATGTTTTTGTTATTCTTAAGTATCATTTAACTACAATCTAAGAATGGAACTTGAGGTTTTTGTTTGACGAGTCAACCTATTTTATTGTATCTTTTGCAGGGTGGAAAGCTAATCCTGTTGAGTTTGATTCTGTTTTCAATCGGAGTTGCCACACATTTGCTTTTGGTAGTCCAGATATTGTACATATTTTCTGCAGCAATGTACCTCAAGATTTTGCATTTGGTTAGATTCCCAAAATGCTTCATTTTTATATCATGCTTAAGTTTGTATGGATTAAAAAAAAGTTTAATAGTTGGTTAAAAAATCTTTAAAAAAAGCTTAAAGTAATTTAATAATTGGGTTTGTTTTAACCAAAAGTTGTAACTGTAGCTCATAAGTTGATCTTCTTATTAACAAAAGAATATTAAAATCAAATACTTATTTATAATAACAATTATATAAAATAATTTTAAAAATATTAATTTAAATATTTAATAATTAATTATAATATTTAAATATTTAAAAAATACTCACCATTTAACACATCTCATTATTATATATATAATAGGCTATATAATAATATTTATTTGTATGAGGGCGTAAGAGTCATTTCATCACATATTTCTTCTTTTACTTTTCCCATTCCCAATAAACTACCATTCCATACCCTTCCAACCAAACACAATTTTCATTCCCATACCTTCCATTCCCCCTCATCTCATTCCCATTCCCATGCCTATTCTCATTCCATTCCTGCCAACCAAAAGGGGCCTTAGAACCATCGTGTGTATATATATATATATATATATATATATATCCAACATCTTCTCTCTCTTTCTCTCTCTCTCTCTCTCTCTCTCTCTCTCTCTCTCTCTCTCTCTCTTTACTATCAACCACTTATATGAGGATTCATCTCATTTTCAAGTTACTCCGCCCACCAGCATAGCATTTAAAACTTAATTAATCCTGGTGAAGCACAACCCTCATACACAACCTTCTCATGCATAGTTGCAAATATGAGACCTATCCAATACGTCCACCTCCTACTCCAACTGGAGGACAAGTTTGAGGTAGGGATTCTTTGATGCACCCACGAATATGCGCAACACTTCTTCTGCAAGTATACGAGGTCGATCAAGTAATAAAGTACCCATGGGTAGGGTAAACTATATGATTAATTGTGCGATCAACTAATTGAATATCCTAACTAAAGGTAATGTGAACAATTGGTGGATGGAGGGTAATCAAAGATGAAGTATAGCACATCATATCACAATCCCCTAGGATTCCATTGCTAGTGATCGACTCCCTATTATTGGCTACTTACTGATTACTCCTGGAGGATATAACAATGCACTTCTCAACGCAACACCGGATCTCTCGTGATGCTCATGCACACCGTAACACACCACAAGAAACTAGGCGTTTTGCGGCGGTTTTATAAGCATTTAGAGGCGGTTAAAACCGCTGCAAAATGTAAACGGTGGCGGTTAATCAACAGCCGCAAAACTCAGCGTCGAGACTACAATTAGCGACGGTTTTATACAACCGTCGGTACAACCGCCGCTATACGCAGGATACAATTTGCGGCGGTTTATAACTGCCGCAATAACCGCCTCTAAATGTAATTAAGCGCCCTATGGGTTTGCGTTTTGCGACAATTCGTAAACCGCCGTAAGCACCGTTGCAAATTTATTACATGCAATTAGCGGCGGTTCTAAACCGCCGCTAATTGCGTACTATTTTTAAATAGTTTGTAAATTTTTGGAAAACATATTATTTTAGGGGCGGTTTTGAACCGCCGCTAGTGTCCTAGTATTTTAAATGGTTTTTTTTATTTTTTGGATATTTTTTTTTTTAAAAACAATATTTTAGCAGCGGTTTTGAACCGCCACTAGTGCCAAATGTTTTTTAAATTCAATTATTTATTTTTGATTTTTTTACAATAATAAGAATTTGAAACTGTATACACCATACAAATCAAATTTAGAAAAAAATAATAAATTTTATTAATAATTCACAAATTTATTACAAAATCAAATTCTCATTTGTTCATACAAATTTACAAAGATATGAAACAATCTTCTATAGCCCTGAGGAAAATCAACAGCCAAATGATTCCAAAATCAATAGAAAACAACCCATTAATCTTCATGCATTGTTTTCTCCTGCAAGAAAATAAGAATCAAAGCATTGTTTAATTTCTTGTATGAATGAACATATTAAGGATTAAAGAATCAGAGAACACTTACCTTGCTGCTGAGGCTTCACCACAGGCTTTGTTACCTTTGGCTGCTGATGAGCTTGTTCTCCAGCAATGCCGGATTATTTTAATTGTGCAAATCATTCTAAATTCAAAGAGGACAACTCTAATCTCAAAGAACAAAGAATAGATTACAACAGAATCTGACAAAAAGGGGAAAAAAACTCAGTCCCACTATATATATAGCATCTTTTGCAAGCTATCAATACAGATCAAGTTAAAGAATCCAACATCTTGAAGTAGAAGCTATTTAACCCCCTAAAAATGTTTACTAACTGATACAAGGTCTGTACAGTACAAGGAAACCATATGCTCTATTCACATTAACCTTTTACTCATCTATATACGCATCCCATAGCTAAAGCTTCTACGAAATATTTAGCACTCTAAGCAAGTTAGTGGATCTTGTCAAAGGAAAGCAAGCCCTCATAAATTACCTTAACTTCCTTGTATAGCCTCTGTTCCTCAGCGTAAATCTTTTCAAGAGTAAATCCATGACAGAATAAGGTTTAGTGTGGCAGCTACCTTCAAATTATTTAGGCAGGCAGGTGTCCTGTGATGTCTATCCTCTATGGAGAAAGCTATACAAAGTGGACAAGTTCTATATCCTTCACTCTATACACCTTGATCATCCAGAGCAACCAACCTTTTTACTATTTAGAAGATGAATCATCTTACATTCTTAGAATAAAAATACAACTTCTAAAAGAAAATTTGACCACATGCTGAAACTGAATAAAAATACAAGAAACTAACCAATTATGCAATCAGTAGTCACATATTATAAATAAAAACAAGAATTTCCTTGACAACATCAACATAATAAAAATTAAAAGTGAGTGTGTGAGAGAGAGAGAGAGAGAATATCCAACCTCAAGAAGTGACAGTGAGGGATGAGTTGTTGTTCCAGACAGGTGCACCTGAGTTGATTGTCCAGAAGGGTGAGTTGAAGCTGCTCAACGGGCAGTGCTACAAACCCCAAATGCAGATATCAATCAATCAGGGAAACAGGAACAAGGATTGAAAATCCAAAATTTTACACAATATCATTATAAATAACAGAAACATAAACTGGGATTGGAAACCCAAAGATTGACTGAAGCATGTTGCAGACAAAAAATCTGTAATAAAGCTAGTGCAAGTCCAGCAAACAGGACACAAGGACACAAGGACACAAGGACACAAGGACAATCTTAAATTACTTTTGTAGTCAAGTTACATACATAACACAAATATTTTATATTTACACTCATAAATATGTGATGCTGATTGGCTCATTCACTGATATATGTATATCATGATTTCTAAAATTCATCTCAACTCACATAACAGACAGATTAATGACAAAGTAATTCTCATTTAGCACTTCGCAATAGGGAAAATGAAAAAAATGGAGAAATTACTCAAGAAGAATAAATAATTATTGAAATCAAGAATCAATAATCGTGGAATCAAAAACAAAAGGAAGCAATAACATTTTAGTGAAGTTGTTTGGCAAGCCAAGAAGCAACATATCCAATGATAATATGCCAAAAAAAAAAACTGCATTTTTGTTACCAAGTATTTGTAGATGAAAATGATAAAAGTAATATAAGGGCATAGTTGTTATCACTCCAATGAGAAAGATAAAAAAAAAAACTTCATCGTTGGACTGGATTTGATTCATGACTGATAGTTGAAGAGATTTAATTAAAGTGGGATTATGATTTTTTATTTTGTTCGGCTTAACTAGGATCGCTTTGCAGATATTCATTAATATAACTCATAGAACATGCTCATACAAGACAAACATCAAACTTCACTCATTAGAGCTTCTTCAAAACATTTCTGGGACAACTCAGTTATTGGTATCAAGGTTGATAAGAAAAAGTTGTAGAAATTCTGTCAAATAATTCGATAAATTTAGTGAAAAATCATGTAATAATAACAGTTATAACAATTTGAAACTAGTTTGTGGGTGTCTCCCTTAACACTGACATGAAAAAGAAAAATTGAATTTTCAGGTGACAATAAATAGCTAATGTGAAAGATAAAAAGTATTTAAAGAAATACATACATAAAAAATGGTTCCATTTGGGGTAGCTGATAGTAGATGTGTATATGGGTTGGTGCAATCCAGGTTTAATTTGTTTTAAGATGACCATTTTTGCTCTGCAGCAATTCAGAAAAATAACAATCCCCAAATCCAAAAGCCAAAAAGAAATCACTAATTTCATGGGAATTCTGAATTTGACATTACTAGATTCCTTTGATCTTTCAGTCATATGACTTATCATATAATTAGAAGATTCAAATTATGGCCTATAATTGAAAGCATAAATTGGTCGAGGATTGATTGAGAGAGCTTCTTATTCACTCATTATCATGTACATAATTATTAAGATGACTAAAACACCTCTTACTATGTTTAACTCTGATCTTTCACCAATTTTTTCATCATCCTGTTTTTGAGAAATAAATATTTCATTTCTTCTTTTTATGTTCAAGGCTTCAAGCAAGGGAAAAACCAAATTTTGTGGGTACATTTCGAAAAGAGGAGAGAGATCTTCATGAATGCATGATAAGCACACTATTAACACAAAGAAGATAAAAGACTTCATACCTTTTGACTTCTAAACTATAATTAGAATGAACATTGTTTCCTTACCATAATTATGCATTATTACATCGTTATCATCAATTATATTATCAAAAACTTCTTAAAATCCAATTTTTCAATTTCTACATACTTTTGACAAAGAGAGAAACTATCCTCCTCTTGATCCACATAACTATTAAAAAATAAAATTTGCTTCAAGATCTAAGTTTGATGCCTTGAAAGTGAAAGAGTGAAAAATTGAAGAGTTTTTTTTTAATTGAGTTGTTGCTTGTATCAATCAAGAATAAATGGTGATACGGTAGAAGATTAAAGGGTAGTAGAAAATTTGCATAATAAGAAAAGTCATGAAGTAGAGGATGAGAGCAAAAGATAAAATAGAACATTAGATGACACAGTATAGCTTCACACAAGACCTATAGGAAATACAGGAAAAAATAACACATTATTCCATGTGGTGATCCTGTGGAATCCACCAAATCATGGATGAGAGGAGCTCAAATACAGTTTCATCTAGCAAGTCCTTTGCACTCCAAACAATTTATGCAAAACCTCTAAAGCAAGATCTTCATCATCATCCAAGGCAAAAACAACTCACACATTGCAGTCAATATTTGTTCAGTCAAAAAAAAAAAAAAACCAATGTGCTACATTTTCAACTTTTATGGTGCTAAATCAAGAAGCTGTTCTTGTGAGAAATTTATACTGTCTTAAAGATTTCAGATCAAGATTCTGCATGAAAAATATTCTTGACCTACTCCATTAATGACAAATTGCAAAATAATAAAAGAAATATATATTTTTATAATCAAATTATTTTCCTGATCTGAAAAGATTCCTTGGCCTCAAGGAGCCAATATTTCAATCTCCATCTATTCCAACAAAGAGCAAACAAATGAAGGATGACCCTGCCAAGTCCCAAAACCCTGCCCAGTGTAACCATGATAACCCCTGATAGACCTCTTCCAACAACAAACCAAAAAATTAAGAATCAATGATATGCACATCATGATCAGATTCGGACTCTACAATGCATTCAACCTCTCTCTTGTGTTTTCAATTGATCCTTGGACTTATTCTCTTCTTAATTTCTCTCATATATGCTTCTTAATTACTACTTAACTTATTATTATCAAATACATATGAATCTTAGAGACAAGAGATCATCAGAAAGAAAGAAATCATCAGAAAGACAAGAGATCATCTTACTTCAAATTATCGTATTTTCAAAATTTTCATCACTCACTCCACATCAAACACATGAAAACAAACAAATCCAAAGATAAAAAAGGCTACCAAGTATAATTGCAAAACTGGCAAGACAAACGAACTAATGAAAGAAGGGCCTCAAAAGTCTTACAGCGCGCTTTGGATCCAGGAAGCAGCAAGATGAGCTTTTCAATCTAAAGAACAAAGAGGGAGAGAGAAGACATCAACTTTTCAAAGCTAAAATCAATCCATAAATACATAAGAAAAAATGGGGAATATAGAGAAAAAACCAAAGAGACCTGAAAGAAGAGTTGGATCAGCAGCAACACCTAACACTCTTAATGTGAGGAAGAGTTGGATCAACAGCAATGGAGACTGAATCCCCAAAGCACCCAAAATACCGTCCACTATGCAGTGAAGAAGTACATCTCCTGCAACAACGAAGACGGACACCATAAGCAACTATTCAAAACCTAGAAATCCTAAAACTAGGGCACAATACCATCAAAGTGAAAGGGGTCCCTGATCGTAGATGATGATCCAGTGCAGAGGTAGTCGGCTTCTCAATCGGACAATAATCACGATTCAGAGGATTCAAGGAAAGAGAAGGATTGGGATTTTCGGAAGGGAGGGATTGGGATTTTCAGGAAAGAGAGGCGCCAATGGAGAAATTAGGCGCGAACAAGGAAAACTAGGGATAGAAGTCGCAGGGAACCATTTCGAGGCGGTTATTAAAAACACCGCCGTAAACTGCAATTAATTTGCGGCGGTTTTATATAACCGCCTCTAAATGAAACTTTTCTGGCCCAGTTACGTAATAACCCTTGAAAAATGAAGCAATTTAACGCCCATTGAGGAACCGCCTTCAGAACCGCCGTTGATGTAAGCAATGGCGGCGGTTTAATAAAACCGCCGCTAAAATACCGCCGCGAAACAACAGTTTTCTTGTAGTGACACCTATGTCTGACTGGAACCTATCTAGAAGAATCCCCGGGCTAATGCGATATTATAACCATTCTGAATCACCGCATGAACACTTGTGCTGCTAGATGCTCTAACCTAATAAGGTTGATGACTCGAGGCTCACACAAGGAAAACCACACAAGGATATCTACAAAGATAACAACTCCGGACTAATGTAATAACAATCACACAACTATCTAACATGAACACTAACGTGCTGATGCTATCCCCTGAGGAGATGGATGATCGGGCTCATGCACAGGAAAACCACACAGAATTGCAAGCACAGACAATCAAGATGCTATATAGGAATTATCAATAAAGCAAAAACTGAACATAATAAAAAATCAATAACAAGTTTATCCTAGGGTTCAAGAATCTGAGGCACCATAAAAGGTTTAGCCTCTCATGCTATGGTCTACCATAACTAAGATACAAGAGGGGCTTATACAATTAGACATAGAAATCTTCCCTTGATTATGCCTACTCCGCCTTCGATTCCTCTCGTGGAACCCTAACAGTGGCTGCGAGAATTGCCTGAGACTGCTCCGCCAAAAGTTGATCCCGAGTCCCCTCCCAAAGATGATCAATATGTTATCGTCATAAGGTTTACATAGGCTGGAAAAGGATGAAACATGACTTGCCTAGGTCATGTTTATCTTGTATTTATTTTGGGATAACTTCTAGATAACTTTGAGATCTAGTTAACGTGTTTTAAGATGACCCTGAGATGAGCACGGCCGTGTTGATGAGAAGCACGCCCATGCTCCTCTTCTGCAATGCATTTTCTGGACTCCCGAGAGTTGCACGGCCCTCAGCATGGCCGTGCTTATGGCCGTGCTCTTTTTCAGCTCTGCGCCGTCTTCATCAAACGTTCGATCAGATAACCAAATAAACTCGAATTAGCCTCAAATTTTAACCGGGTGTTCCTAACTTCTTTTTCTTTAATTTGAACAGTGGTGATTAGCTTGGATTTTTGTAGCTCTTGTTATAAACTCCCGAGAGTTGCACAGTCCTCAGCACACCCGTACTTAGGGTCGTGCTCTTTTTCAGCTCTGCTCAATCTTCATCAAACATTTGATCGGATAACCAAATCAACTTGAATTGGCCTCAAATTTTAACTGGGTGTTTCTAACTCCTTTTTATTCAATCTAAATGGTGGTGATCGGCTTTTGAGTCCTTTAGCTCTTGTAATAAATTCTAGACTCCTGCAGCTTGTTTACACTGCTCACAACTCTATCTCCTCCTCTCTTTCTTTGCTCCATTGTCATAGAATACCCCTTCCAATTTCTATTTGAGCAACCTCTTATGTGTAATATGTCTTTTTAGCTTTTTTGATCCAATTTCGCTTCATTTGTTCCAAATATCCATTTTCTAGTCCAATCACAACAACATACCCAAAAGAGTACAAAAGTGGAAGAACCCACGCAAAAAGGTGTGCAAAGTGCATGTAATTATGATATGAAAATATGTATATTTATGTACTCATCATTCTTCAACCGAGCTGAGAGCCACTCAGTCCTCAACATGACAATGCCAACGTCCTTCTCAGCTCAAGGTTAAACCAAGGTTACCCCACGGTTGCACCCACATTATTCCCACTAATCAACATGTTTAACAACACTCTTAACTATGTATCAACCATCTGCATGCATGAACAAAGTTCAACCAAGAGTTCTTAAGGAAAATTCATGCACCAAAGAATACAGGGGGTTGGAAGGCTCATCGACGACTTGTGGCTCTCACGGGGCAACTCCAGCGGCGGGATTGGAAGGTTCACAGTGATTCAAGCTGGTCGTCGTCAGTTCGAGGGCCTCCCCGTGTTCTGGCCTTGTTCTCTCCAACCTCCATAGGAGAGAGGGCATCTAAAGTCCCTGTCAGTCTCTCCGGACGGCGAGGAAAGGGTTGAAGCTCGGTCGCGGTGTCTTCGTGTGGTGGAGTCCTCTCGCTCCTCCTCCCAGGTCCCCATTGGCTCCTGATAGTCGACCGAGGCGTGGTTGAGCCTCCCAGGGGATTCGGCTTCTTTAAACGTCGAGGAGGGAGGTCGGTCAGGTTGGGCTCAAGGCAAGGTCACTAGCCTTGCCGAGGAGATATGGTATGGTAACAGGACAACTCTCCGCCCCCTGCCGATTGTAAATAGAGAATCCGGTGGCCTGGTACGGCGGATCCCGGGATGAGATGCATGCTCAATATTAGATAAAGGAAATAGAGGAATGAGGGGAAACTGGTTCCACGCGAGAGAGAGAAGTCGGTTTCCTTTTGGGAAACCGTTGTTTCTTAATCTTTACGCGGTTTTATCCCGCGTGGCCACATGTCAAGCTCTTGGTCATGCGATGACCACCATTTATTATTCTTTCTCAATCTTGGCCGTTAAAACAATTTATTACTCACATTCACAGCTCTTTTGCAAACAGATCGTTGGCCTTCTTCTTTTACTTGGATTCCTACTCGCATCTCAAAAACCACGAGGTCCTTTTCGCAGCCGTGAGATGCCAGTCACTCTCTCTTCCTTTCTAAATTTCCACCCTTGATCACTACTCAAATAGACTCATGCATGGGGTGCATGGGTTTTCTCATACATGGCTTACATGAATTGGGTGGGTTTCTTTGATAAAGCACCCTCAAGCTTTTTCAAAATTATCATGCAAGCCTTTTACTTGTTCCATCTTGTGAGAGAGTCTCCTTTGCACTTTAATCCCCACTATTTAAAAATTACAAAATCCAATACTTATTTTCAATAATTCATGTCCTTTTTAACTATGCCTTTTTGCGTTAAAATCCTCTATTGGGGTTTAGTCTATTTCATACACACCCTTTGTAATTTAACCCCTCACAAATCTTAAAATTCACCGAACTTAATTAAGAAGGTAATTTCACACTTTATTAAATCCATAATTTGAGCGGCTTTTATAGAGGGACATAAGAATTATATTATGAAAAACTTGGGAAAAAATGGTGAGACCACCGGTATCACTTATATAACACTATGAAATGTGATTCAGATGGTCCCCGCGAAGCCAATATTGCCAAGAAACCTCCAGAGATTCCTTTGGATCAATGGGTAGCTTTTGTGGATTATAAAGCTCGCCCTAATACAAAGGTAATTTGTATAAGAAAATCTATATGTTGCATTATTGTTTAGTAATTAGCGTCTCATTATTGTGCCGGCAAAAGGAGAACAAAATAAAGTGTGAGGACGTACCCTCGTAGGTAGCCTAACGTTGTGAGTTTACCGGTGACACAGACCTTCACACGGCCTGCTACATCGGGGATGTCCTCCATCAGCCACTAATGGGTGACTTGCGCCCACTTGTAGTCCCCGAGCGTAGCAAGGTTATCGGCATATAAACCTACAATAGGGTTGCACAAAAGGTACTCATGAATAGAAAAAACCCAAGGAAGTAAACCATCAACATCTTAACAAAATTCACCTCTTTGACCTCGCCCTTCACAACAAGGTCAAGGAGAATCTTCTGAAGGCCATTTCAGTCTCGGTCATCGGCCTTCCTCAGGAATCTACACTCAAAAGCAATCTTTGAAGCCTTCAGCTTGAAGCTTACTATAGCACTGCGGCATCGAAGACTGAGGATCATGCCGACATCCTCCGTCCGGAACTCCAACTGAGAAGAACCAATGGTGAAGGTTTTGGTCTTCACATTATACATCGCCAAGAGGGAATCCAGGAGCCTCTTTTCCTGGATGATGGGCTCCAGCTTCATAAAATAGGCAAAAAGAGTTTTCTCAGGCATCTCCTAATGTTGAGCTTTCATCATCCACATTAGTTCTTTCATCATTATCACAATTGGAACCAGATAGTACCTGGCATTGATGAGGACATAGTTTTTCTTTGTCATCTTGCAGAGAACTGCAAATTACAACAAACAAGTTAAGTGTTGGAACATGTAAGCGAAACAACAACTTCAACAAGAACAATAAATGCTTTCGCTAAAAAAAAATAAACAGAAACACCAAAAAATAAATACAAAAGCGTTTTGATAAATGATGGGATTTCCGCAAGTGCACGGCTCGTGATCAAGTAGTAGAGTGAACTATGAGAGTCGAGTGTCGAACCCATAGGGAATAGCTTACTAGTGTAAACTAAATTTCTATTATCTAATCTTGTCAAAGATTTGGTGGTTTTTGAGACTAAATCTAAGGAATAAAAAGATTGGAGACAAACTTTGGAATTCGAGAATTAATTGAGAGAAAACTATAGCATGAGAAGGAGATACTTGAGCATGAGTCCCCTTTAGATTTAAATCTAAGGATACATAAAGAAATCTATGAAGACGATTGGAGATGCTTGTGCTAAGAGTTCCTAAATTATATCCAACCCTTTTCCCGAGGTGATTGGATAACTAATCTCCTAGGATTGTCTTAAGCTCAAGGGAACCTATATCTTGGAAGGATTGTGGGATTAAATCGTATTAAAGAGTCGCTCTCCTTCTAGCACCCGAATCCCTCAGTGTACTTACAACCCTCTCTAAAAGAGTATGTTCCTAATACAAGGAGCCGCTAGCTCTAGCCCTTGTATCGCACCCAAGTATTCTCTCCGGGCATCCCGCACTATAGAGAGATTACAATCAATACAAAACATCCAATAGACATTCAAGCATACATCCAATCAATCAAACATAGAAATCAATATGTCATTAATGCAATATCCAAAGGTTTCTCATACCCAAGTATCTATAAGATTAGTTCCCCATTAATGGAGAACTCCAATCCAAATCAACAAGAATACAATCAAAAATCAACATGATAGAGAATACCGTTGGCAAATTTGCAAGTTTGATCCCCTTCTCTATCTCCTTCCTTCTCTCTCTCTCTCCAAGATTGGGGGAGAAGACCCCAAATCCCTAATCTCAATGATAAACTCTCTCCAAAGCCAACTCCCCTCCTAAACCCTCAAGCCTCCTATTTATACCTCAGCTTAGGGTTTTAGGGGTGACAATGACGCTTATACCCCTGCTTGGATCCGCAATAAAAAGAGAGGGTTACGACATACGGGCTGGTATACAGCCGTATACTAGCCAATATGAAGCTCAGTGCCACATATATGGTCGTATAACAGCCAGTATACGGTATAGGTTCGAGTATACTGGCTAGTATACGGCCGTATAACACCCCGTATGAATTTATACGGCGTGTATACCATCCAGGGAGGGTCGATGTACAGGCCATTCGCTCTGCCCAGTAGCATACGGTCATATGCACCCCGTATGCCTTCCCGTTTGCTCCAGAATAGCGCTAGTTCGGCCCCTTTTTCAGCTCAAAATGCTTCCTTTCTCCTGGAGTGGCTTGTTTATGCCCTGTTTACAAAATATGAAGCTTTTTAAGGACCATAGGGTCATAATTCATCAAATGGCATGCAAAACATATAGAGAAATGATATGAAAATATGCTCATTTGAACACTTATCAATAAACACACATTGTTACAACTAGAGCAATAACCAATACAGTTAAAAAATAAACATAGAGGTGTTATGATAAACACACACTATTACGACCAAGAATGCAAGTTGTGCCCTAGAATCCAAAATAAACTTCAACCACTGAATCACACACCGTAAATCCAAAAACTGAAGAGCTTTTCGTTGGGAGAGGTTCACTTGGGTCCATGCATTTGGAAATGGTCGCTGGAAACCCCGGAGAGATGCTCTTCCTGACAGCTCGTTGAGATTGGACGTTGCGAAGCTAGGGACAAAAGCAGCAGAAACTCGTGAAGTTAGCGAGAATAATGTAGAGAAGACGAATGAGTCACTACTGAGGGTGAATGGGTGGGCAACTCTATTGTATGCATGGGATATCACTGGGCTATGAACCCAATCTTGCAAAGTTTCAACGCCCCGTTCATTAAAGGATGGAGGGGTATTCGCATCATTTTCTATATAAAAAAACCTACATTTCAAACGAATGGGCATTCTGGTAGTTTCAGCCAACCCTTTAACTCCGTTAATGGTGTCCTTAACTAAAAAAAATGGGCTTTTTAAGGTATGCAAAATTAGGGATGTAAACATGTCGAACTTGATCGGGATGGGCCCAACTCGAGTTCAGCTAAAAATTGCCTAGTTCGAGCTCGAGCTTGAAATTAGCTCAAATAAATTCGCTCGAGCTCAGCTCGATTTAACTTGAAATTAAGAATTCGATCATAATTTTGAGAGCTTGAGCTCAACTCGATTTAGCTCGAAATTAAAAACTTATTCATATATTAATATTTGTTAATATTTTTATTATATATTAATATATTAATATTAAATTTCGAGCTTTCAAACCAAGCTCAATCGAGCTTGACTAGGTCTCGAGCTCAACTCGAAAGCTCAAAATTCAGAGCCAAGCTCAAGCTTTTATTGAGTTGATCTTGAGTTATTCATAAATAACTTATCATTTGACAGCCCTATGCAACCAAAAACTTTTGTTACTTTCCTCTTTTTCATACCAAATCTCAACTCATTTATTATTTGCATATATTCATGCCCTAACTAGATTACCTGTGTGATCCGATTATAACTTGTTCAACCCTTGAGATATAAATTTTTTTAATATATTTTTATTTAATAATATTAATTTAAAATTTATTCAGTATTATCAATTTGGTTATAAATGTATATAATGTATATTTATAATTTTATAGTATATATTATTTTTATAAATATATTCATTCATATTATAATTTTTATTTATATTTTCCATGTATAACTGAAATATGATCCATTTATTAATTGGATCATCCTTGGAGTATCATGACAATATATTAATATTGTTGCGTTCTGTCAGTCAAACATATTTACTGAGCCATTTATGTCTCACGCACCTGAATTGTTACCATCATTTTAAGTAACACTGGTGATTGGTAACAAAAGACATGAGGAAGCAATCCGGTGGCAGAAATTCAAGGAATTCTATTTGAATAAAACATGATTAAATTTGGAAGAACATACATTTCATTCCTTTAATATCTGCCATGTAAAGAGATCATGAAATTGATTTTGCAGCTATTTACTAATGGTAAGTATAATAGTAATACAACTAGATTTTGTTTTCTTTAAAAATCATGATATACCTAAATTGGTTACGGGGCCTCCGAACCAATGCCTGGCACTGAGAATCCATGATGAAACGGTGAGGACAAGCAGGCCTCCTACAGCGACTGGTGTATAATTTAGAGTGTCCTTCGTGATTGGATATTCAACAGGAAGTGAGAACAGAACTGTGATGGTTGCCACCCAAAGCACAGCAATCCAACCTATTAGGACTCCAAAGCGGCCGAGGTTAAATGGTCCTGGAACAAAAGACCTGCGTGCTAGAGTCACCCGAAAGAAGATGGGCAGAGCATAAGCAATGTACAGCCCGATAGTAGCTATCGACACCATTGCTTGAAATGCTACCAGGCTTACTAGTGACTGATGAAAAGAAAATATGGCAAATGAGATGCAGGAAAATTTAACATCACAATGACATTAACAATTCAAGTGCAGATGACTTCTAAAAATGTAGATAGAGAATAATGATCATGTTTGCTTGTCTAACAATAATATTATTAGAAAGGTAATTGCTCTCTCTTTTTCATTGGCTGAGAAAATTTTTTTACAGACAACTATTTTTTCCAAAGATTTATGCATACAGAAGTTTCAGGTTCAGTGGTGTTAGAAATCTGTAAGAGATAGTAATAGTTATCAATGCTGAAAGAGGAAGTCAAATGTGAGATATATAACCAACTCTAGCAAACTGTGTTCCTGACAACCAAGAAAATTAATTCTTAATCCCATACAAGATTGAGGATGACAATGATACAAGTTCGAAAGAACATATATAGTAAAACAAAGGTTCAGTGTATCACATATAAAACTTTGATATTAGTTGTGTGGTATAAAGTATAAACTAATTCCTTAATTTTTACTTTATTTAATTTTATTTTTGGTAAACCTATATTTGGATAATTCCTTAATTGGATACCTGTATTTGGACTATGCTCTGAATGATGTATTGGAGTATTCAAAATTCAAATATATATCTTTTACACTAACTCATCATGTGAAGGAATCATTTCTGTAAAAGTAGAGAAATCAAGAATGTGAATGCATTACCGTCAATGCCATGCAAAATGAAATGAACACAGAGAGCCATACTGCATTTATTGGGACTTCCTGCTTGTTCACTTTGTGCCAGAGTGATGATAATGGCATTGCTCCATCTCTTGAGAATGCATACGCCATCCTGAATTTACCAGAAAAGGTTCAATGAAATGACTTTATATCCATTGTGAAGGACCGCAATTAATAAAAGAAAACAGATTATGGCTCAGTTATAGCACGTATGACAGGTGCAGTTCTCAGGTGTGAATGGTACAAATATGGATGAACAAATCTAGTAGATTTTACCTTGAGTTGCTAGTTACTGAACTCATTCCACAGAAGAATATTGCAATGGCAATAACTCCCAAACAAATTATTCCACCAACTCCACTGCCATATCTGCTCTTAAAGGCACGATAAAACACCTCAGCGATTGCATAGCCTCCAGCATCATTGTCCTCATTCAGAAGATAGGGAATGTTGGTAACTGCAAATGTGATGCCGAGTAGATAGCCCCAGCCAACAATAATTGAAATGCCTATGGCACTGATAATTCCTTTAGGTCCATTCTTGTCCGCATTTTTGGTCTCCTCTGTCTGAATGAGAAGTTCAGAAGGACAAACTAAAGGATTTTTCACATCAATGATGAAGCTATTCAGCCTTGGGCAAATAAGGGCAAGAGTTTTGAATGAAAATAAGTGGAAATATCCTCTGGAATACAGATAAAAAAGAGCAACTTGAGGTGGTTTGAATTAATTCATAAAGGCAGCTGCACTGAGAACAGCATTTAAAATTGATTGAAGAGAGAATTTATATCAAGGGGAATTGAGTAAGCTATGCCCTGGATGATTTATGAGAGATGAAGGATGCAAGAAGTATAAAAAGTAAAGCATGATCAGATTAAAAGAAAAAGATGCTCTTACTAATGAAAACACTTTCTTATATAATATAATCTTTGGATAAAAAAATTAAAAAAAATAAAAAGGATGCTTACCATATGAGCAGATGCATCATATCCAGTCAATGTATACTGGCTCATTAGAAGGCCCAAAACAAAAATATAAAGCTTGTTATGAATGCCAGCACCATTATCAGTGTTAAAATGAGTGAACACAAACTCGGCACTAGCCCTTTCAGTTGCAACTGTCGGTATCATGATCATAAGGACAAAGACACCTGTACAAACAAACTTCTAAGGATTCTATGTTGAAATTCATATCAAGTGATGCTCCTTGGAATATGAGAGGAAAGACACACAGCTTACCTAACACATTCCATGCAGCAGCAAACTGGCCAAAGAATGATAACCATGTAATTGTCAGACTGTTTAGAATAGCATGGACAACTAGAATTCCTCCATGGAAAGCAATAACGACGTATTTGGAAGCAAGGTAACCCCCTCCATTGTTACCTCCAGTACTAAGCAGGATAATTACTTGGATTAGTTGTGCTAGTGAGAAATCTACACTGGTAGTGACAGCCCACTGCAGAATTGGAATGGTTAAAAGCTCACGGGAGATAATGGGAGTTGGCTAACAACAGAGATGACAAGGTTTGGAAAATAAAAGATTTTGAGCCTCAAATCAGTGCCAAATTCATATTACCTGACCAACAATGTTAAACCTGCACAACAGTTCAATATTGATAATCAGAAATGCTATGCAGAGGAATGACAACTAATGGAATACAAACATACATACAAAAATATGATGGCTAATAAACAGAATGTAAAAAAAAAAAAAAAACACTCCCAAGTGATGAACCGAAACAAACAAACAAAATACTAAATTAGATTTAAAAAAAGACTATTGGTAAATTACCATTAAAGGAATATTGTTTCCATAATGAATAATGTATGACAAGATGCTTCTTGAAATTCACCTTAACATGTACCTTAAAAGACAAAAACAATACATCTAATCTTCTTCAGCCTTCAATTGTTTGTGACATTGGGAAACTTCAGATGTTTGGTAATTTGGAGGAATATAACAGTACCAAGAAGCATTTTGAAGTAAGTAGTAGTCCAAATAGAGAATTGATGTGGTTTCACATTGAAAGAATATTTTCATGACCACCAGAATAGTTTTGTTTTGAATAGATGTCTCACAGTTACACTAGATTTAGATTCATATATAAAAATAATAACCACAAAAAGAATGCTTGATGAAAACATAAATGGACAAGATGTGTAATCTTAACAAAAAGATTTAAATGACGAAGGGTTAGGATGTGAAAGCATTTATATTACACCAAATTAGTAATAGTAGCAATAAGATTCAGACATCTAAATGATGACGGGTGAAGCAGTTATCTTTCACCAAATTTGATGTACAAGCTATAAATAAATACACATATCTGTGTGTCCAAGTGTTGAAAAAGAGTTCATATGGGATGTACATGAGAATGGGAGGTGTGCAGATTTTATAGTTAATGTAGAGAGAGAATTCCAATCGGATGGTAATTCAACAAAAAAAAAACAGGGGAAATCATCAAGGGTAAAAGCTATACCAGCCAGTCATCCAGGAAGCAAAGGGAGCCCAATCCTTCCCGGAAAGCCTAGCGCTCCAGTAGTAGAGGCCGCCGGACGTGGGGAACGAAGAGCAGATCTCCGCCATGGAGAGGCCGACCAACATGGTGAAAAATCCAGCCACAAACCAACCATAGGTCATGACCACCGGCCCTCCATACTTGAGGCCCGTGTTGTAGAGCGTCGTTACGCCGGTGAGCACAGATATGATCGAGAAGGAGAAGGCGAAGTTGGACAATACCCTGCCATTCATTCATTCATTCATTCATAGAATCAAGAAGAAACGTTGCTTCAAAGCTAAAACCAAGAAAAATCAGAATTGGGAATGGCCTTAACGAGAGATCACGCTTGAGCTCCTGCTTGTAGCCGAGCTCGTGGAGGCGGGCGTGGCCGGAGTCCAAGCCAGCGTCGCCGCCATTAACGCTCGAAACCATCGATCTTCTTCGATTCTCCTGCAAACTCTTCTGATGAAGTTCCTAAGAAATGAATGTATGAACGGAGTGAACGCTCAAATGATCAGCTGAGTCCTCTGACCGTTCTCACTCTCTGTTTTACTTTTCTTTTTTTTTTATTCTTATTATTATTATTTACAAAGGAATGGAATCAATGTTTGAATAAAAGACATCGGCTTATTGATTGCCTGATTCGGGTTGGCAAATCAGTATGATATGGCAATATTTCAATTTATTCAATTCGTCAAGAAGAAATAATATATTTTTTTTGAGATATTGATGAATTTCCGGATAGTCAAGGCACTTGATTGCGATTGCGATTGCTTTTGCAATTGTTGTTCCAATTGGTTAGGAACTGGGAAGAGATTAATGTTGGCACGACGCCTTTAGGTGGGCCACGTGGGTTGCCTAGCAAGTCGGCAAACAAGTCCGCCGGTAAATAGGTTATAAGTTGAGTTTTTTAATTGTCACCTACTTAACCTCTGCTTTATTCTTATTTTATATGACTAAATTTTTATATTTTAATTTTAGTTAAATATAATATTTTTTTTATTATAATATATATATTTTATATAACCCAAACAAAACCAAGTAGGAGGAGAAGAAAGACGATTATTTTTCTAGCATGAATCTCTACAATAAGGAAACATGGCATGAATTTGAGTAGGTACTTCTTAATATTGGTGATTTTGTTTGGGTTATATTAACTCTTGGTCATTTTCTGTTGGCGAGTATAATAAGCTCAAGGAGAGAAAGATTAGATCATGTGAATCCTTAATTCATGGAGTTTGAAGACACTATTGGGAACTCGAGAAAGAGTTCTTTTCAACCCGGGATGACTGATGTAGGAGGATCCGAGCCAAATGATGTGATTTGATGTTTTGACCATAACTCTGGCTACAGGTGTCGCATTTACGCGTTCAACCCCAATTCAGAAAGCTCGTCTTGATGCGCATGTGGGGTCCACTATGCTATGCTTGGTGGACTATGATTTCATCCCCAAATTCAGCCATTTTTCCTACCAAATCTTTGATTTTGCTATTTTTAGTAATAATTCAAATGCCAATTTGAGGCATGATTTGATTCTGATTATGTCTACGATTTTGGCTACCTTTTTAATTTGATTTGAATTTTCAATTTTTAATAATTTCAAATTTTGCCAATTTTGGGCAAAATTATTGAATTTAGGAGATTCTAGGGTTTCGAGGCTATTTAGTTTGACTTGTGCACTAGTTTTAGTTTCAGTTGTTTTTGAATGAAATTTACTTGAACTTCAGAGGTATTATCCGGTTCTTTTTGTAACACCCATCTCCTTTTCAGGTGACACATGTCACACCAGCCAGGTCAAGAGAATGAACTCTAAACCTAAGGCTGTAAAACTACTAATTAACTGTAAATCAATAACTTGCGAAAACTAATTAAAGAAAACTGAATATATTATAAACTCAAACTTCAATATGGTTTAATACAACACCACATAAATATTGTCTTAAGCTTAAAGTCTCACAAACACTCAAAATCAAACATAACATAATAACTAAACACGGGAGCCAGAGCCAGCTACAGGACGCCTCCACTAGACTCGCGATCAGAAAAACCCTCTATACGGTCTTCTGTCTATCGCATGCAATCACAATGTCAAGAGAAAAGGGGCTGAGCTACTGGAGCTCAGTGAGTTGGGAACATATCTGTCAGGTGTAAACTGTACCCGTATAATGAAGTAAAATAGTAAATCTGAATTATGAAACATGTTTAGGAAATAACTGGAATTAAATACTGAAAGCGGAAATAAATACTGAGTAAATACATGCTGATCAATGTATTATCTTTAATATGCAAATCTGATTTCTTGTTTCTGTGTCCTGTGAATTATTTCTGAAACCGACATTTCCCCTAGGTAACCATACTCCGAGATAAAACTCAATCTCTGGAAGGCGAGAAATGTGGAATCATCTGATAATCACAAGACTAAAATCTCTGACTACACATCTACTTCAATACCATAGAACTAGTAACCAACGGGTAGATCTACTACGCGAGGTCATTTATATACGTACACTAGGCACTTGAGAGTATGAAAAGGGGGTTTTGATTTTATAAAGAGGAATGTTTTAAAAACAGATAGTTCAGTATTAAAAACAGAGATTTAAGTCACCCCTCTCCTAACCTAATGCCGTACTCTCTGGCTCTACACGAGCCACCACTGGTCTATACAAGCATATCAGTAAAGTGTAATCTATCTGTTTTGTATCTATTTCTCTTTTCTGTTACTGATTACTGTGCATGAAATAGTTTTATAAAACTCTAGAAATTTTCATAAAATTCCTAGTTCATGCTTTTCAAATTGAAATCTATACTGTATAAAAATATGATAAAATAAGTTTAACCTGCATGCCTAGTTCCCTCACTTTGAAGTCCGGGTCCGAGCTTAAGTCTGGCTTGGTCCTTCGACAGCGGTGGACTTGCCTTTGCCCTTTCCTTTCCCTGGTAATTGAAATACGAAGTCTATAAATATGAAGACCGCACTCTTGACTCGTACTCTAATTTAAACTAAATAGAATACGGTAAAAATACGAGATTAACTCTTCTTACTAACTATGCTATTTTTCATTACTAACATAGCTTGAAAACTTAAGCACGTCTTCCATGGGAAATTAAGGGTCTCTAACATGCTTTCCTTGAAGTATTTAATTGCTAAACATGGTATGTTTAATCTAAGTAATTCAACAAAATTTTGACAGAATCTCCTTTGTTTCTAGGGCTTAAATTATAATACAAACATTCTCCATTAACATCCAAATTTAAAACATGAACACATGGCAATTCGATCTATAACTATAAATCACTTGTTCCTAAACAACAACATCATACCACTATCATTCCATGACTTCTTCAACACTTAGTTAAAATTTATGCAAATCCAAGCCCTTAATCTAAGGTTTTCCCCAATTGAAGCTTACAAGAGATTTACTTGAAAGTTAAGACCCTTGAATCTCTTACACGAGCTTCTCTCGACAATTGGCTCGCGGAGGAGCTCATACCGGCCGGGATGTAACTAGGGAAGAGAAAGGGGCGCTTGGCCTAAGGGGGCCGGGCTAGGGACGTCGGCCGACCGGGAAGGGGGGCTCTGGGTCGGTTCTGGTCTCCAGACCGGTGACGGTGAGGCCGACCGGTGAACTTAGGCGCAAAAGGCGAGAGTGATCGAGAGAGAATTTGAAAAGAAGGAAAAAAATAAAATAAAAGGCAAGAGCGTTCTTCTGAGCACAAGAGAGAGAGAGAGAGAGATAGATTGAAAAATTCCCAATCTCTCTCTTTCTCAGATCTGACATATATATAGAGTATAATATATTAAAGGTTAATAATATTTTATATAATATACTATTCTAATCCTTTAATTAAGTTATCTTTAACTTAATTGAATAAATTATCTCATTAATATCTCTCATTAAACTATATTATCTTCCCAATTATTTCCCACTAAAGGTTGAATGACTTTAGTTGATCTTATCTTGTTCCTGTGCAGTCACGAGGGTGACTAATGATATTATCTGGTTTGTCTCTCTCTCCAATACAGATCCGGGAATTCCGGGTCATACGACCCCAGTGACACAGGCTGGCTGTATAGCATCACGGGTCGTCTCTTCTCCCGACCCAGATCCTTGTTTCTCGGCATTTGACTCGGCCAGATCTACTTTATCGGGACTCTAACTTTGTCCGATATTTCCACTTAATTAATCTGGATTAATTAATATTTAATTAATTTCTCGTTTAATAAATCTACTCGGCCGACTATCCACCTCCAACTATTCCACGTAACTTTGGTCTGGCCCAATAACGTCTTCTCTCGGCCCTATAGTGCGAGGCTGGATTATGGTCCATTAAATTTTGATTTTCTTTACCTTTGAGGTTAGTAATAATTAATCTGATTTTGAGCTAATTAATCTCATTTAAAATTTAAAAAATTTACTCAAATTTACTTGAAAAAATTTGGGATGTTACAATTCTACCATCCATAGGAATTTCGTCCCCGAAATTTTCTTACAATAGATAACTAAAACAACTAAGGGTACTGTTCCCTCATCTGGTCCTCTCTTTCCCAAGTAGCTTCTTCCACTTGGTAATGACTCCACAGCACTTTCACTAAAGGTATTGTCTTGTTCCTCAATGCATGCTCCTTCCTGTCGAGAATGTGTATTGGTCCTTCTATGTAGGTCAAGTCTGGTGCTAGTTCTAGGGTTGGTCCTACCAGAACTTGATTCGGATCTTTGATGCACTTCCGCAGCACCAATACATGAAAAACATTATGTATCCTCAACAGTTCTACTGGTAAAATAAGTCGGTATGCTACAAGACCTACCCTGTCGACTATCTTATACGGCCCGATGTATCATGGGCTCAGCTTCCCACGCTTCTAGAACCTAAGTTCACCCTTCCATGGGGATACCTTAAGAAACACCTCATCTCCTACTTCAAACTCCAAATCTCGACGACGGTTGTTGGCCTAGCCCGATGCTTGCTTGAGCTTTCCTAATGCGCTCTCTGATGAGTTTGACTTTCTCTGAGGTGATTTGTACCAACTCTGGGCCTAGGATCTTTCTTTCACCTTCTTCATCCCAGCATAATGGAGTCCTGTATCTTCTGCCGTATAATGCTTCATACGGTGGCATACCAATACTTGTCTGGTAACTGTTGTTGTAAGCAAACTCCAATAGTCCCAGATTCTCATCCCAGCTCCCGGGAAGTTCCATAAAACATGCTCAGAGTAGATCCTCAAGTATCTGGATGGTCCTCTCCTACTGTCCATCTGACTCCGGATGGTATGCCGTGCCAAAATTCAATTTTGTTTCCAAGTCCTTATGTAGACTCTCCCAGGAGTGAGAGGTGAATCTCGGGTCTTTATCTGATACGATAGACACGGGTACGCCATGTAATCTGACTATCTGTTCTATGTATAACCGCGCCAATCGATCCCACGAGTAGGTTGTCTTGATCGGGAGGAAGTGGGTAGACTTGGTCAGTCTATCTATGATAACCCAGATAGCGTCCTTGCCTTGACTTGTAACGGGATGCAACATATGTATGATCAAATGACTCAGTCCTTTGCAGCCTTTCCAAATTATCAACAACCGAAGCCCAAGAAGCATGACCACGTCACCAAGGCCCGACAGATGGGAGTTACTCAGTTCACGGGCACTACCGATCCAACAGAGGCAGAGAACTGGATCACTCATCTGGAGATAGTTTTTGAGGCTCTAGTGTGCCCTGATGAAGAGAAGATGGCGACCGTCACTTTGCTATTGGGACAGGGAGCATTGCAATGGTGGTGGACATATAAGAGACGCCTTGCGGACCAGACAGTCTTTACATGGGCCGAGTTCCGAGAGGCGTTTGACAGGAAGTTCATGTCCCGAATTTATCGAGATACGAAACATCAGGAATTTCTGCGCCTGATACATGGGAGTCTTTCTGTGGCCAATTATGAGGCCAAGTTCACAGATTTGGGAAGGTATGCACCCTCCTATATGAATGAAGAACATGAAAAGTGCCGAAGATTTGAGCAAGGGCTTCGTGACGAGATCCGGAATATCGTCACAGTGCCGGGGCTCTCAGATTTTACTGAGCTGGTGGAGGCTACGCTCAGGGTTGAGTTGAGCCTTGACTGACAGAAACAACGTCTGGAAAGGTCCAAGAAGAGAAACATGCCAGATTTCCGCATTGTGAGGTAGCTCGGACCAAGCAAAAAAGTAAATGATGGTAGCAAGGTGGCTCGACCTCAGGAGGGCAAGGGCAAGGTTCCTCACAGGGGAAGCCCAAGTGTAAATTCTGTCAGAAGAATCATTTTGGCGTGAGCCATTTTGGCACTATGACTACCCCTGTGATTGTTATATGTTTTCATTGTCATCAGCCGGGACACTACAGAAATGAATGTCCCTTATTAACACAGGAGAGTGGGACCGCTCCACAGGCCAATGTACCTATCGGCCAGTTCACACCACCGGGCCAGGGAGCAACTGTTATAGGCAGTTCAGGAGGCCACTGAGGAGGATCTTCCAGAGGGGGATCTCGAGGGGGGCGTGGAGGCCGAGGAGTTCAAGCCCGGCTGACAGCCCAGGCCTTTGCCATGACTCAACAGGAGGCCATTGTTACTCCTAAGGACACCCCAGCCCAACAAGATTGAGTACTCATTTGTGGGTTCAAGTTATTTAAGCCTTGTATGGTTATGCTAATTCCTCTGGGATGTTGGGTATTGTGTTGTTAAATGTCACCGGATTGTTACTATGTTTAATGTTGAATTTAACTACCTTAATGTCAGAATATCGGTCAAAGCAAGAAGAGTAATGATTATGTACTGATACTTGTACTATTATAGAATGCCGCCCAAAAGGAGACGGGGATTACCACCTCTAGTGCCACATGCAGACATAGTTGAAGAGCCAGATGTAGAGTCCCCCTGGACTGGTGATGAAGAGGAGGAGACGTCTCAGTCCTTGCATACACCAGAGTATGACCGTGGCATGCAGTATTCTATATAGCGTTTGGCGCAGGCTGTTGAGCGCCTGACACAGACCCTGGAGGCATTTCCACAGTGGCAGCAGCGGAGGTCGAGAGAGCCGTATGTTCAGACGCAGAGACATGAGAGCAGCAGCAGTGGTGGATCCTCTTCGAGAGACTATGGTCAGAGTTTAGCACAACAATCAGGGCGAGGAAAGCCCAAATGCCAGACATGTGGGAAAAAGCACTATGGAGTTTGTAGAGCAACTATGGGAAAAAGGTATGTTTTCAATGTCAGCAGGAAGGGCACTTTAAGAGAGACTGTCCTTTTCTAGCTCATGGGAGTGGAGTCCCTTCACAGGTTAATGCAATAGAGGGTCAAGTGCCACATGTTTATACACGTCCTGATTCTCCAGCACAGGGTGGTAAATGATCAGGCAGACAATGAGTAGACCTACTGGACCTTATCTTATTTGATCGAGTTTTATCGTGGATTTTGTTTACATAAAGTAGTATGGAATTCATTCCTTTTGTTTCAAAAAAATCCCTTGTCCTTTTCTTCACATTCCTTTTGTTTCAAGTGATCCCTTGTCTTCTATTCACATTCCTTTTTTTTTTATGATCCTTGTCTTTCTTTACTCCGTTTTGATAAGCTCTAGTGTGAACCGTTGCTGGAACTTCTAATTTGAGTTTGATTAGTTCGATAAGAACCAAAAAAGATTTCTAAGTGCTTCATTATTTGAGTGCACACAAAAGAGGGAGTGTTGTGAGGTCTTCTTTTCAGGAAACTCATGTCTCAAAATAGCGAAAAAGGTGCTGTGGACGGTGTTGATCCAAAGTTACTTATGGAGGCTATGATGGGGTGAGATGCGGCGCTTGATGAAGCAAGAATTAGGGGAGGTTCATGAACAATTGGATAGAATGGAGAATTCCAGACAAGAGCCACAACAATATCATAATCGAAGGAGAGAAAGACATGAACCATGGAATGAAATGGATGATTGGGGCAGATTCGAGGAGGAAGATGAACATGGCTCGGTGGATAGCCATAGGAGGAATATATGAGATAGGCAAGTTTGGAATCGAGAAGGTAACAACTTTAGCGGCATAAAGATGAAGATTCTTCCATTTCAAGGCAAAAATGACCCCGAGGCCTACTTTGAATACGAGAAAAAGGTGAGTTTTCTAATTATGCTATTGTTTGGTGGGATAAATTGTTGTAGACCAGACGAAGAAATAGAGAACGTCCAATAAAGAAGTGAGAGGAAATAAAAAATTGTTATGAGAAAACGATTTGTTCCCAGTCACCACTGCCGCGAGTTGTACCAAAAGTTGCAAAGACTTCAGCAATGTCATCGAAGTGTTGAAGATTACTACAAGGAGATGGAGATTGCTATGATTTGGGCTGATGTAGAGGAAGATCGAGAAGCTACAATGGCTAGATTTTTTAGTGGAATAAACCAAGAGATTTAAGATAAGGTGGAGATGCAACATTATGTGGAGTTGAAAGGTATAGTGCACATGCCAATTAAGGTTGAGTGGCTCCTCAAGAGGAGGGGTGGTTCGCAAGCAACCCAAGGTTCAGGTTCATCATCATCATGGAAGCCATATTATGCAAAAAAGAAGGAGAAACCGGCTACCAAGTCTAAACTTAAGAACCCACAAGTCACGGTTCTCAAGGTAAATCTGATTCATCTACTTCTTGAACTCGTGACAATAATTGTTTTAAATGCCAAGGAAGGGGTCATATAGCAAGCCAATGCCCGAACAAGCGAGTTATGGTATTGCGTGATGCTGGCGAGATTGAAACTGAAGATAAGTCTGACACTACTTCTATGCCCCCATTAGAGGATGTTGATGAGGAAGAATATGCTATTCATGGTGTCTTATTGGTAACAAGGAGAGCTTTAAGTGTGCAAGCAAAAGAAGAAGATGAGTTGCAACGAGATAATCTCTTCAATACTAGGTGCTTTGTTCAAGACAAGGTGTGTAGTGTGATTATTGATGGTAGAAGTTGCACCAATGTTGCTAGCATGACTTTAGTGGAGAAATTGGGGTTGCCAATGCTCAAGCACCCACAGCCATACAAGCTGCAATGGCTAAATGATAGTGGCGAAGTGAAAGTAAACAAGCAAGTACTAGTTTCCTTCCAAATCGGTAAATATGAAGATGAGGTGTTGTTTGATGTTGTACCGATGCAAACTGGACACTTGTTGCTTGGAAGGCCTTGGCAATTTGATAGGCATGTGAAGCATGTTGGCTACACGAATAAGTACTCCTTTGTGTTGAATGAAAGTCCAGTCACTCTTGTTCCCATGACACCAAAACATGTTTACAATGATCAAGTGAGATTGCAAAAAGAGAGTGATGAAAAGAGAGAAAATGAAAGAAAGAAAAATAGTGAAAATCAGAGAGAGGACGAGAAAAATATGAGAGAAAAAGAAAAGAAAAGTTCGGCTATTGAGAGAAAATCTGAGGGAAAACAAAAGAATTTTTATACAAGGGCAAGTGAGATAAAACGAGAGATGTTTTCAAGTCGGCTATGATTGCACTTTTGTACAAGGAGGCATATATGAATACTAACAACCTTACCATGTCTTTGCCAAGTCCAATTGTTATTTTGTAGGTGTTTGATGATGTCTTTCCTGAGGAAGTTCCACACGGTTCACCACCTATTCGGGGGATTGAGCATCAAATTGACTTTGTACCGGGTGCCACAATTTCGAACCGACCAGCCTATAGAAGCAATCTTGAAGAGACAAAGGAGCTACAAAGACAGGTTCAAGAGTTGATGGAAAACGGTTATGTGAGGGAGAACACAAGTCCATGTGTTGTTCTGGTAATTTTGGTTCCTAAGAAGGATGGGACTTGGAGGATGTGTGTCGATTGTCGTGCCATCAACAACATTACGATAAAATATCATCATCCTACTCCTCGCTTAGATGATATGCTAGATGAGCTACATGGAGCTAGTGTATTTTTTAAAATTGATTTGAAGAGTGGGTATCATCAAATAAGAATGAAAGAAGGTGATGAGTGGAAATTTGCTTTTAAAACAAAACATGGATTATATGAGTGGTTAGTTATGCCTTTTGGGTTAACTAATGCACCCAGTAATTTCATGCGTTTGATGAACCATGTCTTGTGGGCATTCATTGGCAGATTTGTTGTTGTCTATTTTGATGATACTCTCATTTATAGCAAATGCTTGGATGATCATATTGAGCACTTAAAATCAGTATTGAATGTACTTAGAAAAGAGAAGTTATTTGCTAACTTGCAGAAGTGCACCTTTTGCACAGATAAGCTCGTGTTTCTTGGTTTTGTTGTGAGTGCATTAGGTATACAACTTGATGAGGATGAAATTCATGCAATCCAAGAATAGGCGAGTCCTACAAGTGTTAGTGTTGTTCGAAGTTTTCATGGCATTGCTAGTTTCTATAGAAGGTTCGTGAAAGATTTCAGTAGCATTGTTGCACCACTGACCGAGTAATCAAGAATAATGTTGGGTTCAAATGGGGTGAAGAGCAAGAAAAGGCATTTCAGTTGCTCAAGGACAAATTGACTTAAGCTCCCGTACTTGCTTTGCCTGATTTTACTAAAACTTTTGAGATTGAATGTGGTGCTTCAGGTTCTGGAATATGAGTTGTTCTTATGCAAGGAGGAAGGTCAATTGCATATTTTAGCGAGAAGCTAAGTGTGGCAGCCTTAAACTATCCTACTTATGACAATGAGTTGTATGACTTGGTTTGAGCATTAGAGACCTGGCAACACTACTTATGGCCGAAGGAATTCATGATTCACACTAGTTATGAGTCATTGAAGCATTTGAAGCGCAAATATAAGCTAAATAGAAGGTATGCGCGATAGATAGAATTCGTTGCAACATTCCCCTATGTGATCCGGTACAAAGAAGGGAAGGAGAATGTCGTGGCAGATGCACTATACCACAAGTACATTTTACTTTCCACTCTTGATGCAAAGGTTCTTGGTTTTGAACACATAAAAGAATTATATTCTTCTGATCATGATTTTAGTGATGTGTATCAATCTTGTGAGAAATCTGAAGTTGGGAAGTATTTTAGGCATGATGATTATCTATTTAAGGAAAGCAAATTGTGTTTTCCTAATTGTTCCATGCGAGATTTGTTAGTGAGGGAATCCTATGGAGGAGGATTAATGGGGCACTTTGGGGTAGCTTAGACCCTTGGTGTGTTACAAGAGCATTTTTATTGGCCACATATGAAGCGCGATCATGAGCAGATTTGTGGTAGATGTGTCACTTGTAGGCAAGCTAAGTCAAGTGTGCAACCCCATGGTTTATACACTCCATTGCCAATACCTAGTAAGCCTTGGGTTGATATTTCAATGGATTTTGTCTTTGGATTACGTAGGTCAAAACGAGGTAGGGATTCAATATTTGTGGTCGTGGATCGATTTTCTAAAATGGCACATTTTATTCCATGTCACAAAACTGATGATGCTTCGAATATATCTAAATTGTTCTTTCGTGAAATTGTGAGATTACATGGCATGCCTAGAACTATCATTTCAAATCGGGATGCTAAGTTCTTGAGTTACTTTTGGAAAACCTTGTGGGGAAAGTTGGGAACTAAGTTGTTGTTTTCTACTACCTGTTACCCCCAAACTGTTGGTCAAACCGAAGTAGTCAATAGAACTTTATCCACCTTGTTGCGAGCTGTAATTCAGAAAAATATCAAAACTTGGGAGGATTGTCTACCACAAGTTGAGTTTGTTTATAATCGTGTTATTCATTCTGCTACTCAATTTTCACCCTTTGAGATTGTGTATGGTTTTAATCGATTAACTCTTTGGATTTAACACCTTTGCTTATTTATGAGCGATAAATCTAGAAGACAAAACCAAAGATGAATTTGTTAAACAGATCCACGAGAAAGCAAGGCTTAACATCGAGCGAAGGATGGAGCAATATGCTAAGCAAGCCAATAAAGGGCGATATTAGCTAGGTTTTAAACCAGGGGATTAGGTTCGGTTGCACTTGAGAAAGGAAAGGTTTCCCGAACAGTGGCGATCAAAGCTCTTTCTACGAGGGGACAGACCATTTCAAGTTCTTGAGTGCATTATTGATAATGCATACAACCGGATTTACCTGGTGAGTATAATGTTAGTGCTACATTTAATATTCTGATCTATCCCCTTTTGATGTAGGCGGTGATTTGAGGGCAAATCCTATTTAAGAGGAGGGGAATGTTAGGAACGTGGTTAGGACTAACAAATTAAAGATGGCCAAGATCCACTTCAAGTCACAATTGGACTAGTTATACGGGCTCAGGCTAAGAGATTCAAAGTGGCTCTTGGAGGATTAATTCAAACAGTTCAACATAAAGAAGAGTGCAAGCTCACCATCAATGAAGAACCAAAGTTTGTCCACATCATTAAAGCACTCATTAATTAGGAGTTGGGCTTCAAGGCATCTCATACTAGTTATTAGTCTTGGAAATGAAGAGAGTTTAATTTCGCATGCATGATTTGTTGGAAATGGAGAGAGCTTAATTACGCATGCATTACTTGTTGGAAATGGAGACATTTAATATGTCTCTTTGAGTTGGGAATGAGTTTATTGTATGAATTTTTTTTCAAATTCTCTTGTATTAGCCTATATATTGGCTAAACTATGTAATTGGAAGTTTTAGTTTTGAATGAAATAGTGAGAGAAACCCGTAACAAAATTAGCCCTCCCATTGAGATTAGTTTTCCATTTCATGATACTAGTCTTCCTCTGATTCTATTAATTAGGGCCAACCAGTCCCCTCTTTTGGGACGCCAACCAGAGATTGGTATTCCCAAATATTTGATTGGGAAGGATGAGGTTGCACAGTTGAGAATCTGGGCAAAGGTCTGTACATGGTGATCCTCATTCTTGATTGGGATGATGACGCTTTTGTTGTAGTTTATTATGAGGCCTGGCCCGAGAGACCCTCGAAAAGATAGAATATCAGCTTTAGTGTGCAGAACTTGGTTGCCCCCTGTACAGAATACAAGGAGATCATCTGCATATTGTAGAGATGAGATTGTGTCATCTCGGTTTGAGCTGATTTGAACCCCCTTGTATATCTTTGATCGCACCGCCTCGCTAAGCATAGTGGAGAGAACATCTGTGGCTAAGACGAATAGAAGTGTAGAGAGAGGATCCCCCTGTATTGAACCTTTTTTACTCTTGATGTATCCGACTGGTGCCTCGTTGATTAGGAAGGTCGCTTTGTATGTGGTGAGCAGGGTGGTGATTCAAGATACCCATTTAGGCCAGAAGAACCTTGCTTGGAGGATGTCCAACAGATAGCCCCAATCAACTCCATCCAACGCCTTCTCAAAGTCAATCTTGATAAGGGTCCCTTTAGTATAATCTCACCTTATTTTATGAATAAGTTCCTCTGAGGCCACAATATTGTTAAATATCATTCAACCTTGTATAAAGGTTGTTTGGGAATCATATACCAGTTCCCCCAGGACCCGGCTGAGTCTGTTTGCTAGTACTTTGGAAATGATCTTAACGGAGCAATTTATCAAGATTATCGGCCTGTAATCTTTCACCACTTCTGGGATTTGGGTTTTGGGAATAAGAAGGATATGGACCCAATATAGCCGGTCCATGTTGGTAGTGCCTTGATAGAAGTTTTGTACATGATGAGGACGTTATCTCTGATGAGGTTTCACAGTTGCTGGTAGAAAGTCATCGGGAATCCATCAGGACCTGGGGCCTTTCCTGCACCTAATTCATACACTGCACTTCTTATTTCCTCTTCACTAAAGGGTTCCTTTAGTTGGGATAAATTAACTCTTGCTTTATAAAGAAATAGTCGCTCCCATGAGGATTTTTACCTCATGTCCCATTCTCTTCCAAATAGATTGTTGTAGAGTTCTGAGATGGCTTTTGTTATGTGCTTAGTGGTGGTGATGGTTTTCCCCTCATGTTGCAGCTGTCTTATCCAATTGATGTTCTTTCTTTGATTGGCCATAGCGTGAAAATTTGGTATTCTGATCTCCTTGTTGCAACCATGTGATTCGTGACCGTTGTCACCATAGGACTTCCTCCTCAAGAAGCAGCTTACCATATTCTCTTTTATAGGAGGCCTCCCTTTCTTCCTCCTCTATTGTGAGGCTTATGATCTCTTTTTGGATATCCAATTTCTCAATTGCAGTTAAGATCTCTTTTTTCCTTGTTGCCTTCTAGGTTGCAGTGGTTGTTTTCCATTCTTTTAGCTTGTGTTTGAGGGCATTTAACTTCTTGGCTAGTATGAAGGCTCCATCTCCATCCAACAGCTCACCATTCACCTATAATGTCGAAAAAGCCTTCTTCCTTCACCCATTCTCTGTAAAAAAGGAATGTAGTCGGGTGTGGGGTATGGTTTCCGGACTCAAGGCAAATTGCTGTGTGGTCCAATTGCACCCTAGGAAGGGCAGTTTGCCAAACCTGGGGATATGCAAGGGTCCATTCCATCGACACCAAAAATTGATCCAAACGGGCTAATGTTGAGGGTTCCCTTCCATTTGTCCATATGAATTTCCTTCCTAGCAGAGGGGGGTTGATGCAGGAGGCTCGGGTCAGTTGGTGCCGTGTTGGCGGATCAACGTAAAAACAGGAAGTGATCGAGCCAATTCCGTGATTGGAGCAGTTTTGGGGGTGATTCTTTATTTTGGCCAAAACTTTGGCTACAAATGTCAGAATCACGTATTCGAACCCAATCCGGAAAGCTCATTTCGGCGTGCACCACTTAGTACCCTAGATTGACTCGATGGGCCCCATCTTTGAATTCAAATTCTGTTGTTTTCCAGCTATATTACTATTTAGATATTTTTGTTATTTTTAGTATTAAATTATTTATCAAATTAGGATAGGATTTGAATCTGATTTGATTTTGGATTTTTTGGATTTATCTGATTTGTTTAGAGTTTTAAATTTAGATAAGTTTTAGTTTTGAGTAATAAGTTGCCAATTTTGGCAATTTAGATAAGATGATAAGGTTTTTAGGTTAGTCTTTGAAAGCTATTTAATCTGGCTTGTGGATTGATTTTTTATTGTTGAGTTGAATAATATTGTTTTTCCTTAATGTTCCAAAGACTTTACTTCTCTGTTGGTCTTCCCCTTTCCTTGCTCTCTTGGCAATCTATTGATTGCCACCGTCCGTGGGATAATCGCTACCCAGCCGGCGTCAAGGGTCGAGGAGCATAAGATCTTGTATCATTTTCTAAAACTCCCTTCTCATGCTGTGTGGGAGGATGTGTTAGAATCCTCTTGACTTTGTATTACATTGAAGTACCCACAGATTATCCATGGGCCGTCCTATCTCTGTTTGATAGCCTTAAGTTCCTCCCAACATGTGGTTTTTTGTATGGGATTACAAGGAACATACACTGTAGTAATCATCAGCTTTTTGTTAGTAACAGTTTTGTCCTCCAGCACCATTGTCACAGTGAACTGATCTTTGTGGGAATCTATAGGTTATATTGGGCACTGCTCTACCCTATACAACAACTACCCCTTGTTTCCATGGCTAGGATTGCCTCCCATTTGTTGTACCAATTCAACCCCAAGGATAGTCATGTTCTGTCATTAATATTAGCTAGCTTTGTCTTTTTCAAGCAGAAATATTTGCCTTATGCATCAGGATGAGATCTCTTACGGATGTATCACTTTTTGCACTTGTCGAGACCTCTCATATTCTATGAGATTGCCTTCATATTAGAACTAGAGGAGGCTCTGTAGTGAAGATTGTCAAAGGGTACATTAGTTGTCCCCCTTTTTTGCGCAAGTGCTGAAGATAATAAAGTTTTCTCTCTTTTGTATGTCGTAGATCAATCCCAACTAGAAGGGCAGTGAACAAGATATCCTTGTCTGGCCAATCTATGAGAGTTAGAGGAACAAAAACAAGGTTTTGGTTCCTACCTAATATGGGTGGAGGATCCCTTGTTGTAGGTTTTCTTTTGAGGGAGGTGGGAGGTGCAATCTTTTACCAGACTTTCATTTAGGGGTTTCCGCAGTCTACCACTTCTCCTTAGGGTCTCCTTTGGGGTGACCAGTCTGACCCTCTTGTGCCATTTTGATCGTAGAGATCCCTGATCTGCTTGCTTCTATTTGGTTTTGCTCTGCCTTTGATATGATAGGATAAGGGAGAGTGGGGTGGACTCTATTTTGTGTTGGGGATATTCCTTGTTCCAAGTCGGGCTTTGGCCCAGACGGACCAGGATCCGAGGGTGGAACCTTTGTATTCCTTTGTTCTTTTAACTCCATGCCTTTTTTACTTTTTTCACTAATGGGCCCCACTATAGTGAGGTCAACTGATTGTTCGCATGTGCCGTGTGCCCCTTCTATCTTTGCTTAAAAATGAGCCAGTAATCTCGGCTTATTCTTCGGCCCTTTTTTAGATGTCTTGCTTGGCAATTCCAAGTCCCTGACCATTACAACCGTCTATGTGTCTTCATTCTTTTTCGAGTTATTATTGTCGTATGACAAGTCAACATGTAAAGCAACACCAGGAATGTCTAGATGGACCCTTTCATAATCCAAACCAACTTGCTACATGGCATCTATTTCTTCTTCAATATCTTGGTATAATTGGTCATTAGAATCATCCACCTGGATATTAGTTTCCCTTATAATTTTTTCCCCACATTTTAAAGATTTTTTTCCATGAAAATTGATGTGTTTTTAAAACATGTCTCCGTGGCCTTTCTTTGCTTCTCCACCTGTCCCTCAAATCTGTTACCGGAGAGCTTTTGTCCCATGCCCGTCTTAAGGTTGGTGCGCTTCACGTGTCTTACACTAGTTGGAGCGCTGAAATAACCATCATATTCTTTTGTGCCTCCTCATTAACCCGGTCCAACGTGGTATCAGGTCTTTTTGCACCACATGGTGAAGAAGGGGCACACTGCCACCAGTCGCGCACGTCCAAGGAAATAGGTTTCCTCGGATGTGTCTTTTCTCCTTTATCTCCGTCGACCGAGGTTGTCGGGGCCTATCTTTTGGCCACGCGCAGAGTGCGTGATCTGGTTTTTCACCATGGGATGATTGGGTCCCTAAATCACAAGATCTGGATGCCTCATGATCCGTCTTCTCACAGTTTGTGACCCAGTTTGACTCAGAAGGCATTAACCGGGTCTGGGCGTCTTCTCCCAGTCCTACGCCACTGCAGTCGCAAGTCTGCGCTCCTTCCTTGCGATGTTGAGCCTCCCGACGCTTGTTAGTGCTGCCTCGGTGATGTATGCACAAATATGCGCGGCACTTCTCCCGCAAATATACGAGGTCGATCAAGTAGTAAAGTACCCAAAGGTAGGGTAGTCGAATCCACAGGGACTGACCACTAGTACCTGTTGTCCTCTATTGCCTAGCCTAACTCTAAGATGAATTGTGTGATCAAACTAGTTGAATGTCCTAACTAAAAACTAATGCGAACATTTGGTGGATTGAGGGTCATCAAAGATGAAAGACGGTACCTCGGACCAAAATCCCCCTAGAATTCCCTTGCTAAATATCGATTCCCTATCACTAGCTAATTACTGATAACTTCTGAAGGATGTAGCATTGCAGTTCTCAGCGCAACACCTAATCTCTCATGATGTTAATACACACCCTAACACCCGTGTTCTACTGTAACCTATCTAGAAGAATCCTCGGGCTAATGCGATATTCTAGCCGTTCTGAATCACCGCATAGATACTCATGGTGCTGGATGCTCTAACCTACTAAGGTAGATGACTCGAGGCTCGCATAAGGAGAAACCACACAAAGATAGCAAGGCAGATACCAACTCTAGGCTAATGCAATAACAACCCCACAACCATCCAATATGAACACTAACGTGCTGATGTTATCCCCTGAGGAGATGGATGATCGGGCTCATACACAGGCAAACCACAAAAATTGCAAGCATAGACAATCAAGATGCAACAGAGGAATTATTAATAAGCAATAACCGAATATAATAGTAAATTAATAACAAGTTCATTCTAGGGTTAAGGTGTCTGAGGCACTATAGAAGGTTTAGCCTCTCATACTATGATCTACCATAACTAAGATACAAGAGGAGGTTATACAATTAGACATAAAAATCTTCCCTTGATAACGCCTCCTCTGCCTTCGATTCCTCTCCCGAAACCCTAGCCATCGCTGCGAGAATCGCCCTTAGACAGCTCCGCCAAAAGTTGCTCATTAGGGTTACGTGGACGGCCTTTTATAGTTTTTCAAATTTGCGAAGCACAGTCGTGTTGATCTAAAGCACGACCGTGTTGATCTCACACACGGCCTTGTTGACTTCGAACATCCCCATGCTCTTATCTGGCAACACATTCAATGCATTTTCAATCAATAGAAGGTTACACAGGGTTGAACAATCCCATGCTTCATCAGCATGGCCGTGTTAAGTAAGAACACGACTGTGCTCTTCTCTGGATGTGCAATATTTTGCCCTTTTTGCTCTGAAATGTCCCACTTCCGGTTCCTTTTGCTCCTGTGTACCTATTTACCTGTCCAATCACATAGAAATACCTAAAGAAGCACAAAAATAGAGAATTGATGCTAGAAAATGGCATAAGTACTTGTAAATATAAGGAAAATTTATGTATAATCATGCACTTATTACTCGGTCCTTACCCCGCGGTCTTAAGGAGGTTCTAGGGTCAGTTGTCTTCCTTTTATCTGTAGCAATTTCCTCTCTGGTCTTCTCTTTCAAGCTCATAGGTTTTGATGGCCATAGAAAGGGTGCTTCCCCCTATTCCAGTTTGAACCAGATGACGTGACGGTTGGGTAGAAATGCTGCACCTGATTGTGCATGGAAGCCGTCAACCCAGGTGAATATGGATCATCACCCGGAGACGGTTGGCAAGGCCTGTTCTCCTGACGTCCAGATATACTCGGTTGCCCATCGGTTTGATGAGCCTGGCTATCGTGTCCCATTTCTTGCAGAATAGGGGACTCTCTGTGCAATAAGCTAACGCACTTTACCATCGGCTTTCTCCAGGAGTCGAAGTTCGCAGTCCATGGCTCAAAGCGAATTGTGAACTCTAGTAGCTGGACTTCTTCCATGCTTTCCAACTCTCTGGCGATCTCCAACGATGGGCAGTCCCCCACCATCCGCCCATCTTTTGTTGGCGTGGCTGACCATTGGCTAACTAGTGTTTATATAGCTGTCAGAGCCTCCTGGAGTTTTTGGTGATCGGCAACGCAGTCGGAGACCTTTAAGATCGAAGCGATTCAGACTTTGCAAAGCTTCTCCTTATCCACCACTATCTCGGCATCCAGGGAAAGGGATATATAATGTTTCTCCTCTAGTCGTGAGCTCCAATGAGAAATTTATAAACCTTTCGGTCCTTCCTTCACCTGATTCGCAATGCCATAACCTTCAACATTTCCAGCCGGTTGTTTGCTCTCTTTTCTTTTAGTCTTCTCCTTTCTGGATCGTCACTACCTCCCTAGCTCCGGCGAGGTCACCGAACACCGAGATTTCCTATATCCCAGGAGATCTCATTGCCGACAAACCTCAAGTTCTTGGCATTCCTTCACAGTATGGCCTGATTGAAGCCATTTGTCGCATACCTCTACACCTCCTCTAGGAGTTTGCTTCAGTGGCAGTGAGCGGCAGAGCTGCTGGTTGTTACCCCTGTTGGGTGATAAGCGTTCAAATGGTCATATTTTTCATACTATTTCTATGTGCATTTTACATGTAATCTGGAGCAAGTCTAGCCCATTGGTACTTAATTTGTGTTGATTTACTTTTATAGGGCATTGGAAGGCCTTAGGAGCAAAAAGGAAGCAATTCGACAGCAATTGAGGCAAAAACAAGCCAAAGACAAGCTACACTGGCGTGCAGATGGATTCACGCATCCGTCTGAAAAATGAGGATGAATTCCCAGGTTACACAGGCTAGCTCGCGCCCGTAGAGTGCCCCATCTAGCCTTCCCGAGAAGCACACGGGCACTTGGGGTGGCCCGTCTTGATTTTCCAAGGAGCTCACGGGCGCTCAAGCGCCTCACGTGATCAATCATGCAGACTTACCGAGGGTTACACGGGCCCTCATGTGCTCGTAGGGCCAACCGTGTGGATCGAGATTCAGACCCAACCAAACTTAATTTTTCTCAGAATTTGACTCATGCGGACCCAATTCAAACCAAACCTTCTAAAAATGCATAGGAGGCTATCAATATCCTGTTTTAGGGTTTTGACACGAGCTTCTAATATTATTCACCATGGTTGGAGGCTCTTACCATCCACTTTCACTTATCTACCTTCTAGGGCATCAAGGCATTGGAAGAGCGTCGCTTGACGGCGGAGGCTTGAAGGAGATTTGGCAACGGTCCTCGCCAATGGTGGAGCGAATGGCATATCCCTTTCCTATACTTTATCTTGTTTTTATTATTGTATTGGATTTGTGTTCCTCTTTGATTGGGAACTAATATTTTGGCTGTGTTTGGTTGGAGCTTATCTCACTTGGGGATAGGAATAAGTTTTGAAAAAATTTGAATTATTTTGGAGGGAATTTTTAAACCAAAGTATTAATGATAAGATAGTGATGTGTCTTCTATATATTGGTGGGTTATATTTTTAAATCTTAATTAAAGGATTTGGCGGAAATTTTTTTTATGGGAAATTGTGTTGGGGTTATCCCTTAGCGATAACCTAGGTATTCGAGCATTGATGAACCCTTGGATCGTATATGAACTTTGATTTTGAATGCTAATGGTTATCTAGTTATTTCTTTTATGATTGAGATCTATTGAGTGTCATTCATTGCATTTGTAATCTATGTTGTGACAGCCCGGATTGTCCAATCCGATGCACTGGGGGAAGAAACGAACACCTCCTCATGTGTAGGCATACCTCAATAGAGGGGATTATGAGTGCGTTGAGAGATCGGGCACTAAGGAGAGCGACTCCTTCATATGTATTTTTCCCGTAATCCTTAAAAGAATTAGATTCCCTAGAACATCATCAGTGAGGGTACTAGGTTAGTAATTCACCTCGAGAGAGGGAATGAAAGCATTATAGGAGTCCTTGGTCCAATCTATTGCAACTAGTAACCTTAGAATTCATTATCTATCCTGATATGAACCCCAGGAGGATTCATTTCCCCGATGCCTTTCTTTCATGACTGATTGTCCCTACGATTTTATCATCCTCTTCGTTGGATTAATTGCATTCTCTTTCTAGATTAGTCTTTAGTTTAGTTCACAATTCCCCAATCTTCGATAAACTAGATAGTAGACAAATAGTTAGTACTAGTAACTCGGTCCTGAGGATTTGATACCCGACTTCCATAGTCCACTTTATTATTTGTCTGACCCGTGCACTTGCGATAGCATTTGTAACGATAATTGGGTATTGGCTTTGTACCTTCGCTAGCTAGGGGGAGTTACCGCCGTCACTTGAAATGGACTTCTGTCCATGGTTTCTCCCCAGAGTAGTCTCTCCTGTTGTTCTCCGGCGTCCGTGTCCGATAATTAATTTCCGTGCGGAGTCTTCTCTCTGGTAGCTCGTTTCCCCATCATAGCTTCTGCATACGTCGTGTCTTCCCGCTGGTGTCGCGTCTTAGAGGGGGTTATGGTTCGGCTGGGTTGCCTTCTCCCTGTCCCCCCTTGAGTCACCTCCCTGTTACTTCTTCATCCGTTCTGTGCAATTGGTCGATTTAGATTGTTGACCTGTCTCCAATGTCACGGGAAAAAATGAGTTCTTTCCTTCTTCTAAACCTCTTTTATTTTTTTTAATAAATGTAGACAAGCCACTAGAAATATGCTATAGGCATAGTTTGAACTCTCAAACTCTTGTTGCGAGAGGGAATGAGTTGCCAACTTTCCTTATAAAGATTTGATTTCCTCTCTTCTGATGCTTTTATTTTTTTATCTAAACATATTGGTCTCGGTAAAACTTTTATTTTTTACAATAGTCAATGCAAACATTAATTTTGGTTACTCTTCAAATTTTTCTTTTTTGTGTGAAAAATACTAAAATCTGTGGAAATGTAAAAGTACAACTTGTATAATTTGAGGGCCTACATTGAAATTTTATCAAACTAATATAAGAACAGAATAGTATATTTCCTATTATTTGTGATTTTGATTATTTTTTCACATGGTTATTATTATTATTATTATTATTGTTTTTTTACAAAAACGACAAGTGCCACAAGGGAAGTCAAGGATGGGGCCAAACACAGAACACACTTGATGCGCCTGAATTTCCACATTTATAAGGAGGGCTCGATCTTGTGTTCTTTTCAGGAGAATGGAACTTCTTAGCAAAGTGTTCCAGTATTAATGGATCCCTTATACTGTTTGTACATGGTTATTATTTCACATATATAATTAATTAATTATTGGTCTCTAAAATAGTGTCAAAATTGCCTTAAAATCTTTGGGGGTGTTTATTTATTATTTAGTATGTATGTGTTTGACTTTAAGCTCTCTGAAAACAATATCATGGATTTATAAATAATTTTCCCTTTCACATATCAAATTATTCTTAATTGACTCTTCAACGAACTTCAAGTACAACCCACACATTTGGTCATGAGTCAATCAGATGAACTAACTTTTTGTGCCAACTGTGTAACTAATAATTAAAATGCAGAGGCAACAACAAATAAAGGACATAGTCACATTAGGTATTGGTTCATTTGGTTGGATTGTATTGATATTCAGTTTATCTATAAAATAAAAATGAATATTTTATGTCCTGTTTAACAGTTGATTCATATCATCTACCACATGGTTCCCTGCAGAGCCCAGACAAAATATTAAATAAATAAAAATTTATTTTTGTCACATATGACCAAATGGATCGTCAATATCTATAGAACTCTTACTTCACTCCAAAAATAAAACTTTGAAGTTACCTCCCATTTTCGTAAGGCCAAAAACCCTCTTTGCATACCAATTAATTCACATTTTTTTTTGAGAAAATTGTTTGCATGCCGCTCCAAAGTTATATATTTGTTTAAATATTTTTATAAAATTATTATTTACTTGCATACCTTGTTAGCCACAATTAGAATTTTTAAAACTAACTATAATTTAAACTTAACCTTAGTTAATAAAATTATATAATTATAATTATCCTAATATTTTTCAATAATCTTTATTTTTCTCTCTCTAATGTCTATAAAATGATCATTTGTTAGTTGAAAAAATTATATAATTGCATAATTATCATCATTAATAATGATCATTTATTATATAAAATAACTAATGTCAATAAAATAAGGAAAAAAATTTAGGGAAGTATATAATCCAGTTTAATAATTTATTATTATTTTTTTTATTGATTTAACATCTTCCAGAGTCAACTAAATCACGGGGACATATAAATAAAATATTTAATTTAGAGGGATATACAAGCGAATATAATTTTTATATGAATATTTAAACAATTTCAAAATTTTAGAGAGATATCCAAGTAAAAAAACTTTTTTTTTTTCATCTCGCAAACCCAACAACATTCACATTTTTAACATTGACTCGGTTCCAATTTGGCCGAGAAACACACATCACATGCACATGAAGATCACAAAGCTTCATCCAAAATAAAAACTAATTTACATTTCCGAAAGCAAAAGGGGAAAAAAAAATAAATTAAAAAAAAAAACAAAAACAAATTATTATTATTGCTACTGAGCAACAATCAAGTCCGCTTTGGGGGCAATCTCACCGGACACAACGAGGGAGCGATAGATCTCAAAGATGAGTCGCTGCTCGAACTCGGAGCGCCCGGTCTTAACCGTGCGGCTCCGCGGGATTCTCCGGTCCCAGAGAGGCTCGGGACCGGCCGGGATCGAGAGGCTGTTGCCCTTGCCCGCCATCCTCAACATGGCCTCGACGTAAGCGTCTCGGATCCGGCCCAACAACCGGAACGGCGACCAGGCCTTGATCCTCAACCTGAACGCGCGTTTCAACTTCCAGAAGCGCCGGTTGGGGCTACGGCCCCCGTCTCCCAGCCGCACCACCCTCGACGCTTTGCTGCCAGAACTCTCCAGTTTCGTGTACTTCCTCCTTCTCCAGTACGATCTGACTCCCTTGCAGAACCGAGAAGGGAAAGCCTCAAACTCCATCTCTTCTTTGTTAATCAGAACTTTGATTTGACTGCACCCCTCTATGTCTGGATATATATTGTGTATAGGTTGGCGTTATATGAATATGGGTTGGTAGGTAGGTGCTGAGATGGTTGGTGGTGAGGTATCGGGTCAACAATATCGGGTTTATCTCGTACGTGTTGCATTGTCAGAGCAGCATGTGTGGTTTTATTTATTTATTAGTCTCTTTGGGGTGGCTCCTGCTTTCTAGAAAACGGTGATGTTTGTTGCGTCATGGATCACGCAACTTTATGGATGGAGATTCTGCTTTGCAAGCTTATTATATGTTTGTTTATTATTAATTAATAAGATAAAGAAAAACAGATGCACGTTTTAATTGAAAAACTGCAGCTTATTCAAGATTGACCTGCTCGTTCGTTCAAAGAATTCCTCACTTCCATGCTACTTCTACAAGAAATCATGATAAAATGGTTCTTACTTGGGTATCAAGTTAGTTCTGGATATAATCGTTTAATGATGGACCGGTATATTTGGTAGTTATTTTGAGAATGAAAAGTCTACTTATTTTCTTTTAATATCAATTTGAGGAATAATTCAAGTATTTCCAAACAAGGTTGTCGGGTGAAAATAATGTTTGTAAGGACATCTTTTTTTAAAATGATATTTTAAATAAATTTTAAATACTGAGATGTAATGTCAAACTGTACTAGCTATTAATATTAATCAATAAAATAATATTTATCTATTTATTGAAAAAAAAATGAAGTTTAACTGCTGATGGTTGAAAATAAGAATTTATCTTGTTCACAATTCCATTGCTCTTTGCTTTATATATATAGATCCATTTCCGGGATCAAAATAGATTTTGATCAACAAAATATTGATGGAATTCTTCGGAAAATTTTGATGAAAAGGTTAGTTATGATCAGTAATCCTTCATTTTTCTTTGTTTTTGGGTCCACAAGATCATGGTCAGGCTTCACATATCAAACCCAAAGAAGGAAGAGAACCGTAGAAAAGAGGAGATCCAAACACTTGTGCTTAGGGGAGCCTCCAACAGTCAAATCAAGACTCATAAAGAAAGAGGAAGAATTAGAGTGAACATAGAGAGATACCATAATTTAAAATGAGTTTTAAAATTCAAAATCGGAATTTAATCAAAATTAATGCCTTCTTTGTAGGGGAATCCTCCAATATTTTTGTGAATCTTATTAAATAGCTCTTTGATCCCTTAAAAATTTATCCTCCACAATTTATCTAGGCAGTTGAACTGGCAGTTATATAACAATATATATTAAAAAAATCAAAACTTTGATCATTTTATTACCAATTTAAATAATTTTTATATAAATGCCTATTTTCTAAAATAAAAAAATATCAGCAGGAGGCAGACATGGTTGTGTAATAGATGATCAGTCAACGCCAGGCACAGAGGAAATTATATGGTTACTCTTCCGACTTGCTGCCCCCCATGCGTTACAAATGCCATGTGCTGTGTAGCACATGAGAATTTTGCCAGTTCATTAGGCCTAAAGAAATGGACACTAATATGCCACTTTGTTAAACCTTCAGCTCCCAACGGATCACAACTGAAGGTGAATATTTGGTGTGTTGACAGCAATGAGACATGCAGGGCACATGGCTCATATTCTAATGGGTTAGTTGAGGTGAATGAAGTCCTGTGATTTCAATGCTGATTTTGGTCGGTTCCATAAGTCATGATTTTTAGAAATTATATATATTCTGCTTGATGTGAAATCATATAAATTATTCCCAAAAATCATATGCAGAATCCAAGCTTTCAAACAGAACTAAAATATCACATATTATCAGGAACCTAGGAGTATGGTTAATTAATATTATACTAGATACAAACTGTAAAAGCTTGTTTACGGCAAAAGCAATGTCGGGTCTTGTAAACCATAGGTATTGAAGCAACAAGAGTTTTGTAAGTTTTAATATAAAAAATTGGATCACTGTCATGAATAGCAAGAGAAGAACTAGTAGAGATCACTGGTGTAACAATTGCTCATTTTGGCATACGAAAGAATATCTTCAATATATTTTTGTTGTAATAGAAATAGACTATAAATTGGTTTATTGATGCGCGTGTACTATCAATTTGTAAATGTACGGGTCATATTAAATAATAAAGTATACTAAAAAGGTAGGATGTCGAATCAATAGAAATTAAAAAAATACTAATACTAACTATGGTTCTATTATCTAGTCTAACCGAAACTTAATTTATGTGTGGAGAGAAAGAAAACTATACTAATCTAAATAGTAAGACTCGCTAACGACCGGATTGACTCTCGGGAAAACTCTATTATAAACGGAGGTTTCCAGGCAATGAATTTTCCTCGGGTTTTCATAAAAATATAGACTATGATATTAATGGATCGGTATATTTGGTAGTTACTTTGAGAATGAAAAGTCTACTTATTTTCTTTTAATATCAATTTGAGGAATAATTCAAGTGTTTCCAAACAAGCCCCGGTTTTGTCGGGTGAAAATAATGTATGAAATGACATCGTTTTTTTTAAAATGAATTTTTAAATAAATTTTAAATACTAAGATGTAATCTCGAACTGTACTGGCTATTAATATTAATCAATAAAATATAATTTATCTATTTTTCATAAAAAAAGAAATTTAACTGCTGATGGTTGAAAATACGAATTTATCTCAATCACAATTCCATTGCTCTTTGCTTTATATATATATTGAGGATTCGTTTCGGGGATCAGAATAGATTTTGATCGACAAGAGATTGATGGAATTCTTTAGAAAATTTTAATGGAGAGGTCAGTCGCGATCGGTAATCCTGCATTTCCTATTTTTTTCAGTCCACGAGATCATGATCATGCTTCACATATAGAACCTAAAAAAGGAAGAAAACCGTGGAAAAAAGAGGAGATCCAAACACTTATGCTCAGGGAGCCTCCAATGGTCAAGTGGACTCAAAGAAAGTGGAAGGAGAGCGAACCTATAAAGATATCTTAATTTAGAATGTGTTACAAAATTTGAAATCAGAATTTAATCAAAATTGAATGCCTTCTTTGGGGCAACCTCCTTTAATATTTTTGTGAAACTTATATAATAACTCTTTGAAGTTTGAAACCTTAAGAATTTATCCTCCCCAATTTTTTCTCCACGGTTAGATGACTGCCAGTTGGATTTCTATATTAATTGATTATGCTGCATGTTTAGAGTTATTTTCACCGGTAACAATATATATTAAAAAATCAAAACTTTGATCATTTTATTACAAATTTAAATAAATTTTACATAAATGCCTATTTTCTTAAAAAAAAAAAGCAGGTAGAGGCAGACATGGTTGGGTAATAGATCAGTCAACAACGACGCACATGTACACGAGGAAATTATATGGTTACTCTTGCGACTTGCTGCCCCCATGCGTTACAAATGCCATGTGTTGTAGCACATGAGAATTTTGCCAGTTCATTAGGCCTAAAGAAATGGACACTAATATACCACTTTGCTAAACTCTTCAGCTTCCCATGGATCACAACCGAAGATGAATTTTTTGGGAGTTGACCGCAATGAGGCATGCACATGGCTCATATTCTAGTTGAGGGGAATGAAGTCCTGTGATTTCATTGCTGATTTTGGTCGGTTCCATAGGTCATGGATTTTTAAAAATTTTATATATTCTGCTTGACGTGAAATTGTTAGGTTTATTGAGGAGGTTGTATGATTTTAAGGATGTCAATCTCTTAATATAACAAGCAAGCACATATACAACCACACAATAAAAACATTAAGAGAGGAGACAAGCAAATTAGTAACCCAGTTCGGCTACTTCCAAACCTATGTCTGGGGGACCAAACCTGGAGATAACAATCCATTAAAAGAGGAGTAAAGACATGAGTACAATGATAGCCACTCACACTCTCAACAAATATAAGCACCCTCTTAAGATTGACCGATGTCCACTCACCCTTACTGTAAGGATCTCTCCTGTGGCTCATCCTAAATCCTTAGAGCAGGGTCTTATATAGACGTTTCCACGTCCCTAAAATAGCACCTACCTCTTTTAGAATCTCTGCCGCAACTAATTTGAACGTCTTCCAAATTTAGCCGTTGCAACTCCTGTTATAACCGAGCTTACAACTTGATCAGACTGTTGACCCTGATTGAGCTGTAGCTTCCATTGTAACACGACCTCAAGACGCCTCCAACCCTCCTGGTCGTGTCCGAGTCGAATACCGTCGAATCCTCTAAATCTCAACCTTCGGAAACTAGTTGAACTCTCTCAGCCCCGTCCGTAATACCTCCTCAAAGATAACACCTCACCAAGGAGCATAATCACCAGGATACTCTTCAAAGATTTTCTTCCAAACTTGATATTCATTCATCCAATTTTGGATCTTCAAAATCTTCCAAACTTAATCTCAATCATCGAAGTTTGGGTCTTCATGATCTTCATTAAATCATACCATGATTAGCCTTTACCATATTTAGTCTTCAACCTTCACTAAATATAGCCTTCAATCAAATCTTCAATCAAATCTTTGCTTTGTACTATATTTAGTCTTCAATCTTCACCAAATATAGTCTTTATGATATTTTTCTCTTCATGTTGATTTTGTTGCCAAATAAAACCATTCTCCAAATTAGGCTTCATATATCATGCTTGCTCCTCAAGTAAAGATCTTTCCAAAGATAGCTCCAATCCAAAGATAGCTCGAAGAATATTGGAATCTTCAATGCCTTGTCATCAATAATGCCATGTCATCTTTGCCATGTCATCTTGTGCCACCTCATCTTTGTTGCCACATCATCTTGTGTTATGTCATTTTTGCGCGTGTATACACACTCACACAAGTGCACGTGTCGCCAAAGTAAAAATTTTACCGGTCAGGGATCATAGGGAGTAGGATGATAGCTAATTAAAACCTAAGCAAAGAACTACACTAAATCAATCAATAAGCGTGATTGTTGTTGACAGAAAGATCTCGAGTCACGTAAGTAACGAAGGGATAAAAGATAGGGAAGACACTCAATTATAAGGATCTAGGGTTGTATGGTGTTCGGACATGATTAATATTTTCTCTATTGACTAATGGTGATTTACTTTGTTGTCTTTGTAAGTATACACTCAGAGACGATCTAAGGCACTTATGTGCGCATCCTCCTAATTCCTTATGTCTACGGAATTCGCTTCAGCTCTTCCCCATATGTCTATGGCGATGGAACGAAGTGTTGTTGGATCTAGACTCAATCCTGACCGTGGAAGACCACTGTATATGTCTTTGCTAGTAAGGTCTACAGGCTGTCACCTCGACTTCTACCTTATGCTACACACTCATCAACCCTAATCTAAGATTTGGGAGGACGGAGCACCGTCTGCTGGGGTCAGTCGGGCTCGTAATAAATTGGGCGACCTCCAGGGAAGAGAAGAGGTCAAGAAAGTGAGAAAGCTGTGCCGCTGCTTGTCAACAGAGCCGCCTGGTTCACCTGGGAAAACAGTGAACCTCCACTGCTTGTCGTGAAACTCTCAGTGGTGGTTTCAGACGTCCACGAACTTCTGGTAAGTTTCTCCTCCCCCTGCAGTAGTTTTTCAGGGTAGTTTCATGTATTCCAGTGAGATTCCAAGCTCGCTGGAGGAGAAGAAGGTGACGACCGAGGAAGGATCAACTCCGGCGAGCCATCTAACGACTGGTAGCCCCTCGGGGTGATGGATGAGTCGCGAAGCAAGTTCCCTGGATGAGTCTTTTGCATGCCCGCCGACTAAAAGCACCATCTCCGGTGACAGCTCCGGCGAGGCGCAGGCTGAGAGAGTGAGAGAGAGAAATAATTAATTAGTTAATAATTAATTATTTAATATAATTAGTTAAATAGATAAAGATTTAAAAGTTATTTAAAAACTAGTTTAAGTTGGTTGGGTTAACCCATTAGCCAAGCTGGGCCAGTCAGGATCAAGTTGGTCCAAGTGATTGGGTTCAACCAACTGGTTAATTAAATTAAAAGACATAAATGAGTTATGTGATTGGACTTAATCACATCAGCTAGGTAGAGTTAACTAGGAATCAAAGGGATTGGGTTGAGGCCCAAATTAAACTGTTGGGTCAAGTCAAATCGATTTAAGTTAGACAAGTAAATAGATTTTATTAAAATGATTAAGTCTAACCAAGTGAAGGATTAATTTGATTTAATTAAGTTAAAGGGCTAAGGAACCAGATTAATTGAACCAGGTTATAAAAGAAAAAAAAAGAAAAAGGTGCATGTGGGGGGGGGGGGGATTCGAACCAAGGCCCCCCAACTAGCTTGGTAAAGCTCTAACCACTAAGCCATAAGAGGCCGCTAGGATAGTGGAAGGCCTTTTAATATAAATAGAGCTGGGCCACAACAATTCTAATGGGCGTGATAACCCATAAGAATGGGCCCAATAGCTGTATATAGCCAAACTCGATCTAGTAGACTTTTAAACACAACAAGAGTGTGTCAAGTTGATCTGTTGACTCTAGTTTGACCAGGATGAAGAGGAGAGTCAACCTATAGTTCAAGTTGTGGGAAGGAAGAAATAATGACTTAATAAAATATCGTGTGAGACCCGTTTATCTGGGCTATGGCCTACCGTGAAAGTGAAAGAAAGAGTTAGACATGTACATCTAAATAAGTAGGGTCTTACTTCTATTGTTGACACTAATAGTAGTTTTACTACCAGATACCGACGTGGAGGACTAGTGACATACCAGAAGGAAGTTAGAAAGTTTTCAAGCTTCTGACTAAGGTAAGATACATTGCCTAGCCTACACCCGTTGTCTTGGTTTCTTGCTTGAATAATGCTATTCTATTTGGCATGCCTTACTTTCATATTGATTGGATACATACACATAGCTGCTAGTTGTTGTCATCTTTTCTTATGTGTATGTGATTGTTATGCTAGAGATAGTGTTGCCACTATCTGTTTGTTGGTATGCTCTATGGACATGCCCACCCGTGGGCCGACACTTGGTCATGGGCACATGATCTTGTGTGTTGGCCGGGAGGTATGTGCCAACTAAGTTCCTTCGTCTGCCCGGTTCAGTGGAGTGTGGGGACTCCTTAGCAAAACGTTCAGGGCCGAGGACACTCTGACGTTTTGGCATCCCATGCCAGAGGGGTGGTAATACTCTGGTTGTCCAACCTGTTAGTGGGGTTGATTTGCTGACCATGTCGACATGCACGAGAGATGGCGTTACCGATTCACGAACGGATGGTCGTTTCCAACCAGGGATGTTGGAGGTGTCTGGGAGATAGTTGCTTGTTTTCATGACTGTAGATACTGTTTCTACTTTCTTTTACTTGTCATGATTAATGGTGTTGATATTACATGCCTGTTTGTTTCCCTGCGGGGTACTTACTGGGCTTTCCTTTCGAAAGCTCAAACACTTGACTTTCTTTCCGGATCTTAAGGAGTAGACTTGCCGCAGGAGCCAGTTGAGGGATTGGGATTTTGTTGCTGAGGTTCGAGAACCCAGTGTTTACTTTAAGAGAGAGAGAGAGTCTGTTATGTAGGACCCTTGTAGGGCCATAACATTTATGCTACTCTACATTTTGTTATCATACTACTCCGATTTTTTACATTTGAAATTGTTGTTATCTGTGACATTTTTTTAGGCCTTGTGACCAAGTGGGGCGAGCCTCTACTTAGGCACGACCGATCTGTGCACGTGCCCGAGGTCCTGAAATCCGGGTCGGGGCATGACAGGGATAGTAATCCGGGGTGCCATGCTCTCTGTATTGATAAACCTTAGATTGCTAACTGTTAACTGTAGTCTCTAGGATTTCTTTAGTTAGAATTAGATCATCATCTACCCTTTTTAGGCTATGTAATAGAGTTCTAGTTAGTGCTAGTTACTAGTCCCTGTGGATTCGATTACACTACCTTCAGGGTACTTTACTACTTGAGCGACCCTGTGCACTTGCGAGCTATGAGCACATCAAGTTTTTGGCACCATTGCTGGGGATCGACGTTCTAGGAACATTGGGGTTTTGTTATTCTAGCTATCTTAGTATTAGTTTATTTTTATTTTTATATTTAGCTTATCTTATCTTTTCGGGCTGCTCGTGTTTTCTCTTTCTGTGGAAGGTACCGGTGTATGACTAGAAGCAGGGTTCCATACCGAATAGAAGTACCAGATCCAGACTTCAAGCGTTACCTTTGTTGCCAAATAAGAGAAACCCTTCTAAGAAAGCAAGCAACAAAGGAGAGTAGTACAGAAGTGAACCAACTAGAAGTGATGCCAGCACCAAACCTATCTATTGCTAGTTTTGCCAGACCGAGCCTCGATGGTATCGGCTCAAGCATCAACCCTTCACCGATCGATGGGCATGACTTTGAATTGAAACATCATATCATTCAAATGATTCAAAATCAATGCCAGTTTGATGGCTTCCAAGATGAGGACCCATATGCACACCTAACAACATTCTTGGAGATCAGCAACACTTCCACAGTAAGAAGGGTACCTGCTAATGTTGTCTGTCTTAGGCTATTTCCGTTTTTACTTAAATACCGTGCCAAATAGTTGTTGAATTCTCTACCTCCAGGATCGATCACCTCGTGGGCGCATTTGGTCGAAAAGTTCCTAACTAGATACTTCCCATCGGCCAAAATCACAAAGCTTAGGAGCGACATCTCATATTTCAAACAGTTGGAGTCAGAGACGTTGTATGATACCTGGGAAAGATACAGAGAGCTACTTAAGAAGTTTCCACAACACGGGATAGTGGACTGGATGCAAGTCCAGACCTTCTATGATGGACTTAATGTGGCCACCAAGCAGATGCTAGAAGCAACGACCAATGGATCCTTGTGCAATAAGGAACCCGAAGCAGCCAAGGAGCTGATTGAAGAGATGACTATCAATGGATAATGGAGTTCTAAAAGAAACAACCATAAATTGAGCCAAGCTGTAAGAATTTATGAGATAGACTTGCTGACAGCCTTGGCAGCAAAAGTGGACGCAATAGGCAAACTATAGGACAACATGTCTATTCAATAACATGCACCGGTAATGAACTGCGGGACTTATGGAGATTAATCACATACCATATTCCTGACCACAAAAGCTAGTATGGTGCCAGTCGAGCAGGTTGACTTTATGGGTAGCCAGAAGAGATATCAGAACAATCAGTACAGTTCTACCTACTACCTCGGATGGAGGAGTCATCCAAATTTTTCATGTAGCACTCTCGGGCAAAGTTAACTTCAACCAAGGCTGAATCAACCAATAGGTTTCCAGCAGCCTACACAAGAAAAGAAAGGGTCAAATTTGGAAGGCATCATCGCGCACTACATTCGTACCAACAATGAACACCTAAATAGAAACTAGGAGCTCATGCGAAATCAACAAGCGTCATTACAGAACCTTGAACAACCAGGTTGTTCAAATAGCGAATTCTCTTGCCGAACAACTACTTGGCACTCTTCCCAGCAATGCCGAAATCCAAGAGAATCAGTGAAAGCCATCACCCTCGGGAGTGAAACTGAGTTATCCTCACCTCCTACCAAAAATTAGAAAGACACCACGAATGAGAAGGAGGAAAGGGAGAAACCTAAGGAAAAATCAGAGGATTCGAGCAAGGGCAAGGACCGGCAAGCTCCAAAGGTGCGTGAGTACCAACCATAATTACTTCACCCTACCAAGGTGAAGAAGGACCAACAAGATCAGCAGTTCAAAAAGTTCTTGGAGATGTTTAAGGCATTGCACATCAACGTTCCGTTTGTGGAAGCTCTTTCACATATTCCAAGGTATACCAAGGTTTTGAAGGAACTACTCACCAATAAGAGGAAATTGGAGGAAGTGTCCACAGCAACGTTAAGTGAAGAATACTCAACAGTTCTCACAAACAAACTACCAAGGAATGAGAAGGATCCAGGGAGTTTCATAATTCTCTGCACTATTGGAGGTTTGGTGGGTGAGAAAGCCTTAGAGGACATTGGAGCGAGTATAACACTCATGCCGTACAAAATAATCCAAAAGTTAGGGCTTAGGAAGCCAAAGCTAACCAAAGTGACACTTCAGATGGCTGATCGATCCGTTCACCACCCTCGAGGAATCATTGAAGATGTGTTGTTGAAAGTTGGTAAATTTATCTTACCCGTGGACTTTTATCATATTGGACTTGGATGATCAAGTGGAAGTACCCCTCATCCTTGGGAGACCGTTCTTGAATAAACACAAGAAATATTCGATATCAAGGACGGTCAAATGGCTTTCAGAGTCGAGAAAAAGAAAGTCGCGTTCAAGCTTCAATCAGTCATGCGACATCATATGGTGTTTGATGACTCATGCTATTTTGTTAATCAAATTGATGACTGTGTTTTGATTTTGTTCAGGATGAATTATTAAAGGAGCAATTGGAAGATCTATTCTTGGGGAAACCAAGAAACTGGGGAAAACCTGAACATGTAGAATTGATAGTCCCCATAAAAAAAGGAAGAAGGGACTGTAGAAGTTGACGTCAAGAAAGAAGAGTGACACCCACACCTGCAAATCCACCATTGGGATCATTTGAGAGCAAATCTTGTGAGTATGAACTCATTTCTTATCTAAGTGTGTAGATGTTGAGCAGTGTACCTCCCAACGGTGATCTAAGAGGTACCACTTATTCGAACTACCTTGAGCGTCACAAGTACGTCAAGCTAATGACGTAAAACAAGCGCTTCTTGGGAGGCAACCCAAGTTTAGTTAGTCCCTAGTTAGGTTTCATAGTTAATTTTATTTTTAGATTTAGGTTTAGGCATACATTAGTGGTGATAATATTTCCTCAATAATGATTAATGGCAACATGATTTCTTAGATGTTTAACGACTAATTTTTATCTTTGGAGTCAATAATACTTTGGTGCATGTTACCTCCTAAAAGAGAGCTAATTATAGGGCGTAATATGCTAGTTTGAGAATAAATATGGGCCTTAAATAATGTATTCAAGAGCCAATTTGGGCTCTTTTGTATAAATTCTACCTCAACTAGCATGCATACTTGTTTTAGTGAAATTCAATATCAAATGGATCAATTTCTGCACTAATGCAAGTGCTTTTCAAATTAATAGATGGTGAGGTTATTGGAGAGCTATAGGGATGATCTTGGAACAAATGGATCGGTGTTCTATGACAAAGGAGCAAAAGAAAGGAGAGAGGGCTGTGAGCATCCTAAAAGAGAGCTAAGATTAGGAATTTATTGGTAGAGCTAAAGGACTCCAAACCCAATCTCTGCTATTTATATTTAAGATATACAACTCAGGAACACTAAGTTTAAATTTTAGCTAAATCTGAGTTGAAATGGTTATCCGATCGTGGATTTGATGAAGACATCGTGATGCTGGTAGCTTGCATAGCGATGCTCGCAGAGAGCATCGCGATATTAACACCAGACAGAAGCCCAGAACCCATATTTTCATTAGTATTGCTATGCACGATCCTGCCATCATGATGGTATTTCTTGGGGGTATACAAGTGACTTGATTTTTAGATTCATTGTTTTACATTTGATTGATCTCTCCTTTATACCGAATCATAGATGTTTACTTTCTTATTTGCTTCATTATAGATTTAATGTTTGTATTGGCGACTTGAACATCTATCAAGGTTGTATGAACTCATGATTTGACATTTATATTAGGGAAATTTGCCAAAATGGCCCTGTTTTATTTATTTATTTATTTTTTTGGCCCTAGGTCAAATATATTTGCCAAAATGGCCCTGCCGCAAGAACCAAAGTGCTGACTCAGATGCAAATCGGCCTTTCAAAGGCCGATCAGCTCGAAAGATGATGTTCTAGAGCTAATCGGCCTTTCAAATGCCGATTAGCTCAATACAGCCGATGAAGAGGACTTTTTGAAGCTAATCGGCCTTTCAAACGCCGATCAGCTCCAAACAGCTAATCGGCCTTTGAAATGCCGATTAGCTCAACACAACCAACGTAGAGCACTTCTTTGAAGCTAATCGGCCTTTCAAATGCCGATTAGCTCCAAAGATGATGTTTTGGAGCTAATCGGCATTTCAAAGGCCGATTAGCTCAACACAACCCAGGTTGAGGGCTTCTTTGAAGCTAATCGGCCTTTCAAATGCCGATTAGCTCCATAGAGCTCTTTTTCATGGTGTATGGAGCAAATCGGCCTTTCAAATGCCGATTAAACTAATCGGCCTTTGAAAGGCCGATTTGCATCTGAGTCAGCACTTTGGTTGCTGACTGCGCAGTTCCAGGGCCATTTTGGCAAATATATTTGACCTAGGGCCAAAAAAATAAATAAATAAATAGAGCAGGGCCATTTTGGCAAAATGCCCTTTATATTATCCTATGTTTGCTTTGAAAATGTTGTTTTGGATATGCTTATGATTCGATGCTCTTTATATCGATCGCCGACGGGCGATGACTATCTGTAGTACTTTATGCATAGATATATGTATGTGGGGAAGGTATAGGATCATAGGGTGGAGCGGAGTGACAACCAAGTTACCAATAGCTTAGACATAAGTATATTGGTAGTCCATGGTGATGATTGAATCTAGGTCCTATAATGCTTCCTTTCACCATAGACATATGGTAAGGCTTGGAAGCATTTCGTTAGACATAGGGACTTGTAGGTAGCCCCCGGAGTGCACATAAGTGTCGGATTCATCATTGATTAACCCGTATCTTTAGCAACAACATCATAGCAAAAATAGGAGAAAATCCTTCTAAGTCAAAGAGCCATACAACCCTAGAAGCTTATTATTAAGAGTTTCACCCAAGCAACCTTCGTAATTCCATCACTTTCTTAGGATTTAGTTATCTTCCACTTTATTGATCGATTGATTTTATCAAGCAACTTAGTTGGTTATTGTTCATCTATAACTAGTAAGCCTTTCCTATGGATTCGACTCGGTACTCATCTTAATTTATTACCTATGATCATGTACGCTTGCATGTGGAGACTTGAGTGCTTACACTCGTAGCTAACAGTCAATAGTGTAGGTAAAAACAAGGCAAAGAATAAAAAATCAGGGATTTACAGAGAGATACATGCCCTTACACACGGGCGTGTGTGAGCACGTGTAACTCTCGAGAAAGGAGAAAGAACCGAGCAAGAGAGAACAGAGAGTTACACGACCGTGTACTAGACCGTGTTAACTCTCGAGACGAACAAAGTGAGAAGACAAAAGAAATACTGAGAGTTACATGCCCTTAGACACTATCGTGTCCATGCCCGTGTCTCGATGTACTAAGTGTAGAGTAAAATATCGAGAGTTATAAGCCCTCCAACACGGGCGTGTGGTCGGGCGTGTGAGCATATACACTACTGCGTAACAAGCATTTGAACTGTGTGGTCCGCGCCCTCGACTTCATTGAAAGGACACGGTCTTCCACACGCTCACACACACGCCCATGTCCACCTATAAGGCCACACACACGACCGTGCACGGCCCATGTGCGGTGAACCAAATCGAAATCAAGGGTTTTATAAACGGGATTTGGGGCCATCGCTCCGCACCTCTTTGATTCCTCTCTCTTAACCCTCACTCTGGTGACCAAATCCAGGCAATTCTCGACCAAAACCTCAGCGCGCCACCATCAAGAGTCGAGTTTTAGCTCCATTCACAATCTTCACCGACCACATGACTGTATCCACACCTCACACGGCTGTGTCAAACTTCTTCTCCAGTGAGAATACGGGCTTGAAGAAGCAATGCTTTGTGAGGCCACCTAAGAGAAGGAGATGAGAAGGGAGCTTGCGAGATTCGTCGGCACCCATCTTGGGAAATGAGATTCAGAACGCCAGGTATGCTCAATTAAGCCAGAAGAGGTTCGGTTATAATACCCCGATTTTTTTTGAAAGAATTGATGCTGGATTAGAGGGTAAAAAAATGTATAAGAAAAGTTGGGGACTAAATTGAAAAATTACAAAACAATAATATTAATTAATTAATTTTTTTAATAAAAGGGCAACTTCAATGAAGCTGGTGCCCTCTCCACCGCCTCATTTCCCTATAAATACACCTAAGCAGCAAAAGTTAATAGATAGAGAGGAAGGAAAGAAAAAGAAGAAGTAATAGAGAGATAGGGGAAGAAAATCCGGGAATGAAAGAGAGAGAGGAAGGGGGTGAAAAGAGAGATGAAGGGAAATAAAGGAAGAGAGAGGGCTGCAGGCATAGGAAAAAGAAAAAAGAAAGAAGAGAGGAGAAGGAGGAGGGAGGAAAAGAGAAGAAGGAGAGAGACGGTTAGGAGAAAAGAAGAAAAAGAAGAAAAAAATAAAAGAAAGAAAGAGAAGAAAAAAGAGGAAGAGAGAAGGAAGGGAGATAGAGAGAAATCCTAGTTATTTTTTATTTTTTTCAAGTTTGCTTAAGGGAGGTTCTGGCAAAATCAAAAGGAGGGATAAAGGTAAACCTATTGCTAATTTCTCGATTTTTTTAGTTTTTTGTCAGTGGGAATATATATATATATATATATATATATATATATATATATATATATAGGTGTCCGTATTTTGGTCGGTTATACATATATAATATATCCACATATATGTGTAGATATTCGCCTTCATGGTCGGTTACACATATGTGGTTAGACAGATAATAACTTTATTTAAGCGTTCCCACAATACTAAGTGTATATATAACTTTGTCCCATGAGTGGATAATAATTTATAGTGACAACTTTCCACTTTTTATGCTTATATAAAAATGGACCAAATAAAAATGGACTCAAAGGATGTGATATTAAAATTCTTTAAGGGAATGACCTCTTACGTGGGAGCCGAGACTTTAATAAGAAAATGGAAGAAAATAGAATATATTAAAAATGAATAAGCAAGAAATTAAAACATTTTCCAAAGAAATGATTTTTGGATATTTTGGTGACACAGAAAATCACAAGAAAGCTTAACCAGGAAAAAAAGGTAAGGGATCCACTTTCTTGATGGGGTAAAGTTAACCCTTTCCTTTGCATTTTTTTTTTTTGGCTTCCATGGGTTAACCTTGAACCTTTCCATGGTTGGATTTTTTTTTTTATGCTCTATGACACGGTAAAATGGCTATATTTTTCTTGCCTCCTTATGCATATGAAATTTTAGAAATCCTTTATGCTCCTATGTGATTAAATGCTTCATTTCCATGTTTGGACAAAGGATATGTTGACCAGTGGGTCCGAAATTATACAGCCCTCCAATGCATTAGGTAAAGCATGTCCTTGGAATGGGATAATCCAGTGGATAAGAAGTATGGTGTCATGGCGGTTAGCCCTGACAATTTTATGTTATGACGTCCAGACTATTCAAGAGATTATCTCCAATGTTTGATGCTTATGTTTGATGTTTAATACCCTCCGTGACTTTGTTATTTCAATATCTTTACTCTCACAGTTCATGGTTTTACTCACACAGTTCATGTTTATCTTACTGGGCTCTTTCAGCTCACCTCTTGTTTCTTTGATTTCCAACCCTAGTTGAACTAGAAGTCTAAGGAAGGAAGTTGCGTAATAAGACTAGTGTTAGCACTTGGGAGTTTAAGTTTATGTTTTTAGTATCTTGTTTATGTATAAGGATTTGTAATATTGTATCTGGTGTCCTAAACTTCGAAACTCCTAAACTTTTGATCATTATGATCTTGGGAGATGTAATAAATTATGTAAGGATTATGTATGTTTAAGCTATGTTTTGAGATTATCGCACCCGATCTGGAGGTCCCGAATTTGGGGGCGTTACAGTTGGTATCAAAGTCAAAGTTTAGATAGTTTAGAATTTGGGACAGAATAACGCAAGTATTATGTTTAAATGAAATATTTTCTAGATAGAGCCTGTTATTAAGATTAATGGCATAAGGTTTTTAAGTGATTATTCCTAAAATTTGAAAGGATATGATAATATGCTAACCCATTTGCGTCTTAGGAAGATATGGTAAACTACCAATCATCTACCAACGATCAATCTCGGAATATGCCTGCACTGAATGTTTGACCAATGCCGATGGGGGAAGGAATGGAGAATATATCAGCTATTTTAACACAGCTAGCACAAGCCATGGCTGGAAATACGAATCAAAGGGAACAACCAACACTAGCACAACTGGGTACCGTCATGGTGGAGCAGCTTATGAGGCAACATCCTCCATCATTCAGCAAGTCAACTGACCCAATTATAGCTGAGGGATGGATTAACTCATTGGAGAAAATCTTTGAGGTAATGGGGTGCTTGGACTGCTAAAAGGAAAAATTAGCTATCTATCGGCTAGATGGGGAGCTGATCAGTGGTGGATGCTAAATAACAATACAAAGGCGAGAGAAGAAATAAACACCATAGGATGGGAAGATTTCAAGGCACTATTTATGAATAAATACTTTCCTAAGACGCTGAGAATCATAATGGAAGATGGATTCTTAGGACTCAAACAAAAGGAAGATGAAAGGGTCGCGGTGTATGCGGCAAATTTCACCAGACTAAGGAGGTATGCCTCACACTTATTTACTACCGAGCAAAAGAAAATTCATCGATTCTACCAAGGTCTTAAGCCAGGAATACGAAGGTCATTAGCTTTGTTAGAATTTGCAAACTATGAAGCTATTGTTAGGTGTGCAACAAATGTGGAACTGGAACACATTAACTTCCTGCAATCTCGAAACCACAATGACAAGAAAAGGAAAATGGAACACCAGTCTTGGAGTTCAAAGGAAGTTAATTATGGTCGAGGGGAAAAAGATAGCCTGCTCTACGTGCCAAAAGTGTGGGAAGAAACACCTTAGCGACTGTTTACTTGGCTCAGGGAGATACTTCAAGTGCGGAAAAGGATACCAAGCACGAGATTGTCGGGGAGACGCGAAGCTTGGAGAACCACAACCGAATAACCAACACCAAGCCCTGAGACCAGCTCAAAATACACAACTTGGTATTAAATGCTTCAACTGCAATGAGGTGGGACATTATGCTAACTAATGTCCTAAACTGAAGGTGGCTGGAGGGAATCGACAACAGCAACCGCAAAGACCAAGAGAGCAAGCACGAACATTTGCCATCACAACTAGGGCTGTCAAACGATCAAGCTGTTCATGAGTAGCTCGAGATCGGCTCGGTAAAAGCTCGAGCTCGGTTCGGAATTTCGTGTTTTCGAGCCGAGCTAGAGCTTCAATTTCGAGCTAGAAATTAATTTCGAGCCGAGTCGAGCTCGATCGAGCTTAGCTCGAAAGCTCGAAATTTAATATTAATATATTATATATAATATAAATATTAATAAATATTAAATAAATATTAATAAATATTAAATAAATATTAATAAATATTAATAAATATTAATAAATATTAAGAAATATTATAATATATGAATAAAATATTTAATATATATAATATATTATTTATAAAAAATTAATTTATAAATAAGTTTTTAATTTTAAACTAAATCCGAAATTTCAAAATTATAATTGAGTTCTTAATTTCGAGCTATCGAGCCGAACTCGAGCTTTCGAAATTAAAATCGAGCAGAGCTCGAGCAAACGTATTTGAGCTAATTTCGAGCTCGAGCTAGGCTATTTCGAGCAGAATTCGAGCTGGGCCCAACCCGATCAAGATCGGCCAGTTTACTGCTGTGAGGCCCGAAGATTTTTGGTTAATAAAAGAAAGTCCCCAAGGTTGGATCTAATCGAACTTTATTAGAAATGGAGAATTAAAAAGATTAATCTCTTTATTTGGGTCATTAGGGACCTAGTGGTAATTTTGGAAAGTCTGAAGGCTTAAAGGAAAATTGTCTCTCTCTAAGAGAAGGACTTGCATGTAAATGAATAGAATAAGAAGGGTTATTTGCAAAATGTAAATAATAGGCATGCATTGAAAGCCTTAAGAAGAAATCAACAGCCAAGATTAAATAATTTGAGAAGTACCTATATTTTGAATTAAGTGGACTTTATGTGGAAAGAAATATTTAATTGGTAAGGGATTTCGATAAGATGCTATTTATGAATTCAAATATTAAATATGAGATGAAATTGGGTAATGCCTTAATTAGGGTTAATAAGAGTCATCAAGGATATTTTGGTAATTTCAAAAAAAGATTGGGCTTAATGTGATTAAATCAACAAGGTCAAAGTCATCATGTCACCCGACTTGGGTTAAACTCGTAGGGATTGGTATGAGATAAAATAGATAAATATAAAATTAAATTTCTCAAATATGAATTATGATGTAATCAGAATGTAATATTTGAATTAAATCAGGATTATCTAGTAATAATACTTTACAATAGGGAATTGAAAATCAATTAGGAGATAATATTTGAGTTGAATTAGATTTATCTTTTAGAGATAATTATAATTCGTTTATAATTAATCCTTATCTAGAATTTAAATTATAACTCGAATTAGATAAACACAATTTAACTCTATCTCAAATTTAAAATTTGAGTAAGATTAGAATTCTCATATCTATATAAAGGGGGATATAGTGGGAGAATTGAGATACAATTTGTTGAGGGATTTGCTAAGGGAGGTCGGCGTAGAGTGTGAGGACACGCCAGGAGGGAGTCTCGCGTGATTCGAGACATCATTGATAGAGGTAAATACCTTCACTCTCCCTTTAATTAATGCATAGATTAGGAAGGAATAAACTTAAGTCAACATGTAGACTTTTTAAGGATGATAGTTTCAGACCTACAGTCTGGCTGTCATTTTGGAGTAATATTTTAAACCCTTTTTGTTCTCCGATTTGGGTGTATAATACATCGTTAGAAAATATAGGAAATTATCTTTCCAAAAAATACTAGATCATTAAAATCTGACTCACGGATTAGGAGATATGAGCAGTTCTTTAGGATTGCGCATAACCTACTACTAAAATTGTACAGTTCTGAGCTGCCAGTTTTGAGTATATTTTTAGTTAGTTATAGTTATTCTGATTGGGTCATATAATATACTGTTGGAAAGTTTATGAAAATAGCTTTCCAATGAATCTTAAATCAACGTGATCGGATGTCTGGATTGAAAGATATGGACAATTCTTTCCGACTGCGCAAAACTGGCAGAAATTCTGCATTTTGTTTTGACATATAAATTAATAAGATCCTTATAGGTGATCATGTAATTGGGCTGAGTTTAGTCAAGTTCGATTTTATTAATTTGATTAAGAGTTAATTGATTGATCCAAGTTAGCCTTGAGTTAATTTATTAAAGGGGTTGGGCTCAACCGAGTAATAGTTTAGGTCAAATAAGTTAGGTTGAGATTTTTAAATCAATCGAGTTAATTGATTAGTGGTTTTGATGAAGCCTAGTTGTACTGATTTGTGAATTAATTGAATTCAACCAATTTGTGAACTTGGGTTGGGTTTGGGGGGTTTGAACCATGAACCTTCCACTTGGGCTTGGTGGCCCTTAACCACCAAGCTATGTAGTTCTTTTAGACTAGACATGGGAAAGTGACTAATGAAGGGGCCGGAAGTTAAGTTTAGGCCAAATTAGTGAAACTTGCATATCATACTAGAAATTTTAAGATATTACCGATATTAAATCGGGTTTTTATTACCAAATACCGACGTAGAGACATATCAGGAGTAGGAGTCCGGGGAAGATCCCAGATATTGTTGCAGAAGTAAGTTACCTTCGCCTCGATTCCCGCCCATCTTTGGGTTTTCTTTGTGTTTGTTAATGCTATTTCTTTTAGCATGTGCTATTGAACTTCTGTTATTGGATGCATGCACGTACCTATGTTTGCTTGTTTTCCTTCCTTTGTACGTGCATGGTTGAGAGCTAGAGTAGAGTGCTTTTATTGCTTGTTATGCTCGTTGGACACGCTGGCCCGTGGGCCGACACTTGACCGTGGATACATGGTCCCCTGTGCTGGTCGGGTAAGCGCGCTCCGGACGGGTTCTTTTCCGGTTCAGTGGAGTGAATGCTCAAGTGAGAGTGGTGCGTTCAGGGCTGAGGACACCTTGGCATCTCTGATGGTTCCATGCCTGGGGGGAGGATACTCTGGCAGTCCAACCTGTCAGTGGGACGATACACTGACCTTGTTAACACGTAAGAGAGGTGGAGCTACCGATGATCGACCGAGGTTGAATTCCAGCAGAGGCTGGGGGCTGACGGAAACTTTGGTGTCATCGAATCTATTCTTGGAATTCCATTCCGGGCCTGAGGGCCAGTGGTTAAGACTAGGAGTCCTTGCTTTAATTGTTTTTGATAGACTCCTAGGCTCTTGTTTGTGCGGGCGTAGTCCCGGTTGCTTGCATTTATGCATGTTGCTCATCTTGATTATTGACTGGCTTTGTTGAGATCCCTGCGGGGAACTTACTGAGCTTTCCTTTCGAAAGCTCATTCTCCTTGATTTCCTTTTCTTTTCAGGTTTAAAGGAATAGTGATTACAGACTCAGGAGCTGTGCGTTGAGGTTCTAAGATCTCAAACCTTTTAGTGAGAGACAATGTATTTTTAGGACCCTTGTAGGGCTCATAGTGTACTTTTAAATTTCAAATTTCCGCTGTGTAACTCTTGTTATTAATGGAAATAATGTTATCTGTTTTTTATCATTCAGGCCTTGTATTCGAGTGGGGCTCGTCTCCACTTGGGTACGGCCGATCTGTGCACGTGCCTGAGGTCCCGGGATTCGGGTCGGGGCGTGACAACTGCCCTAATCAGGACTACTGAGGTGGAGCAAGAAAATAACGTGGTGAAAGGTATCTTATCCGTATGCTCAAAAGATGCTTATACATTATTTGATTCTGGCTCCACACATTCTTTTATATCATTCAAGTATGCCAAGCATATAATTATGCCTCATCAGAAATTGGGCGTAGAACTATCTGTGAAAACACTAAACGGCGGTGTTATAACTACGTCAAGAATCTATAGAGCGTGCCCTGTTAACATTTATGGAAGGTCATTACCAGCCAATCTGGTAACACTTCCGATAGTTGAATCTGACGTTATTCTTGGCATGGATTGGCTCTCTACCAATCGGGCAACCATCAATTGTCATAAGAAAGAAGTCATATTCAACTTCTTAAATCAACCAAAGCTAGTATATAAATGTTGAGAGATAAATAGAAATCTCGAGGGACGAAAAATATTAAGGAAGGGTGGTGAAGGTTGTCTCGCACATATCACGGAGGCAACAAAGGAAAGTGCAAGAGTGAAAATTGTGCCGGTTGTACAAGAATATCCAGAGGTTTTTCCCAAAGAGTTACCTGGGCCTCCACCTGATCGAGAAGTGGAGTTCTCTATAGAGTTAAGACTTGAATCCAAGCTGATATCTAAAAGTCCATACCGAATTGCACCAATAGAGTTGGAAGAATTAAAGAAGCAGTTACAAGAATTGTTGGATAAGGGATTTATTGAACCTAGTGTGTCACCTTGGGGAGTACCCGTCCTCTTTGTTAAAAAGAAGGATGGATCAATGCTACTCTGTATTTACTACCACGAACTTAACGGCATTACCATCAAAATGTGAAACCCGAGATTTTTTTTTAAGAATAAATGGGTTTTAATATTTTCATGATGAATTAATTTTCCCAAAAACGTAAATTATTTGGAAAAGGAAGGTTTTATAGTTAAAACCTTAGTTGGGATTAATTATTAAACCCAAGGGCATTTTGGTGATTTGGCATGTTTAGAGGACATGAAAAGGATAAGTTAATAAGTATTACTTGGTTAATTAAATGGTTGATTTAATTAAAATGCCTATGTTTGGGAAAATTCTTGGAGTGGATTAAAAAGGGAATAAATAATTAAATAATTAATTATTTAGAAATTGATTTATTAATAGATGGACAATTCTAAGTTTAGAATTTATTTGAAATAGAATGAGAAAAGAAAAGAATTGGTAAATTCTTAATGATGGAACAAATTCATAGATTGGTGATTGATTAAATATATAAAAGGGAATTCCCAAGTTTAGAAGTAATTGGGGTTTGTTTTGAGAGAGAAGAAAATTAATTTTAATTCCTTAATTCAAATTATTAGGCTGCCAAGGACCCCCTGGTAATTTCACAAAATGCCAAGGGCTGGAAGAGAATTTCTCTCTCTCAGTGATAAAATTGATAAGGACTTAAAAGCGAATAAGGAAAATTTGGAGGGGCTATACACAAGTTGACGTATTAAGCATGCACGAGATAGAATTGTTTTAAAAAGAATGGCTCGGATTTTATTTAGGAATTGATCCGACGGCTGGCGTCGCGTCTGGAGGAGTACGTAGGTTACGACGGTGTTCTCGCCCACGCTCCACCGCGAGCCCACCTTTGTATTTGGAAATTTGCTGGAAAAGGAAGAGATTGATCCTAATTCCGTTTGCGACTGTGTGGAGATATTCTCCACAACCTATAAATTTGGAGACAATCTCCGAAATATAGCATCGCTTTCGTCTCTCTTCTCTATCTTCGTTCCTTCTCTCCGACCTGAGCACCACCATCTGCTGTTACTGGAGAGGCACGAGCAGCAGGCCATTGAATGACGATGGCCGGTCGGGTTCATCGTTTTCTGGTCGTCTGGAGACTGTGCGTCTTGGTGAAGCTCTGAACGTTGCACCGCCAGGAGAGCCACGAGCCAACGCTCAACGTCCGGTGAGTCTCTTGCTCCTCTGATTTTCATTTGGTGATCTGTTAGGATGACATGCATAGATTAAACATAGGAGATTGTTTTTCTTCATATGGCGATTAGATAATAAATTTATATAGTATAAGTTCAAGAAGAGGTTGGATTATTATCACCAAGTGCAGGAGTTTAGCAGAGGATTTAATGGCATGGTTAACAGCTGCGTGTGTGTAGGTGCACAAAGGGGGAAGCTATTTTCTGATCGTGTCTACTGGATAGTTGATAGCGATCAAAGATGTATTAGTAGGGTTCAGTAGGCATGGAGCTGGGGCTTCTGTTATCACAGGTGTGAGGGTAACAGTACTGCCTCCTCTCCTATGGATTGTTAGGATTTGCATTACTTAAGGAGAGTATGAGGGACTTGCATTGTTCTGATTTTCTGGAGATGTGTTAAAGCTTTTCTAAGTTAGAAAAGGAGCAAAGGAACCAAGTTAATTCACTTAACTTAGCATGAAACCTTTCATGAGTTGGGTTAAGGTCTTGAATCATCCCCAGGGCCATAAAGCGATGGGGTGCGATCTTAGTATGCACTGATAGGTTCAGTTTAGAACATTATCAACTAGAATTATGAACTAAGAGGTGGATAGGATTAACTTGAATGATTATACACAAGGTACAAGTATCTAATGGAGATCATAGTGACATTAAGTTATGTGCTGTGTATAGACTCTCTAGACTTTCAAGTTGAATTGAGGAAGAGGTTTATGAGGTTCTCTGTGAAAATCTGGTAGCTAAGAGCAAGACTTCTCATTCACTGACCATGAAGGAAATTAGTTGAAATCTTTAGATAGACTTTTCTCTTATCTTGTGAGGTTATGAGTTGAGAAAAATTCATAGTAGAGTCTGGGTTTATGGCTTTAATTTTGAGAGCAAGCTACAGAAGACTATATCTATTATTAATGTTAAGTGTTGAGAGTGTGTTGGAAGTCCAGTTGTGGCAGATTCTGAAACTGAACCAGAGAGATGGTCAGGTTCAGTCAAGTTGTAGTAGGTTGAATCCAAACACAATATAAGTATAGTTAAGTTAATGAATTAAAGCTAAGATCAATTAACTTAGTTGGGACTAAGTAACTTCTATGGATCATAGGTTCGATCTATTAAGATTGGCTTGGTTAACTTTGAATTGAAGGATGGGGAGCGGTCAGGTGACTAAGTTGGATCAATGTGGTTGAGTTTGAGGATGTAAACTTGATCTTTTGAGGTTGATTAAGTTGACTATGGGCAATTAATGAATTTAATAGCGGTTGGGTTCTATTAGTCAGGGAGGAACCAGAGAAATTGAAAGTTAATTGGAGTTTTGGATTGGGTTTGGTCAATTTTGGGTTGGCCAGGTTTAAAAAAATAATAAAAAATAATAATAATAAACAGGTGGGAGAGGGGGTTTAAAACCATGACTCCTTACTTTAAGTGTTGGGCTCTAACCACCTTGGCCATGATGTTTTTTTTGGTAGCATGAATAAGGTTTATTAAAATGAGGTTGGTCCAACCCTGTTTGTTGTTTGGTCTTCCGCCCGGATTCAGTAAAGCATGGTTGCTCCGTATGGGAAACGATCAGGGATGGGACACCCTGGCGTTTCGGCTTGCCATGCCAGAGGGACGATATTCTGGTTGTCCTGCCCGTAAGTGGGGGTGAGTCGTTGGCCGTGTCGACACGTACGAGAGGTGGCGCTACCGACATATGACCTAAGGGATGTACGACCGGAGGGTTGAGTTTGCAGCAAGTTTGCTGATGATGCTGGCCGGGGGAGGTGTTTGCTGAGCTTCCATTGGAACTCTTATCGAAGCTCGAGGGCTTCCATAGTTAGGGGTCGTACCTTGTTTGTTTTTTTTTTTTTGGTAGACTCCTAGGGATTTTTTGAGGGGCGTGGCCCCAAGATTTGACTTGATTATCATTTTTACTTGATATTATGATTTTCATGAACCCCAGCAGGGGTACTTATTGGGCTTTCCATTCGAAAGTTCATGCACTTGTTTTTCTTCCTGTTTTATGATCCTGAGGAGTAGGAGTCAAACGTACAGGAGCCGATCGAGAGTCGGGTTGATAGCAGAGGTCTGAGGATCTCATTTATCTTTATTTGTTTGAGTGTGAGACTTCTTATTTGTAGGAGCCTTATAGGGCATGTCTTATGTAGGGCATCTAGACCCACTTATTTGATTTTGTTTCTGCTGTGACCTTTTAATAAAATGATTTATTTTGATCATATGTTATATGCTGTTACTTACTGAGGCCTTGTAGCCGAGTGAGATGCGTCTTACTTGGTTATGGCCGGTCTGTTCACGTGCTCAGGGTCCCGGAATCCGGGTCGGGGAGTGACAGATTAAGGTGGTATCGGAGATAGGCAGATAGCAGACACCCTAGTTGCCCTAGTGACTTAGTTAAATAGTTAAACTGAGATTTGGTATGAGATTATGTGTGCCGTCTACACCCGATTTAAAGAGAGAATTGCTAGATGAGGCACATAACTCGATGTTCTCTATACACACTTGCAGCATTAAAATGTACAAGGATCTTAGAGAACATTAGTGGTGGGATAATATTAAGAAAAAGATTGTTGATTTCATATCTAGATGTCTAGTGTGCCAACAAGTTAAGGCGGAACGACAACTTCCAAAGGGAGCTTTACAACCACTACCAGTACCCAAGTGAAAATGGGAAAATGTGACAATGGACTTTGTTACAGGGCTACCAACGACGACAAATGAGCATAATGCAATTTGGGTAATAGTGGACCGATTAACAAAGACGGCTCACTTCATTCCAATACGAGAGAATATTCCCTTAGAGCAATTAGCTCGACTCTACATTAAGGAAGTTGTAAGATTACATTATACACCATTATCTATTGTTTCTGATCGAGATCCAAGATTTACATCAAACTTTTGGAAGAGTTTGCAAAAGTATTTAAACACGAAGTTAAACCTTAGTACTGCTTACCATCCACAGATAGACGGTCAATTAGAATGGACCATTCAAACTTTAGAAGACTTGTTGAGTGCTTGCTCACTTGGCTTTCAAGGTAGTTGGGATCAACATCTATTATTAGTAGAATTCTCCTACAATAACAGTTTTCACCCCAATATACAAATGGCTCCTTATGAGGCCCTTTATGGGAAAAGGTGTCGCACCCCAACGTGTTGGGATGAAGCAGGAGAAAGGAAACTGTTGGGTCCAGAACTGGTTCAAGAAACAACAGAAAAGGTGCGCAGGATTCAACAACATATGAGGACAACACAAAGTAGACAGAAGAGTTATGCAGACCATGGACGTAGAGATTTGGAGTTCGAGGAAGGTGAACATGTCTTCTTGAAAATATCACCTTAGAAGGGTGTAATGAGGTTTGGAAAGATTGGGAAGTTGAGTCCAAGATATATTGGACCATACGAAATACTCGAGAGAATTGGAGTAGTAGCCTACATTGCCGCCAAGCCTATCACATCTCCACGATGTATTTCATGTCTCGATAATAAAGAATTATATGTCAGATCCATCACACATGCTGAGTCAAGAACCGATACATTTAGATAAAAATTTAACCTATGAACAACAACCAGTAACAATCCTAGATCGAAGGGAGCAAGTACTACCGACCAAGAAGACATTCTTGTTAAAGGTCTTATGGAGGAATCATTTGATTGAAGAGACAACCTGGGAATCAGAGGAAGCAATGAAGCAAAAATACCCACATCTTTTTATATCTTAAGATACGATTTACATTTCGATGACGAAATTTTTTTAAGGGGGGAGAAATATAATACCCTGATTTTTTTTGAATTAATAGAATTAATGTTGGATTAGAGGGTAAAAAAATGTATAAGAAAAGTTGGGGACTAAATTGAAAAATTACAAAAAAATAATATTAATTAATTAATTTTTATAAAAAAAGGGCAACTTCCACGAAGCTGGTGCCTTCTCCACTGCCTCATTTCCCTATAAATACACCTAAGCAGCAGAAGTTAATAGATAGAGAGGAGGGAAAGAAGAAGAAGAAGTTATAGAGAGAGGGGAAGAAAAATCAGGGAAAGAAAGAGAGAGAGGAAGGGGGCAAAAAGAGAGAAGAAGGGAAAGAAATGAAGAGAGAGGGCTGCAAGCATAGGAAAAGAAAAAAAGAAAGAAGAGAGGAGAAGGAGGGAGAAAAAGAGAAGGGGAGAGACGATCAGGAGAAAAGAAGAAAAAGAAGAAAAAAAGAAAAGAAAGAAAGAGAAGAAAAAAGAGGAAGAGAGAAGGAAGGGAGAGAGAGAGAGAGAGAAAGAGAGAGAAATCCGAGTTATTTTTTATTTTTTCAAGTTTGCTTAAGGGAGGTTCCGGCAAAATCAAAACGAGTTATAAAGGTAAACCTACTGCTAATTTCTTGATTTTTTTAGTTTTTGTCAATGGGAATATATATATATATATATATATATATATATATATATATATATATGTGTCCGTATTTTGGTCGGTTATACATATATAATATATCCACATATATGTGTAGATATTCGCCTTCATAGTCGGTTACACATATGTGGTTAGACAGATAATAACTTTCTTTAAGCGTTCCCACAATACTAAGTGTATATATAATTTCGTCCATATGAGTAGATAATAATTTATAGTGACAACTTTCCACTTTTTATGCTTATATAAAAATGGACTCAAAGGATGTGATATTAAAATTCTTTAAGGGAATGACCTCTTACGTGGGAGCCGAGAATTTAATAACAAAATGGAAGAAAATAGAATATATTAAAAATGAATAAGCAAGAAATTAAAACCTTTTCCAAAGAAATGACTTTTGGATATTTTGGTGAAACAAGAAATTACCAGAAAGCTTAACCAGGAAGAAAGGTAAGGGATCCACTTTCTTGACGGGGTAAAGTTAACCCTTTCCTTTGCATTTTTTTTGGCTTCCATGGGTTAACCTTGAACCTTTCCATGGTTGGATTTTTATTTTTTATGCTCTATGGCACGCTAAAATGTCTATATTTTTCTTGCCTCATGTACATAAAATTTTTGAAATCCTTTATGCTCTTATGTGATTAAATGCTTCAATTCCATGTCTGGACAAAAGATATGTTGACAGGTGAGCCCGGAATTATACATCCCTCCAATGCATTTGGTAAAGCATGTTCCTGGAATGGGAAAATCCAGTGGATAAGAAGTATGGTGTCATGGCGGTTAGCCCTGACAATTTTATGTTATGACGTCCAGACTGTTCAAGAGATTATTTCCTATGTTTGATGCTTATGTTTGATGTTTAATACCCTCCGTGAGTTTGTTATTTCAATGTCTTTACTCTCACAGTTCATGGTTTTACTCACACAGTTCATGTTTATCGTACTGGGCTATTTCAGCTCACCCCTTTGTTTCATTGATTTCCAACCCTAGTTGAACTAGAAGTCTAAGTAAGGAAGTTGCGTAATAAGACTAGTGATAGCGCTTGGGAGTTTAAGTTTATGTTTTTAGTATCTTGTTTATGTATAAGGGTTTGTAATATTGTATCTGGTGTCCTAAACTTCTAAACTCTTAAACTTTTGATCATTATGATCTTGGGAGATGTAATAAATTATGTAAGGATTATGTATGTTTAAGCTATGTTTTGAGATTAACGCACCTGATTTGGAGCTCCCGGATTTTGGGGAGTTACATCGGTGACGCCCGGGACGTAGATTTCGCTATTCTGGAGGATGTAGGCCTCACCAAGGGGGTCCAACTGTTGCTCTCGATGGGAGCATGGGATCGACTGCTCACCATAGAGTTGATAACCTATAAGGAGCTAACTCTAGAGGTCCTCCCCACCATCACAATCATCATTGGCGTTATCTCCTATCATAGAGCTGATGAGATTCTGTTCCGGATGGGGTGCGCGATACATATGATGAGTTACACCCACTTCGCCTTCCATCTAGGACTATACGATGAGGCATTCACTAGAACCCCTGAGTACGACGCCATCGGTATCTACAAACCACCCAGGAGGACCAGCACCGATCTAATCTACGACCCCACGAGGTCGAAGGCCAACACATTCAGATCCCCCGCCCTCAGGTATATACACTATGTTCTTTGCCATACTATCACAGGGTGGGGCGACAGCACGGGGATCATGAGCAACAAAGACTTCCTTTTTTTATTGAGCATTGCTGAGGGATTCCCTATTCATTTAGGATGGGTCGTTTCACAGTTTTTACTCCACCAAGCTACTTACGCTCATATCCAGTTCATCTTCACCTGCCCGTACATCACGAGACTCGCTAGAGGGATGGGTCCGACTATCCGACTTTGCATAAATATAAGGAGGAAAACATAACGATAATCATAAACTTCCTAGCCCGATGTCTCCTCCGGCTTCAGCTTCTCTTCAAAACCCTAGCTGTCGGTCCAAAGATGCCAAAAAAAGTCCCCTTTCAAAACAGAACTGACGGCCTTTTATATACTTGGAATTTACGCAACATACTAGTGTCAATTGATACACGGTTGTGTCACTAAAATTGAGCACGATCTCGAGTAAATTATCTTTCAAATTTGTACGCCCTTATACACGGCCATGTTGGTAACCATGCCACTCTATGCTTTGGCCCTTTTTGAACTGAATGTCTCTAGAATTTGATTCTTTCCTCTTGAGTATCTGATTATCTGTCCAACCACACAAAGTAACCCAACAAAGCACAAAAGAGGAAGAAACCATAGGAAAAGATATGCGAAGTACATGTGAACGTGACGTGAAAATATGTATATTTATGCACTTATCTGATATAAAAGGTGTTCATGTCTTCACCACCATACAACCCTAGAACAAAAGGTCTATCCTAATAACATGGATTTTGTTACAATATAATAAAACATTGATACACAATAACATCCATGTTCAAAATTTAAAGATAAAGATCAAATAAAATGGGAGAGGATACGGATATATCTTTGTCCTTAGTGGTGTTCTCCTTCCTCAAGATGTGCTCTAAACCCTCCAGATCGATGGAAAATAATGAAGACGATGTCTCCTAGCTGTTGATCGCTGCTCCCTTGAGTTCAGCAAAAACCAAGGATGAAAAAGCCCTAAAACGGTTGCAAAAACCTTATATAGGCAGTGTGTGATGCATCCTTCCTTGTGGAAGGATGTGTCATAAATTTATAGCATCTTTATAAATCATTTTGACGTTTTGTGACGCGTCCTTCTTTAGCCCGCGATGCGTCCTTCAGTAGCCCGCGATGCGTTATTCATTTCCTAGTCTGCGTCATCTTCATTAGGATCTCGATCAAATAACCATTTGACCTCGGATTGACCTGAAATTTGAACTGAGTGTTCTTGACTTTCTATTCTTCAATCTGAACGGTGGCGAAGGGGTAGAGAGTCCTGTAGCTCTTGTAATAAATTTCTGATTTTTGCTGCTCTTTTAAGCAGTCTATAACACACTACAAGAATGAAGACATATAGTGACGATTTTTTTGTGGCCCCCAATCATTTCGTCACAAATATAAAGTTTCTTGTGATGAAATAATTATGTGGCACAATTGTTTGATTTAACTGTGATGACTTGTTTGTATGTCACTAATATATTAGTAATTGTGACGGTTTACGGCTTTTCACAAATGAGTTGTCACAATTAATACATTAATAGTGTTGAAAACTGTTTTATCACAATAAAATTGTCACTAATAATGTAGATACTTTTGTGATTTAGAATTTTTGTATAAATGAAGTATATTTGTGACGAAACGTATTTGTAACACTATTATTTCTATTTGTTGTGATGAGAAAGTGGTTTGCCACCAAATTTAATAATCTTTTGTGACTAATAGTACCATTATAAAATGTAATTGTGACCAATCATATTTTAGTCACTATTATTTTCAACTCTTGTGACGGGAAAGTTGTTTGTCACATAATTCATTACTTTTTGTGACTAATATTTTCTTCAATAAAAATCCCACTAGCTAATAAGGTTGTGCATGGTTTGATCCGGTCCCAAACTAGTCTTGGAATCGGATCAAGCTGATTAAACCAGTTTGAAAAAATTTGGATCGGACCGGACCAAATAAGAGAGGAAAAACCGAACTGGTCCAAGCCGTTTTGGACTAGTCCGGTCCATTCCGGTCCCAGTTATTAAAGTTAAATTTTTATTCCTAGTGTACAAGCAGTTGGTTTGCCGAAGTGGTTAAGGGGAAGACTAAAGATGTGCGCATTGGTTCGAACCCCTTAACTAGTTAGATTTTTGCCCAACAAATTAAAAAATTTATTCAAACTTTATCTTTTATTTGAATATAATACTAAAATTATAAATTTATTAGGTATATAAAAAGACAACCATAAATAATTTTATATTTTAAAAAACTAAAATAAATAGATTTAATTTCACAACTTACATCATCAAATTAAAAAAATAACAATTGAATAGAAAAACAAAAAATTGACATCATAAAAAGATTTTCGTGAGAAATTAGAAACTTAAGAAAACCATCCAAAGTGAAAAACAATGGAGATATGAAATGATCAATATCTATATCACCAATTATATTTTATAAATATAGTTATAAATTAAATACTAATAGACATATTGTTTTGTCTAAGAATTTCAAAATTTGAAACTGGGTGAATCCGCTTTTGGAACAGGTTCTAAAATTGGAAAAAGACCGGTTATGGCTTGATCCTTTTGGAACGAGGTATGCGATTCTAAAGCAAACCGGTCTAGTGCAGTTTTCAGTTTAAGCGGTAAAAAAGTTTTATGCACAACTCTAGTTAATAAGATTTTTTTCTAGGGGCCAAATAAAAAAGAATTTTTTTTGGGTGCTAAAGAATAGATTTTTTACAATTATTTTTCTAAAGTTATAATTTTTTTATACTATATATACTAATTTCTAAAAAATATATTTTATATACTTTATACTAATTTATAAAAAACTAAGGGGCCAAACTATAAAATTCCACAAATATTTGCTTAAAAATATACGTTTTTTTTATACTATGCATTTTAATGTTTAAAAAGCCATATGATCAAACTCTAGATGTTTATAAATATCTCCTTAAAAATATAATTTATTTATATTATATATATTAATTTGTAAAAAATGTCAATTCTAGTTGTCACGATTTTTTTGCATTATTATTAGGTATAAAAAATTTTAAATATTTTTTATAAAATATTCATATTATAAATATTGAAAATCAATCATATTTGACATTTGAATAAATTCTCTGTGTATAATTTTAGAACCTCATAAAAGGAAAAATAAGAATAAATAGATATAAAAAATAAAATTTTAAAAAAAACTTATACTAGAATATTAAATAAAATTTCTCAATCTATATAAAATTTAAAAACAAATTTAAAGTCTTTTACTTAATCATCTTCATAGTAACTTGCCTTGTCCTAATTTACAACTCATCGTCATCAATAAAATTATATTCATTATGATTAGTTTCTTCTTCTTCTTCTTCTTCTTCTTCAGTGACACCCATAATATCAATATCTGATGGATTTCCTTCAACAATTGTAGCTGCTAAATCAGATCTATGCAAAGGTACCATATCATTATCCTGTGAAGTAGTTTCATGAAATGCAAATCCAAACTCTTCATTTTCTTGGCATGGCTCATCTCCTTGATTGTCATCAGGAAAATCATATAAATCACGAGGTTTAGTTTTCACAACAACTTGCCAATTGGGCTCTTTAATATCTCTCACATAATAAACTTGTTCAGCTTGAGAAGCCAAAACATATGGTTCGTCAGTTTTCAATTTGCGCATGACATTGACCATAGGAAAACCAAACTTGTCAACCTTAAACCCACCTTTATGATACACATCCCACCACAAATTTTAAATAATGTAACATTGTTTTCCTGTGGTACTTTTAATTGTATGATATCTCAAGTAACACGCCAAAATAATCCAAGTGGCACGTATTCTCATCTCCTTTCACAAGAATTCCACTATTTTGTGATTTCAATTGCAAATCTCTATCCTTTATATTAAACCTCCAACCATTGATAAGAAAGCTTTTTGTAGCGATAGACTCACTTATCGTGCCCACAAGCTAAATTGAGTAATTGATCATTAACCAATTCACTTCCTTCACTATGCGGTTGGGTGACCTTTGATAAGAAATAACCATTAAACATTTAAATTATGTATGAATTATAAATAATAAAAGTTAGAAGTAAAAAAACATATTTATGGTACTTACATGTTCTTGAAACCATTGATGGAATTCTTTTTGGTGTCTTCTTTCTACATTTCTAGGATCCACTCCCTTGAGTGTTTCCTTATGCAAGCTTCACATTAAAAACAAATAGAATATGAGTAGAAAACTATAAAACATATAAACTATAAATCAAATTATGTAAATGATTAACAATAAGTTAGAAGACTTACTCTACAAACATTCTGATTTCGTCGCAATTTTCTAACACATACATTCTAGCTTGAGCCCATTCAGTTAAGGTTAACTCTTCATATTTCTTTCCAAGTAAGGGCTTACCAGCTCGTGAAAAAACTTGCAACCCCGAATGAGAATGGTCATCACCACTTTCCTCATAGTTTCTTTGAACACGATTCAACCTAGTCTCGGTTTCATGCAAATACCTTGAACAAAAATGCATGCATTCTTGCACAATATAAGCTTCAGCAATTGATCCTTCTGGGCGTGCCTTATTTTTGACATATGATTTAAGCCTACGCAAATATCTCTCTATAGGATACATCCACCGGAATCAGCATCGCCCAAAGAAGTTTAGCCTCCCACACAAGATGAATTGTTAAATGCACCATTATGTCAAAAAATGAGGGAGGAAATATCTTCTCTAATTTACAAAGTGTCAAAGGAATTGATTTCTCAAGCCTCTTCAAGTCATCATTATGTAGGATTTTACTACATAACTCTCTTAAATAAGTGCACAACTCAATTAGCGCTTCACAAACATTTTTATCCAACAAACCACGTATAGCTAAAGGGAGATAGCGATGCAAAAATACATGGCAATCATGACATTTCATTCCAAAAACCTTGCATTCAGTAAGACTCACACATCGGGAAATGTTGGAAGAATAACCATCTGGAACTTTTAGATCAATTAAGAATTGACAGAATGCTCGTTTTTCATCTTTAGACATTGAATAGCAAGCAGGATAAAATGCATACCTGCCATTGCTTGTAGGAGTTGCATGAAGCTCAGCTCGTATACCCATAGATTCTAAATCAAAACGAGTATTGAGAGTATCTTTTGTTTTCCCCTCAATGTCAAGCAAAGTTCCAATTATGTTGTCACATACGTTTTTCTCAATATGCATTACGTCCAGATTATGTCGTAATTCAAGGGTTCTCCAATATGAGAGCTCAAAAAATATACTTTTTTTTCTCCAATTTCCAAGTAGTAGAACATCTCCACGTTTTCTTTTATTTGGAGCCTTACCAAATGTAACGCCCCGACCCGGATCCCGGGACCTCGAGCACGTCTACAGACCGGCCGTATTAAAGAAGAGATAAACTCAACTCTAATACAAGGCCTAATAATGTGATAAGCAGATAACAGTCCATAAATAAACACAAACTCAAGTTCATAGGAACATAGAGTCATTAGGGTCCATAGGCCCCATAGAAGTCTGGTCCCTATACGGGTCCTACAAATAACAAAGTTATTAGAAATAAAGATAACTGAGACTCCTATAAACCTTGATCTCCCGGAGTCCCTCTCTTCAAGCTTCTTCCCCCCTCTAAGCCTCGGAATCTGTAAAAGGAGGAAAAGAGAAAACACGTGAGCTTTCGAAGGGAAAGCTCAGTAAGTACCCCTGCAGGTCACAGTGTCATCAAAATAAAAATGACAGTCAACAGGATCATATAATCAACAACAAGGTCCTAGGAGTCTACCACAAACAAGTCAAAGGTACGACTCCTACTACAAAAGCCCTCGGGCTCCGTAGTGAGTTCTAAGAGAACTCGGAGTTTACTCCTACCAAGATGTCCAGCTTTTTGGATATTATTACGACCTAGATGGTCGTTTGACTCTCCAGTCAAAGATCGGTAGAACTACCTCTTCTTCGTGTTAACACGGTCAGTGTACCATGCCCACTGACAGGTGAGACCTCCAGAGATTTGTTTCTCTGGTCGGGCTGTCAGGAAAGTCAGGGGGTCCTATCCCTGAACATTCTATTTATCTTATTTCGATAATAATTACTTTACCATGTCTCATACTTATAGTTCTACATAGTTACCGAAATTATATAACTATCTGATTAATAGTGTTAATACTATTAATAGAGTCATTACCGATTTAATTAGTACACTAAGGTTTTAATCTTTTATTAGAACCTTATATTTCCAAACCTAGCAATCATCACCGATCCTAAGTTCTATTTTCAAAGAACCCCTAATTGATTAATTTGAACATGTGTCACACTACTAATGTTAAAATAATCAACAACCTTTACTAACAATTATTCAAAAATAATTGTCACTTCCCTAAGTTTCAAAATGATTAATAACCAACATTACTCAAATAATAAAAATTCTTTTATTATTTCTATGTCACACACTACCTAGGTTTCTTTTTGATAATTATTTTGTCACACCTCTATAGTTTTTTTTTATTAACTCCATTAGCTAATGATTATTTGTATCAATAACTAATTAGTATTTAAAACCAAGAGAGAAAAATATAAATTGATTAATTTCAATTAATGTGTCACACCCCCTATAGTCACTATATGATTAATCAAACATTACCCTTTTTAACTTTATTATTATTATTATTGATTTTTTTTTTAATCTCCTTCTTCTTCGTTTCTCTCTTCTCTCTCTCTGGCGCGACCGAGGGTCACCAACATCAACCTTCTCCGCCGGCGAGCTCCGAGCACCTACCCATGCTCGGTCCCCGACGCCGAGAGTTCCACGATCGCGGCCAGCCCTACAGAGCGCCTTCAGCCTTCATCGTCAGCGAGAAAACTGACAAATTCTCGGCCAGGACTGCTCCCTCTCCGGCGAGCTCTCGCCGTCGACCGTATGCTCGCGAGAACGACTCTAAAATACTCTACAGAGTTTTTAGATGCTTACCGAGGGGTTTGTCGACGACGGGGGTGTCGGTGTCGCCGGTAAACGCCTCCTGTCTCCACTCCGACGAGCTCGGCCGGTAAAGGTTCCTTCTCGCGTTGTCACAGCGCTGCCCTTCCTTTCCCCGTGAGCCGCGTCCTTGGTCCCCTGACTCGCCTGGATTCCTCGGCGCGAGAGCTTCCACTGCGAGCTCCTTCCCCTTCACCGTCCGTCACCTCACCGGAGAATAGAACGAGCTCGAGTCTGGTGAGTCGGGGCCGATGGGTGTCACGCCTTTTATAGGGCTCGAGACCAGCCAAACGCCGAAAAACGCCACCTTTAATGCGCGCAAGGCCGTCCGAACTTCATGCGCTGCAAACGGCCGTGAGGGCGGTGTTCAAGGCGTCCGCTCAACCGGCTGAAGGAGAAGGGTGAGTTCTGCCTCGAGATCTGGTTTCGAGGATAAAGGGCTGTGATCATTCCATTAGGATCAAAGGCTATGATTTAATCTGATTCCCTCGTATCCAGCGTTCTTCCAGATTAACCGTCGAGATATCTTTGAGATCGATGGTCAGATGTCAATCCCTTGTCTCGCGATATGGTCATCCACAAGATGAATGGTTCACACTCGCCCGCACCATGGGTTTACTCCCATAAAAACCCTCTCCTCTGCCTCGTATCCGTCCCACGACCAGATGGATTTCATCTGGGCTCGCCACGTGGCTCTCTGTAAACCTTTATAATGCCTCGCGATTTGCTACAGTCTGAGATCATTTAATCTCAGCCGTTCATTCACTCTGATAGGGTTTTCTCTCACGAAATTTTATGAGAGGTCCCTGATTCTTTTATATTTATACTTAGGTCCAAATCTGTGAGAGAGAAAAACTTCTGTAAGGTCCTTATGACTTTCAAAATTACTATTAGGTCCCTGCAGACCCCATAATAATTTAAATTTCCAATTAAATAATTCATTTAATCCCACATTTACACTAATCGCGTTAAGGAAATATTTTAAATATTTTTCCCTAATAAAATTCGTGGATTTTACACCAAATTTCACCTAGTTAAGGGAAAAGGCAATGTAAAAAAAATCAAATTAAAAACATAGAAATATAAATGACATAAATGAATAATTGATGAAGATATCACCTGAGAAAATTGATTATATTGTTCAATGACATCATCCCCTGATAATTGTCTCGGTGCATTTCGCTTCTCTTTAGTGCCATCAAATGCTTTAGCATTTTTTCTCCATAAATGATTAGTTGGTAAGAAACGACGATGACCAAGATAGCATGTTTTATGTCCATTATGAAGCCTACGAGATGATGTATCCAAATTGCAAGTAGGACATGCTAGTTTGCCTTTAGTGCTCCATCCTGATATATTACCATAGGCTGGAAAATCACTTATAGTCCATAAAAGAGCTGCATGTAATTGAAATTTTCTCTTTGAAAATGCATCATATGTCTCCACACTGCCTCCCAAAGACATTTCAACTCATCTATCAATGGCTCTAAGTATACATCAATATCATTCCTGTGCGCTTTAGGACCGTGGAATAAGCGGTGACATAATGAAATAAGGATCTTTCATGCAAAGCCATGGTGGAAGATTATAACAAACCAATACTACTGGCCATACACTATAAGAAGTGCTCATATTCCCAAACGGGTTAAAACCATCACTTGCTAGTGCAAGTCTAACATTACGTGAGTCTGCTGCAAAAAAAGGATGTATCGCATCAAAACTTTTCCAAGCTGGAGAATCCGCCGGGTGTCTCATAAGCTCATCATTATAAGGTTTTTCCTTATGCCACCTCATATCCTTAGCAATATTTGATGACATGTACAACCGTTGTAAGCGTGGAGTTAACGGGAAATGTCGCAAAACTTTTTGTGCAATCTTTTTCTTGCCACTATATGCATTAGTCATATTCCTTATTTTCCCATCATTCTTCCATCTAGATTCACCACATGTTGGGCAAGATTCAGCATTCTCATATTTCTTTCTATAGAGAATACAATCATTTATACAAGCATCTATCTTCACATATGAAAGCCCTAGATCTTGAGAAATTTTCCTACTCTCAATGTACGAGCTAGGAACTTTGTTGTCTTTAGGAAGCCATTTTTTCATTATTTGAAGTATACCATCGACTGCATTTGCACTAATCCCATAGAGACATTTCCAATTCAATACTTCAACAACGAACGATAGCGTGGAAGATTCAGGACAACCAGGATATAACTCTTGTTCTAATTCATTCAACAATCTATAGAATTTAACAGCTTCTTTGTTTGGACCAGTAGGATAACCTTTGATAGGATCACCAGTTTCTTCATATTGAGCATTAGGATTATCTCTCATTTGAGCATCAAATTGATCAGTATATTCTGCATTACCACGTCTAAGATCATGTAACATATCACGCATCCCATCATCATCATCATCATCATCATCATCATTATTTTCATCACTTTTATCATCAATATCACTATCAGAAAAGTATGGTAACTTCTCTCCGTGATGGTACCACTGCTTGTAGTTTCTATTTATCCCATTCAACAACAAATCTTCATACATCAATTGTCGTGGCTTAAATTTATTATTGTGACATTTCTTACATGGACAACGAGCTGTTTTGCTTTCATCGCCTTGCCCAAACACAAAATCAAGGAACTCATTAACACCGTTTTCATATTGTTGCTGTGTTCTATCAATTATATCCATCCATGATTTATCAATTACCATTGTTCTACAATAGAAATTAACTAAAATTAAAACAAAAATCATAAAAGATTTAATTACAAACATAACTTCAATATTTTAAGCACTATCAATTTCTTTGCAAATTATACTCTCTCTTATTTTTAAATCATAAAAAAATATTTTAATATGGGACAACATTGAATTTAAGAATGAAATCTGATCCTGCACACCAACAAAGACATGATAACGAAAATTTAAAAGCAAAATAATTAATAGACGACCAATGGTAAAAGAAAATCCTTGGAAAAAAAAGATAATATGCAAGACAATTTGCATGTATCTATAGATAAATACATATTTGTTGCAATGGTGGGCACGGGTCGGTTAACCGGGTCCGGCGGGCCCAACCCGCCGATTCCGAGCTGGCAAAACCTTGAACCGGAACCGACTCGGGCCACAAGGTTGAACCACTGGACCAGGAGGTTCACAGTCAACTTTGGGTGACCCGTAACCGGCTCGGGCCACCTTATAGAACCGACAGGCCGGGCCCAACCCGCCGGTTTTTTAATTTTTTTAATTTTTAAAAAAATATATATAAATGTATATTTAAAAATAGCAAAAATGGAAAAAAAAAATGTTAAAAAAACTATGATATTTTGATATAAAATAGAATGAGAAAATTTTATAAAAATTGAAAACTATAAAATTCATTATCCTACGCTCATTATTCAAATATCAAGAAAACCAAAAAAATTATAGAATTAAAAAAAAAACATATAAATGACAAGCTACTTAAAAAAAAGGAAATAACCAAACCCTTCAATATTGACAACTAGAGAATGCAAAAATTCTCTCTTGAAGGAAAAAAAACAATCTATAAAATTTATTATCCTCCTACACTAATTATTCAAATATTAAGAAAATAAAAAAAAAACATAAAATCACAAAACAACATATAAATGGCAAGCTACATAAAATTGAGGAAATAACTATAAAAGCCTACATTATTGACAATCAAAGAATGTAAAAATCTCTCAGGAAAGGAAAAAAATATCAATCTATAAAATTCACTATCCTACATTAATTATTTAAACATTAAGAAAACCAAAAAAATTATTAAATCACAAAAGAGTAAATAAATGGCAAGCTATTTAAAAATAAGGAAATAAGTCAATAACCATAAAAAGTCTTCACTATTAACAATCAAGGAATTCAAAAATCTCTCTTAAAGGAAAAAAAAAACTAAATATATAAAATTTTTATTATCCTTCCTAATTATTCAAACATTAAAAAAAATCAATATATATTTCCATGATTTTAAAAATTTGAAAAATTTGAAAAAATTAAAAAAAAATTAAAAAAAACCTAACCTTACTGGTTGACCCGGGTCAACCCGGCTCGGCCTGGAGGGTAAACCCAACGGGTCACGGGTTGGGTTTTACCCGAACCGTAACCTGACCGTTATTGTAGCGGGCGATTCTGATTTTCGACCCTACCTACCGTGTCAACCGACTTCGATTGTTTTTACTGTAGGGCCAAAGCAAAGTTAAAACCGTGTCCCCCTCTAATTTGTTGTGTAGACATACAAATAAAGGTAATTTCAATATTAGAGAAGCTCCATATTAATAGAGCCATGTGTACCTTGAAGAGTTAATTTTGTGATATTTATAAGTTAAATTTTTTCGACCCGGCCTACCAGGTCAACTGACTCGACTGTTTTTGCCTGGCCGGGCCAGGCCAGGTTAAAACCCAGACTGTCCCCCTCTAATTTGTTGTGTAGACATACAAATAAAGGTAATTTCAATATTAGAGAAGCTCCATATTAATAGAGCCATGTGTACCTTGAAGAGTTAATTTTGTGATATTTATAAGTTAAATTTAAAAAAAAAATTCCACATAAGATATACACCAAGCAAAATCAAAAAGTAAAACTATCAATTCCTTAACAATACTAAGAAGAACTCATGCTACTACTAAGAAGAAAGAAGTAAAATATGAACCTTGAGGTTGTGGAGGCCATGTCCACCACGTATGCCAAGTTGAAAGAAAAATTCAAAAAATAAATTTTTATTGCTTGCTCTAATCAACCACAACATGCCTTTAAATAGAGTTTACAATCCAAAAGAAAACAAACTAGGAATAGAAAACCTAATTAAACTAGGAATAGGAAACAAAATCAAACTAGGACTAGAAATCTAATTAAACTGGGACTAGGAAATCTAATTAAACTAGGAATAGAACAAAAGACAAATTAGATCTAGAAGATATAAATTGCAAGCTATTTAAAATAAGGAAATAACATTGAAAAATCTCAATTATTGGTAATTAGAGAATGCCAAAATCTCTCTTCAAGAAAAAAAAAGCTCAAATATATAAAATTTATTATCCTTCCTAATTATTTAAACATTAAAAAATAATCAATATATATTTACATGAGTTTACAAACTTGAAAAATTTTGAAAAAATTGTAAAACAAATTAAAAAAAACCCAACCTTACGGATTGACCCGGGTCAACCCGGCCCGGCCTGGCGGGTAAACCCACCGAGTCATGGGTTGGGTTTTACCCGACCAGTAACCTGCCCGCTATTGTAGCGGGCCGGTTATGGTTTTAGACTGCTAGGGTCCAACTAACCCGGCCGGTTTTGTAGGTAGGGCCAAGTTAAAACCTAGACCATGTCCCTCTCTAATTTGTTGTGTAGACATACTAATAAAGGTAATTTCAACATAAGAGAAGCTCTATATTAATAGAGCCATGTGTACCTTGAAGAGTTAATTTTGTGATATTTATAAGTGAAATTTTAAAAAAAATCCAAGTAAGATGTACACCAAGCAAAATCAAAAAGTAAAACTATCAATTCCTTAACAATACTAAGAATAACTCATGCTACTACTATGAAGAAAGAAGTAAAATATGTACCTTGAGGTTGTGGAGGCCATGTCCAGTATGTACACCAAGATGAAAGAAAAATTAAGAAAGTAAATTTTTTATTGCTTGCTCTAATTAACCACAACATGCCTTTAAATAGAGTTTTACAATCCAAAGGAAACAAATTAGGAATAGGAAACCTAATTAAACTAGGAATAAGAAACAAAAATAAACTAGGACTAGAAATCTAATTAAACTGGGACTAGGAAATCTAATTAAAATAGGAATAGAAAAAAAGACAAATTAGAACTAGAAGATATAATAAAGAATTATTGTAATAGTTTCATCAATTAATCAACTCATTACTATAATAATTTTCCCCAAATTAGCACTCTCTGACTCAACCACTTTCACAAGATGTTCAACTATCTGATCCCTTTAGTACCTCAGAGATCTGAAAGAAAACATTGTTGGAGTAATATATATTGAAAACACTTGCTCCATAGGCTTGTTAATTAGATGTGTACCAATAAAAAATGAGGTGCCATTAGAATGAAAATTTAGAAATATCAACCTAAAAAATTACAGCAAATATCAACTACTTTTTTTTTTCTATAAAGGCGAAATTGATGTCACCCACCTAAATTTATTAGTTTTTGCCTAAATACATTAATTGAAGTGTCTAGTTTCGATCGACTGATCGTGCCATAGGTGAGAACGACATTTGAATGGTAATCAGAGTATGTATCCCCAATACATATTATTATCAACAATTTGCTAGTATGATCATCAGTTTCAAGTATGAGTTATGCAACTTGTGTCTTGGTCCAAGTTAATACAATTTGCAAAAATTAGGCTCAAATGAGTTTTTTATTTTTATTTTTTTAAAAAAAAGGAGCATTTATTCCATATACAACAACTTCTTTGAAAATATCAAAGTAAAGTTTTAGAAGATTAAGTTTGAAGCAAATACCCGGTTTTCTCTATCTAGTTTTAATTTTAATTTCTCATGTATTCTTAAGTATCGAAAAAGTTTTCAATAAACAATGGGTTGGAATGGAAAGGGTGGTTCATGTTTCCCTTGTTTATTTACTGTTTTACCCTCTATTCATTTACTTTGTGGATAAGGTTCGGCCTATCTAACTTGTGGTACGACGCCTCCTTTGTCCTCTCACTTGGACTTGGGGATGGATGGATGATGGATCAATGGATGGATTTTCCATTGATTTTCCATGGGGACTCTATTTTTACTATATTTATATTTTTTCTTTATTTATTTATTCTTCAAAATCAATAAACTATTCATGAATTGTGTGATTCGTGCAGGTAAATTGCAAAAAAAAAAAAAAAAAAGTGGGGGTGTATTTTACTTTTATGATGTGGACCTATGAAAGGTCTAAGACTCTCTTATATTATATAGTTGCCAAAGAGGGAATAAGATAATAATCTTGATAATTAAAGTTTGAGTGTCATTCATAACCTCTATCATTACACCTTATCTGTAACTATTCATTCATATGATGTGTTTTATTTCGCATAATACAATAAAAAAGTTTGGGGATATTAATTTAAATTAAGGTTTAGATAATATTTGAGTGTGATTTATAATTTGGATAAATTAGGCAAAAAAATATTAATAAATTTTTTTTTTCTTTTCTTTATGTCTCTGCACGCAGTACTAACATGGCTTCCCTCAGGTGTCTGATGAGAAACATATTGTAAAATAAAAATAGAATAAATAGAAAAATTAACATTAAAAATTCATCTATCCTATCCATCGCCTAATAGACTTCTATTTTTGTATTAGTAAACAACTTGATTTTACTTGGTGCTTCTCAAAAGGAATCCATAAACCTTTTCAAATCTGCAATAATTTTAGCAAAGTTCAAACCAAAATAAATAAAACATAAATTTTTCGAATGGGCGGCTACAGACGGCCGCAGGCCGAGGAGGCTTGTGGACGTGATCGCAGTGGTAGCTGGTGAAGTGACGACCTACACGCAGGCGGCAGAGGTTGGTCGGGCTTGTGGGTCGTCGGAGACAGGGGAGGCCGGCCTCGGGCGCGGCGACCAGAAACTTCGAGGCGGGCGTGGCAGCGGCCGGGAGGCATCGCATGAGCGGAGCCGGCTTGGCGGAGCGAGGGCCAGGGCTGAGGGAGCTCAGCGTCTGCAGGCTCAGCCGTTGCTCGCCGGCTTCCATGAGGAGAAGAGAAGAGGAAGAAGGGGGTGGTGTCGCGGCTGCTCGTCGGAGAAGAAGCTGTGCGCGTGAGGGGCGCGGCTGTAGGAGAAGAGGTCGCGCATGTGCTCTCGAACGGAGGCCGCCTGAGGGAGCTCGCCTGTGAGAGGCTTGGATTTGGCCGCCGGCGCGTGAAGGGAGGAGGTCGTGTGGGAGTGAGGATGAGAACCTGATTGTCTCATTTGTTTTATTTTAATTAACTTTTTATTTTATTATTGTAACAAAGTATTTAAATTTCAGATTTCCCACAATATAATTTATCTAATAATTAATTATATGTGATTTAAATTATATTTTATTTCTCATGTGACAGGCATCCTTATCTTTTCCCACTTAAATCCAATGTGGCATAATATTTAGTTATATTTTATCATCAGAACACCTAGTTTTTAAATCAACTAGCTTTGTCACACTAGATCTTAATTTATTAAAGCCTTAGTTAATTAATAGATTTTAACCATTAACCGGTTAATACCATGTATTATATGTAACACATTAATTTTATTTTGTTTTACTATGTTTATGATTTTAATCTTTATTTATTGGGTAATCACCCTGTTTATTATTTGGTAATCTTTCTACATGTAATCTTCAACTAAATTTGGAGGTTTATCTTTAATAAAATAAAATATGGTTTATCTACTTTTTTTTAAAAAAAATATCTATATATATATATATATATATATATATATAACTTCATATTTCTTTGTCTCCAACTCACCAATAAGAGTATAAAATTACAAATCCATATAAAATATTATGATTGTATAGAGAAAAAAAGATTTGGAGAGAGAGTGCCAAGCATAACAAAACAACTTCCGTGGAAGCCACTTCTCAAGTAAGTATTTTTGAAGATTTCTACAAATCTAATTGTTTTAAAGGACAAACTATGTTGTTTTTTATAAAAATTGTCCATTCTATCTTTCTTCTTCGATAATAGTTTGATTCATGATATTTTTTCTCAAATTTTTTATTTATTTTAGATGTTTGATTGAATTTTATAGGATAAAGTGAATTTTTATATTTAAACAACAGAAAATTTCTTCCTCCTTTTATGCATTATTTTAATAGATATTATTGTTTTATGATATATGAATATATAATTTATAGATATAAAATTTTCTTTGAAAAAATATTTATATGTTTAGGGTTTTTCTGTAAGTTTAGTTGAGAGAGAGGAAGCACCATCATCCAAGTCTTTTTGATTCAATACACCAATAAATTTTTTTTAAAGGTCTAATTGATTTTGTAGAGTGGTAGGAAACATGTAACTTATTGGGATTAAATAACTAAAAATTTCTTCAATTTTTATATGTGCCTTCCTAATTTTTGGGGACAACCTCTAGTTGGATTTTTTATATATATCTATATATATTATATTAATAATAGTATTATCTTTACCGGAAATATATAATCACAACTTCATCTTATATATATAGAGACACAACGATGTATGAATAAATTGACTGTCAAAAATAATTTGGCGGGAGAATTTCCAACCAAAAATTTGTAATTCTACGTGCTTAGTTGTAGATTTTAAATTTTGTTTTAAATATTGATTATTTCTTTTAGTTTGAAATGGAAATTTAGATTTCTTAAAAAATTTGCTTCTTGATATCATGTTGCATATTTTATTAAAAGATTTGCCTATTAACATGTCATTATTAATTAATTATCTACTTATCTTTTTTAAATGTATTAAATATCTATAGGCCTGAGAATGGTAAAAATTTCAAATAGATCTTGGACAAACTGTCACGATGAGCAACAAACTCGTGATATAGCAGATGAGGTTGAAACTACAAATTCACCACTTTATCAACAAATTACCAATTGCACTTCTAATGACACATCTGAACATGTTGTTCCTACAAGAGGTTAGGTTATCATTTTAACACTTGTATATCTTAATTTTATATAATATTATATATTTTTTAATTATTACTTTTTTTCTTTTAAGGGAGTGGAAGAACTAGAAAAAGAGGGAGAGGACCAACTATAAATACAAAGCTTGCTAAGAATGTAAAAACCCAAGAATTTTAGGGATTAAAAATTCTTTTAGGGTTTTGTTTACTATTCAATTAGTAATGAGGAAAAAAAACCCAGGTTTGATCAAGGTGAAATATTATTGTTGGAGAAACAAAATTCTAAATTTTGGCTTTGAAGGATTCCCCAAACTTTCAATATATGGATTCGTATTTACTCCCTTTAATGAGCTTGGTAATAGAACCAAGAAATAACTTACAACCCTAGTTGGGTATAATTGGGGTTACCAAGGGTATTTAGGTAATAATAAGGAATGGATGAATTCTTTGGATGAATTCATTTTAATTGATTTAATTAAATAAAGGAAAGATTGGTGATTTATTTAATTAAAGGAGAGAGGAAAAATAAAGGATAAAAGGTTTAAAACCCAAATTAGGGTTTATGGGGACCGTAAGGACTTCTACGTAATTTTTAAAAGTATGAAGGACTAAAAGATAATTGTCCCTCTCTCTCGTGGTTGGACTAACTTGTGACCTAAAAACATTCGGGGGACCTCTCGTAAATTTTTGCAGAGAAAACTCTATTAACAAAGGACGAACGGTTGAGATCAAAGGATCTCAGATCTGTGCATATCGCGGAGGGTTGTAAAGGTGCACATAGAGCCACGTGTCTTCCCTAAGATAAGTTTATCTGATCTATTGTTGGATACGAGACAATGGGAGAAAGAGTGGTGAAATAGACCTCACAGTGAGGGCAACGTGAAAGACCGTTCATCTAAAAAGAGTTATAAACTCGAGACGCAAACACAGGATCCAACCGTTGATTATGATGGAACCTTGGCCGTTGATCAAGGAAATGTTAAAAACCGAGGAATAATGGGCAATATCTAGCCGTTGGCTGTGATCAAGAGATCACAACCCTCCATCAACTGGGCGCCAATCTCGAGGCACCGGTACATCTTCTCCAGCCTGAGAAACGGGCGCGACAGTCTCGCCTCGTCGCCGCCCATTACTGCAAGGAGACCGGACGTCGCCAACGTCTGCATGAACCGTTGGCGACGTTCCTTCTACTTCCGTGGCTTATATAAGGAGCGGCCGCGGGTGGACAGTGGACAAGAGATGAAGGGTGAGGTACCAGGGCGAAGTATTCCGGCAATGGCGAACTAGGGAGCGGAAGAGAACGGGCTACTGGTTCTCTGATCAGTTCGGGACCACTGTCTCTATTTTCGGACGGAGGAGCAAAGTGGAGACAGTGGAAAAGGAGGGAGGTTGTGGTGCTCACGGGGCACCACTAAGCTCGCCGGAAAACTTCCAAGAGCTCGCCAGTCGCCAGAGAGCCCTTTGGATGAGTTTCATGTCGTCCACCGTTGAACTTGAGGTCGTCATTGCTGTTTTCGGGAGGAAGAGGAGACCGGAAAGACGGGAGGAGGGCTGCGAATCGAGCTCGCCGGAAAAGACAGAGAAGACTTTCCCGGCGCTGGGAAGCTCTCAAGTGGTGCTACTCATCTTCCTCAGCCGTCAGGTAAGTTTCTTATCCCTCCCGAGACCCTAGAGTAGTGCATGCATAGAAAGGGTCGCCATGTCGAGCTCGGGAACCAAGGTGGGTCACCATGATAGGAGCTGCCAGGCAAAGGCTACAAGACCAAGGTGTTTCCTACCGAGAGGAGCTTGGCCTTTGTGTAGTTTCGGCTGTAGGTTTCCGTGAACCGTTGGCTTTTACCTAGGTGTTCAAATTGGAGAAGAAGGCAGTGACGAGAGAGAGAAGAAGAAGTGTAGAAAAAAAAAATTATATTAATAATTGATTAATTATTTATTTAAGTAAATAGATTAATGAGTAATAGAGATAAAGAAAATCAAATATTAATCATTTCTAACATTAGAAGTGTGACAATATTTGTTGGTAAACAATTCTATAGAACCTTATGATTTGTGACAATTATTTTGATTAATTGGTAGTATAGTTTTAAATGTTTTTGAAACATTGGTAGTGTGACCAAAAAAAAATCTAGTTGATTATCTAGTATAATCAAGCTAGTTATGAAAAGGAAATTTTAGTGATGATAATGATGAATAATTGGTTCATTTGAAATCTTAAAAAAAAAAAATGTCAAAATGAAATCGATTTAATTAACTAATGTAGTGTGAATGCTTAATTGGTTAATTAAGCTAACCTAGTTAATTAGATCTGTGTGGACACTGAAGTTAGTGAATGGACTCGGGTTAGACTAATCACTTTGGGCTTGGGTCTAACCTAACTATTAAGTTGGTTTAATCATCGTGATTAAAGGAAAAGTGTTGAGTTAGTTTACTTAGTCTAATTATGTTGGTTTAAGGTGACTTGGGTCAATTTGAGTTAGCTCAATCGTTTGGTGAAATATTAGTCATCTTGATCAATTTAATGTGTGGACTTGATTTGTAAACTAATCAAAGATTTTAACTAAGAGGGTTAATTAAGCTTGAAGGGCTAATTAATCAAATGGATTAATTAAATTAACTTGTATACTTAGGATGTTGAATGAAAGTTAAAAAGTTATTTAACTAAACTTAATAGTATGAGACAAGATTAAGTTTAGTATGATTAAAATTATTTAGTAAGGATACTAAATATTTTCATGAGATTTGTTTTAAGGACCAATAATTAAGGAATGGGAAGGGTCCCATGGGGTTATGAATTTGAAAGGTTGAAGTTATTTGGGTGTTATCTTGGGATTTATGGGGGAGGTTAAGAATGTGAAGAGTTGTAGAGGTTACACTTGTGAGGCCTATATAAAGCATGTAATCTTGAAGCTTGGCATAGAGCAATAGCAAGTTTGAGAAAGTTTATAGGCCATTGGGAATAAAGAAGAGAGGTGAGAGGAAGGAAGAAAAGAGAAGAAAGCTTGAGAGACTAGGATCTTCTGCTCAAAGGAGTGTTGAGCATGCTCTATTTTGATTGCCATTCCGACCATTTTCACCGTTGGATCGTGCTGATTTTTGGTGAGATTGTTTTTGACTCCTTATTCTTCAATGTGAACGGTTAAGATTGTTTTTGGTGTCCGGTAGAGTAGGTTTCTGGGGTGTGAAACAGAGCCTATCACGGCTGATTTCCTACACCGACCAGTTTCATCATCTGCTTCAATCGGATGATCATTTCTCGTCTGATCGAGCTGATGTTTGGTGAGCATAGTGAAGACTTGTCCTGACCCAATCTGAACGGTGGAGATCTGGTTTGGACGGTCAGTTTGTCTTCAATGTCTGTAGACATCTATACTCAGTGAGTTTCTTTAAATTCCTGCATCTCAGTTATGTGTGGTGATAAATATGAGGATTCATATATATGCATGGATGCATGGGTTATAAGGATAGATGGGGAATTGAATGAGTAAAGAATTGGTCCAAGGGTTGGAGTTTGACCTTCATGGGTGGTTTCATGAATTGAATTTATATACATGATCATGAAAAGTGTAAATCCAATCTATCCCTATCTTTGAAGGTTCATGAAAGCATAAACATGGGTACCTTGAGGTTGCTGGTTTATGGGAATGATTTAAGGGTTAGCATAGGTGTTGTTTGATAAGAAGGCTAGAGAACTTAGTGGGCTTGACGAGTGGGCCCAAATTGTCAAAGTTACCAAGCATGATCGAGCTATATGTTAGGCTCACGAATAATAGATTGTCAAGTTGAACAATGGACTTGTTAACTAAGTGAAAAGTTTAAGGGTCTAATTAAAGACAAGACCAGGTTAAGCTAAACTGTTGGGTCTAGTTGGTGGGCTCAAATAAGTTGAGTTGTTTAAGAATGGTCAAATAGGGTGTATTCCACGGCAAACGAGTGTCAAGTTGACTAGTTGACCAAGGTTGACCGGGTAGGGGTCGAGGGTCAAACTAAGGACTAGAAATGATCAACAAAGATTCGTACAATGGTAAATGGAAGTGAGGTAGGCCCTTTGACTAAAGCTGACAAAATTTGACCAAAGTTGACCAAGAATTGAAAGTCAACCTAAGAACTTGGGAATGAGAGAAAATGATCGGTAACCAGGTATGTGGTTTTAAAGACCCGCTTAATTGAGCTTGGGGCCACCGAAAGCGAGAGAGTTCTGCATGTGCATCTAGGATGTAGGGTTGTTGCTATTTTGACACTGATAGAGACTTTGCTATCAGATATCGACATGGAGGCTTAGAGACACGTCGGGAGGAAACTAAGGGAGTTTCCAGCTCTTGTTAGAGGTAAGTTACTTTTGCCTCGCTCCTACCCATTGTTTGGGGTTTCTTGATTTGATGTATGCTATTTCTTAGCATGTCTTTTGGTACCTGATATTCTTAGATGCATGCACATACATATTCTTTTGATGTCTTTCCTGGTATGTGTGTGATTGGTGTGCTAGAGGTAGTGTTAACTGATCACGAGGATCCGTTGATCGGCACGTGGCCGTGGTAACACGTGAGCCTGTGCTCCGTCCGGATAGGAGTGCGTGGTTTCACTATCTCTTCGTTGATGCTCACTGAGCATACCAACCCATGACCGAGGCGATACTGTGAAGGTTCGTGGTGCTTGTGTGCAGGCAGGGCAGGTATGCGTCGGAGGAGTATGCGTACTCATTAAGCATAGCCCCCTATTGTCCGGCACTTGACCATAGAGACACACGGTGTTTGTGTTGGTCGGGTGGGTGTGTGTAGGTTGAGTTTGTTCTACTGCCCGGACTCAGTGGAGCTAGGGAAGCTCCAATAAAGGAATGTTCAGGAACAGGACCCCCCTGACTTTCCTGACAGCCTTACCAGAGAATCAAATCTCTGAAGGTCTCACCTGTCAGTGGGCATGGTACACTGACCGTGTTAACACGTAGGAGAGGTAGTTCTACCGACCTGTTGACTGGAGGGTCAAACGACCAACTAGGTCGTATTTACATCCAAAAACTAGACTTACTGGCCGGGAGTAAACCTTGAGTTCTCTTTGAAACTCATTACAGAGCCCGAGGGCTTTTGTATCAGGGGTCGTACCTTCGACTTGCTTGTGGTAGACTCCTAGGACTATATTGTTGATATTGTGATCTCGTTGATTGTCATATTTCCTGTTTATGACATTGTGACCTGCAGGGGTACTTACTGGGCTTTCCTTTCGAAAGCTCATGCACTTGCTTCCCTTCTTTCTTTTTCAGGTCCCGAGGAGTAGGTGACTCGGACTCGGAAGTTGAGCGAGGGGTTGGGCTGATTTTGTAGAGGTTCGAGAACCTCATGTCATACTTGTTCTTGAGGTGGTGTTATTGTAGGATCCTTATAGGGCCTTGCCCATGTGTAGGGTATGTAAACCCTTATTGATTTAGATTTTCGTTGTAACTCTGATATTGTTCTTTATTATTAATGAACATTTGATTATTATTGTTATCTGCTTATCATTTTTAGGCCTTGTATTCGAGTGGGGCTCGTCTCCACTTGGATACGGCCGATCTGTTGACGTGTCCGAGGTCCCGAGATCCGGGTCGGGGCGTGACAGATTAAAGTGGTATCAGAGAAATGCAGATAACCGACAACCTAGTTGCCTTAGTGACATAGACAATTAGATTGAACTGAGTGTTGGGTCGGGTAGACCAGGACTTTGAACGAACACCTGATGCGCGGAGGTTGTAGGGCCGCAAGAAGCGGGCCAGGACTAAAGGGGGGAGGTGTTCCCCATTACATTGATGGAGTTGAGGTGCAAGGTTGTGGGTCTGGTGTGACCCCGTGTATTGCCCAGGAGACGGGCAGAGGACTCCTAAAGTTTTGGAGGATTGGACCGACCATTCGTAAGGATTGGGGAACCAGTATTAGTGAACGTTAGGTCCGAGAGATGGAGTAAACGTTCGAGGATTGGGATTGAAAGACTGATAGTGATATTTGAGGATACACCCCAACTTGCATGGGATGAAAATTCTGAAAACATGAGCAAGTGCTGCTCAAAGTGGGTTGGGATTGGATAAAAGTTTTGGGATTTAACTTTAAATTTCGAGGACGAAATTATTTTAAGGGGGGAGGATTGTAAAAACCCAAGAATTTTAGGGATTAAAAATTCTTTTAGGGTTTTGTTTACTATTCAATTAGTAATGAGGAAAAAAAACCCAGGTTTGATCAAGGTGAAATATTATTGTTGGAGAAACAAAATTCTAAATTTTGGCTTTGAAGGATTCCCCAAACTTTCAATATATGGATTCGTATTTACTCCCTTTAATGAGCTTGGTAATAGAACCAAGAAATAACTTACAACCCTAGTTGGGTATAATTGGGGTTACCAAGGGTATTTAGGTAATAATAAGGAATGGATGAATTCTTTGGATGAATTCATTTTAATTGATTTAATTAAATAAAGGAAAGATTGGTGATTTATTTAATTAAAGGAGAGAGGGAAAAATAAAGGATAAAAAGGTTTAAAACCCAAATTAGGGTTTATGGGGGACCAGAAGGACTTCTACGTAATTTTTAAAAGTATGAAGGACTAAAAGATAATTGTCCCCTCTCTCGTGGTTGGACTAACTTGTGACCTAAAAACATTCGGGGGACCTCTCGTAAATTTTTGCAGAGAAAACTCTATTAACAAAGGACGAACGGTTGAGATCAAAGGATCTCAGATCTGTGCATATCGCGGAGGGTTGTAAAGGTGCACATAGAGCCACGTGTCTTCCCTAAGATAAGTTTATCTGATCTATTGTTGGATACGAGACAATGGGAGAAAGAGTGGTGAAATAGACCTCACAGTGAGGGCACGTAAAGACCGTTCATCTAAAAAGAGTTATAAACTCGAGACGCAAACACAGGATCCAACCGTTGATTATGATGGAACCTTGGCCGTTGATCAAGGAAATGTTAAAACCGAGGAATAATGGGCAATATCTAGCCGTTGGCTGTGATCAAGAGATCACAACCCTCCATCAACTGGGCGCCAATCTCGAGGCACCGGTACATCTTCTCCACGAGAAGCGAGTAGCGGCGGTCTACGCCTGCGTGCCGCCCATTCACTAGAGGAGACGGACGTCGCCAACGTCTGCATGAACCGTTGGCGACGTTCCTTCTACAAGTGGCTTATATAAGGAGCGGCCGGGTGGGCCGATGGACAAGAGATGAAGGGTGAGGCACCAGGGCGAAGTATTCCGGCACTGGCGAACTAGGGAGCGGAAGAGAACGGGCTACTGGTTCTCTGATCAGTTCGGGACCACTGTCTCTGTTTTCGGACGGAGGAGCAAAGTGGAGACAGTGGAAAAGGAGGGAGGTTGTGGTGCTCACGGGGCGCCACTAAGCTCGCCGGAAAACTTCCAAGAGCTCGCCAGTCGCCAGAGAGCCCTTTGGATGAGTTTCATGTCGTCCACCGTTGAACTTGAGGTCGTCATTGCTGTTTTCGGGAGGAAGAGGAGACCGAGGCAGCGACGGGAGGAGGGCTGCGAATCGAGCTCGCCGGAAAAGACAGAGAAGACTTTCCCGGCGCTGGGAAGCTCTCAAGTGGTGCTACTCATCTTCCTCAGCCGTCTGGTAAGTTTCTTATCCCTCCCGAGACCCTAGAGTAGTGCATGCATAGAAAGGGTCGCCATGTCGAGCTTCATGGGAACCGGTCAAGTAGGGGTCACGCGATAGGGAGCACAGTGGACAAAGGCTACCGAAGGTGTTTCCGGCCGAGAGGAGCTTGACGCCTGTGTAGTTTCGGCCTTTGTAGGTTTTAGGTGAACCGTTGGCTTCTGGGTGTTCAATTTGGAGAAGAAGGCAGTGACGAGAGAGAGAAGAAGAAGTGTAGAAAAAAAAAATTATATTAATAATTGATTAATTATTTATTTAAGTAAATAGATTAATGAGTAATAGAGATAAAGAAAATCAAATATTAATCATTTCTAACATTAGAAGTGTGACAATATTTGTTGGTAAACAATTCTATAGAACCTTATGATTTGTGACAATTATTTTGATTAATTGGTAGTATAGTTTTAAATGTTTTTGAAACATTGGTAGTGTGACCAAAAAAAAATCTAGTTGATTATCTAGTATAATCAAGCTAGTTATGAAAAGGAAATTTTAGTGATGATAATGATGAATAATTGGTTCATTTGAAATCTTAAAAAAAAAAAATGTCAAAATGAAATCGATTTAATTAACTAATGTAGTGTGAATGCTTAATTGGTTAATTAAGCTAACCTAGTTAATTAGATCTGTGTGGACACTGAAGTTAGTGAATGGACTCGGGTTAGACTAATCACTTTGGGCTTGGGTCTAACCTAACTATTAAGTTGGTTTAATCATCGTGATTAAAGGAAAAGTGTTGAGTTAGTTTACTTAGTCTAATTATGTTGGTTTAAGGTGACTTGGGTCAATTTGAGTTAGCTCAATCGTTTGGTGAAATATTAGTCATCTTGATCAATTTAATGTGTGGACTTGATTTGTAAACTAATCAAAGATTTTAACTAAGAGGGTTAATTAAGCTTGAAGGGCTAATTAATCAAATGGATTAATTAAATTAACTTGTATACTTAGGATGTTGAATGAAAGTTAAAAAGTTATTTAACTAAACTTAATAGTATGAGACAAGATTAAGTTTAGTATGATTAAAATTATTTAGTAAGGATACTAAATATTTTCATGAGATTTGTTTTAAGGACCAATAATTAAGGAATGGGAAGGGTCCCATGGGGTTATGAATTTGAAAGGTTGAAGTTATTTGGGTGTTATCTTGGGATTTATGGGGGAGGTTAAGAATGTGAAGAGTTGTAGAGGTTACACTTGTGAGGCCTATATAAAGCATGTAATCTTGAAGCTTGGCATAGAGCAATAGCAAGTTTGAGAAAGTTTATAGGCCATTGGGAATAAAGAAGAGAGGTGAGAGGAAGGAAGAAAAGAGAAGAAAGCTTGAGAGACTAGGATCTTCTGCTCAAAGGAGTGTTGAGCATGCTCTATTTTGATTGCCATTCCGACCATTTTCACCGTTGGATCGTGCTGATTTTTGGTGAGATTGTTTTTGACTCCTTATTCTTCAATGTGAACGGTTAAGATTGTTTTTGGTGTCCGGTAGAGTAGGTTTCTGGGGTGTGAAACAGAGCCTATCACGGCTGATTTCCTACACCGACCAGTTTCATCATCTGCTTCAATCGGATGATCATTTCTCGTCTGATCGAGCTGATGTTTGGTGAGCATAGTGAAGACTTGTCCTGACCCAATCTGAACGGTGGAGATCTGGTTTGGACGGTCAGTTTGTCTTCAATGTCTGTAGACATCTATACTCAGTGAGTTTCTTTAAATTCCTGCATCTCAGTTATGTGTGGTGATAAATATGAGGATTCATATATATGCATGGATGCATGGGTTATAAGGATAGATGGGGAATTGAATGAGTAAAGAATTGGTCCAAGGGTTGGAGTTTGACCTTCATGGGTGGTTTCATGAATTGAATTTATATACATGATCATGAAAAGTGTAAATCCAATCTATCCCTATCTTTGAAGGTTCATGAAAGCATAAACATGGGTACCTTGAGGTTGCTGGTTTATGGGAATGATTTAAGGGTTAGCATAGGTGTTGTTTGATAAGAAGGCTAGAGAACTTAGTGGGCTTGACGAGTGGGCCCAAATTGTCAAAGTTACCAAGCATGATCGAGCTATATGTTAGGCTCACGAATAATAGATTGTCAAGTTGAACAATGGACTTGTTAACTAAGTGAAAAGTTTAAGGGTCTAATTAAAGACAAGACCAGGTTAAGCTAAACTGTTGGGTCTAGTTGGTGGGCTCAAATAAGTTGAGTTGTTTAAGAATGGTCAAATAGGGTGTATTCCACGGCAAACGAGTGTCAAGTTGACTAGTTGACCAAGGTTGACCGGGTAGGGGTCGAGGGTCAAACTAAGGACTAGAAATGGTCAACAAAGATTCGTACAAAGGTGAATGGAAGTGAGGTAGGCCCTTTGACTAAAGTTGACTAAATTTGACTAGAGTTGACCAAGAATTGAAAGTCAACCTAAGAACTTGGGAATGAGAGAAAATGATCGGTAACCAGGTATGTGGTTTTAAAGACCCGCTTAATTGAGCTTGGGGCCACCGAAAGCGAGAGAGTTCTGCATGTGCATCTAGGATGTAGGGTTGTTGCTATTTTGACACTGATAGAGACTTTGCTATCAGATATCGACATGGAGGCTTAGAGACACGGCGGGGAGGAAACTAAGGGAGTTTCCAGCTCTTGTTAGAGGTAAGTTACTTTTGCCTCGCTCCTACCCATTGTTTGGGGTTTCTTGATTTGATGTATGCTATTTCTTAGCATGTCTTTTGGTACCTGATATTCTTAGATGCATGCACATACATATTCTTTTGATGTCTTTCCTGGTATGTGTGTGATTGGTGTGCTAGAGGTAGTGTTAACTGATCACGAGGATCCGTTGATCGGCACGTGGCCGTGGTAACACGTGAGCCTGTGCTCCGTCCGGATAGGAGTGCGTGGTTTCATTATCTCTTCGTTGATGCTCACTGAGCATACCAACCCATGACCGAGGCGATACTGTGGAGGTTCGTGGTGCTTGTGTGCAGGCAGGGCAGGTATGCGTCGGAGGAGTATGCGTACTCATTAAGCATAGCCCCCTATTGTCCGGCACTTGACCATAGAGACACACGGTGTTTGTGTTGGTCGGGTGGGTGTGTGTAGGTTGAGTTTGTTCTCTTCGCCGGACTCGGTGGAGCTAGGGAAGCTCCAATAAAGGAATGTTCGAGAACAGGACCCCACGACTTTCCCTCGACCTTTACCAGAGAATCAAATCTCGAAGGTCTCACCACGCTGGGCATGGTACATCAATCGCAGTTAACACGTAGGGAGAGGTAGTTCTACCGACCTTTTGACTGGAGGGTCAAACGACTATCTAGGTCGTATTTATATCCAAAAGCTGGACTTACTGGCCGGGAGTAAACTTTAAGTTCTCTTAGAACTCACTACAGAGCCCGAGGGCTTCTGTATCAGGGGTCGTACCGTTGACTTGCTTGTGGTAGACTCCTAGGACTTTATTGTCGATATTATGATCTCGTTGACTGTCATATCTCCTGTTTATGACATTGTGACCTGCAGGGGTACTTACTGAGCTTTCCTTTCGAAAGCTCATGCACTTGCTTCCCTTCTTTCTTTTTCAGGTCCCGAGGAGTAGGTGACTCGGACTCGGAAGTTGAGCGAGGGGTTGGGCTGATTTTGTAGAGGTTCGAGAACCTCATGTCATACTTGTTCTTGAGGTGGTGTTATTGTAGGATCCTTATAGGGCCTTGCCCATGTGTAGGGTATGTAAACCCTTATTGATTTAGATTTTCGTTGTAACTCTGATATTGTTCTTTATTATTAATGAACATTTGATTATTATTGTTATCTGCTTATCATTTTTAGGCCTTGTATTCGAGTGGGGCTCGTCTCCACTTGGATACGGCCGATCTGTTGACGTGTCCGAGGTCCCGAGATCCGGGTCGGGGCGTGACAAAGAAGAAAGCAGAAGGAAAAGAAATTGATATTCAATTCCCTCCTCCATATTATAAGCCATGTGGTAAGCATGCTAAACTTTTCAAGGCAGAGGTCACTGTGTGCATTCGGCAAAATGCACCTCTTCGCATCACTAAATGGAAAGATATTCCTGAAGATAGAGTGAAGACAATATGGAAAATTTTAAAGGTATGATTAAACATAAAATTATTTTTTAATATATAAATATTAAATTTATTCAATTGAACTGTTATTTTATTTAATGTTATAATGTTATGTCCTTTTATATGAATTTTAGGTCCAATTTAATTTTTCTGATGAGGTGCAACCTTATGTGATGAAACAAGTACAAGCACAGTATAAGAATCGTCAATTCCATTTGCATCAAAGGTACCTCAAGAGAAAAGACTGCCCTGAAGATGTAAATGAAGGTGACTGGAAATGGTTGATTGAGAATAAATGGGAGACACCAAAATTTAAGGTAACATTAGTATTCAAGAATTTATCTTATCTTATCTTTTCAGGTTAATTTCATATAAAAATTAATTGTTTATCATTTTGTAGGATAAAAGTGAAAAAAACAAAAGTAATAGGGGAAAACAAGAGATGAAATCAGTTGTTGGCACAAAATCAATTGTACAAATGGCATTTGAGATGGTAAATTAATAGTTTTTGAGAAATTATTTATTAATTATATTTTTTATTTTTATTTTTTGGTTTTATATTTTTAGAAAGACAAAGATTCTGAAGAATGGCCCGATGCTGTCAAAGTATGGAAAGCGACACGAATGAAACCAGATGGAACTTGGGTTGTTTCAAATGGAGAAGAAATAATGGTATATATAGAAATTATAATCAATTTTAATTTTTAGTTATAATATTAATATTTATTTATTAAAATCTTAGCTTTTTATTTAAACATGCAAAACAAGCTTCAAGAAGAGGGAGAGAAAAATAAGGAAAAGATTTCATCTGCATCTCTACCACTAGTTGAACATTTCTCTTGTTTTTGGGAAAAAGTCTAATCACTCATGTGGGGTAGGTGTTAAAGGGATGACATCTACAACCCAGGAAAAATGTTGGATTCTTGCAGAAGCTGAGGCCGCAAAGAAACGTGCAAGTGAATTGGACATTGAAGTTGTAAGGCTAACTGAAAAAACGAAAAAACAAGATGAAGAGATTCAAGCCCAACATGCTGCAATTGAGAAGCAAGGCATGGAAATGAAGCGAGTTCTAGATGCTTTTGCACATTTAGCAAGCAATGGACTAATTCCTAGCTTTCCACTCAATGCATCTCAATCAAGTACCCCAACTAATGATTTAGCAAGCCCCACAAGTAATGATGTAAGTATAGTAATTTATAATATATTGAATAGTTAATTTTACTCTTATTATTATTATTATTATTATTTACTAATTAATTGATATTTAATGTTTTTGTTTTGCAGGAAACCAACGCATAGTGGGCATGGGTTTTATTCATCATCCAAAAGAAAGTTGTAGCTTGTGTTTTATTTGGTTTAATTTTTATAGCTTGGTCCGAAATGTTAACTAGTCATTTAGTTATTTGAATGGTTGTGAGACATATTTCTATTAATTTCATAATTGTATTTGAGAATTTTATTTTGCACTTTTTTCTATTGCAAATTAAGAATTTAACAATTTAATTCATTTTTATTTACTTTTCAATAATATTAATAATTTTTATGTTCATTATTAATTAAATCCATTAATTTGTGACAACAATGAACATTGGTGGCAAAATTGTCATAAGATAAAAATTCCACATTTGTGATAAATTTTGTTAAATACTATGGCCACTAATGCAAATTTTGCTAGCCACTAATGCAATTGAATTATTAAATCAATAATTTTATTAGTGACAACAATGGATATATTTAGTGACAAAATTCTCGTAAGATATAATTTTCATATTTGTGAGAAAATTTGTTAGACATTAATGCAATTAAATTATTAAATCAATATTTTTATTTGTGCCAATTATGGGTTCATTTGTGCCAAAATTGTTGCAACACATAACTTCCATATTTACAACGAATTTGTTAGACACTATTGTTCTGAACATTGGTGACGATATAACTTTCACTAATGCAAATAATATTAGTGACGCATTTTATCATCAAAGCTCTCAATAATTTTAGTGCTAATAATGTCGTCACAGCAATATATGCAATTGCCATGATTTTTTCGGGCACGTAAAGTTTTTTGAGACAATAAAATTGACACAATTGGTTGGAGTTATTGTGACTACACCAATTTCTTTGGACACCATTGTTTTGAACATTAGTGACGATATAACTTTCACTAATGAAAATAATAATAGTAACGAATTTCATCATCACAGTTCTCAATAATTTTAGTGTCAATACGGCCGCTACAACAATATACGCTATTGTCACGATTTTTTCAGTCATAATTGGGAATTTTTTGTGACAATAAAATGGTCACAATTGGTTTAGTTATTGTGACTACATTAATTTCATCACCAATATTCCACTCTTTAGTATCAACATATTTGTCACAAAAATATTGCATAATTGTGACAATTTATAAATGTGGCCACTAATGAAATAGTGACGGGGTTATTTGTGACGGCAAGTGACGAAATGAAAAATTGTCACTATAAGTTGTAGTGGCTATTTATTAGACTTTTAGTCATGAATTTTGCCTCCACAAAAAATGCAATTTCTTGTAGTGACACTCTCTCCCTTAGTATTCGGCTCTTTTTCATGGAACACCCTTTCCTTTGACCACATGACCCTCTATTAATGTTAATAATAACTTGCATTAGTGTATAAATTTGTCCATTTAATATAGAAATTCACTAAAGCAAGTGCCCATGCCACTTTACATAACAAATGCATGCAATTGAGACAATTTATCATGAATATAACATCATTTCATCACGAAGTCCTCCCTCGAACTTCCGACACTTATCATACTGGTCCTCTACCATCTCAGGTAGTGAATTCGGTCTTATACTCGGACACTGTTATGTTTTCCTGGGTTAGGTACATGAATTCTCCCCTCTTTACATCCCGATAGACTCGGGGCGAGTATGTACTTTCAAAGACCCTTTTGAAATTGGTCCAAGTCCAACCACCAGCTCTCGGAGGGTGCAGTCGAGCTGATTTCCACCATAGTAGGGCTTTTTGTCCCATAAACAGTTGCACTGTAATGACCTTGTCCTCTTCCGGAATCCTCATCGCCTCGAACACCATCTCCACTTGCCTGATCCAGGCTTCGGCTTCACTCGGGTCTTGTGTGCCAAGGAAATTGTTAAGCCTCATCTGTCGGGCTCGAGTCACGTAATCTTGATCCCTATTCCTTTGTTGTGGTTGAGGTTGTGGGAATGCCGCTACGGCCAGGTGTCTCGCTAGCATCTCAAAAGCTTGGTTCATCCCGGGGTTTTACCCTTGCCCATAGTGGGTTTGGGACGCTTCGTCTTCGTTATCTCCACCTCCTGGTGCCCCCATGGGTAGGTTCTCAACCAGTTCCTCGACCGGCTCCTCTCGAGGCACGCGGGGGGTCGGCCAACACGTCTCTTTGGCGTCATTCTTAAATATCAAATACAAATCAAAGACATAATTTTACTTAGCATTCTCTACAGCTAATTAATTATGTCTACTGACAAAGACTCCCACTCTATGGCCCGGACTACCTCTAGAACTCTAAGGTCAAGGAGCAACCTCTCTAATACTACTAAATGTAATACCTATCTCTTTACTGAGATATATGTCACACCAGCTAGGTCAGGAAAGTATTCTGTGCCTAGGACTATATAAAATAAACACGATAACCAAAAGAATTTCTTCAAATACTTAATATATCATAAAACATATCCTGTTACACACAAGAAGTCTGAAGTAAGCCAATGTCATATATAAATACAACATAATAAGTCTTGGGCAACAACGACCCAAATATAATACTAGGAAGTCTCGAAATAACAAGTCAAATACAAATCAAGAAGCACATATAAATATAGGTACGCTAGAGCCAATCTAGATATCGACCCTCACACGATCACTGTCCAAATCCTGAAAGGTAAAAAACATAATAGCAGAGGGATGAGCTACACGAGCTCAGTGAGTATAGACAAATCTCCCATGTATTACACATACCTGTGTCTCGACATAAATCCAGTACTATATCATAGTACACATGTGTATTCAAATACAAATCAATGAGAGTCTGAACATTATCTTAAATCAGGATAAGCATGCTAAGCAAATCGAAAAAATCCAAATAAGCAACATGCCTTCTCAATCATCACAAGCATATCATATTTCTCTACATATATATATATGCCAAGGCCTCATATCGTACTAGTAAACAACCATAGTTCTCATGACTCCGGAAGAACTCCAACTACCATCCAAGGAACAGATGCATACAGTACATGATCCTGATGACCGGGAATAGAGGCATGCAGTACATGAACCCGGGGCTTGAAGACCAGAGGCATACATCTACATGTGTACGTCAAGCGTGCATCCCATATTCAATACGGGTACTCACAAGAGTTAGAAAGGGGGTTTTATAAAAAGATGAAGTTCGCAAACAATTTGTTTTAGAAAAGACAATTGAAAACAAATCCCTTTCTTGACCCGATATTATCTACTTATTTCTTGGCTCTATCTAGAGTGCAGCCTACGATACAATAAAATCAATATTTCCACCAAGTAAGGTTTCACATAATCATTACTCATGCTATTTCAATTTCAACAATTAAGCAAGCATGAAATCACTATACCAAAATAGCGATAAAATCCATTGGCATCCACAAACCGATAAAAATTCATTTAAAGCACGAATCAATTGAATCACGATAAATACATGCATAAAACAAAATATACAGGTTTGTCCACTCACATGAAGTCCTTGCTAAGTTATAGGATTGATTGGATCCGTCTGCGGCTCCCGTGGGACCTTTTCCTATTCCTAGAATCATAATCATTACTAGATAAATACGATATTCATATTTTCATAACTTAAGTTCTATTGCTTTAGAATACTGTAATGGTCATTCATGCTTTACTTGTTAACATGCAGGCTCTTACCAAGGGTATTTAGCAATAATTTACTAATCTAAGACATGAAAATGTGCAAGCATGATATCTAGGAATTTAATGGGGCATTAACACTTAGAATTTTCATGAAAATTCGGCAGCACCTCCCCTATTTATAGGGCACAAAAATTATACAAACATTCTCACATTTAGCAACAATTAATCCATACAAACATTTATACAACTCTCAACTTTATGATTAAACCATATCCAAGCCCTAGAATCCCCATTGATCAATCCAAAATCTCCAATTCCTTTCACATCCCTAGTTCCTTCCAATTCACCCAATCAACCCTAAGTTAATTCATGAAATTGAAACCCTATATTAGTGTAGGGTTTTACCCAATTAGAGCTCACTATCGAGGAATGAAGAAGGTGACGAGTGGGGCTGCAAGCCGGCGGGGCTGAGTCTACTGAGCAGTCCGCTGGGTATGAGCGGAGCTCGCGGTGGGGCTAGGTGGCGGGTAGCTTACGCGCAGGCCGGCAGAGGAGGCGGCGCGAGACTGGCAGCAGAAGGGCGCCGGGAAGGGGGCGACTCTGGCACGAGCATGTCTGCCGGTGGCGCAGGGGCAGCCGTAGGCGGAGGAGAGCTGAGTGGCGGCTGGGCGCGGCTGAACTCGCGGGCGATGGCAGCGCTGCGACATGGAGGGGTGTGGGCTGCCGTCTCATTGCAAGCGGAGGGGGTCGGGTGGCACCGGAGTTCGCCGGAGCAGCGGCGCGGGTAGCCCTAAGCAAGGAAGTTGTCTGGCGTGGGCGAAAGATGAAGAAGGTAGAGAAGAAGAAAGAGGAAAGCATGATTCACTCTCTTAAGAATTGAATTTGATTTCAATTCCTTACTTAGGTTTGCCAACATAGGATATATATAAATATATAATATAATATTTAATTCATTCCTTTAACTTATCACTAACCCTTTAATTATCTTAAGTTATCTTCCCCAATTATCTTTAATTAATTTAATTTATCTTCCCACTTTATGTCCCGTTACCTTTAATCTATATTATCTCTTCAATGATTCATCAACCCAGATCCGGAAATTCCCGGTCAGGCGACCCTATGTCACGGTTGCACTATGACATCACGGGGTTTGTCCTCTCATCATACCAGATCTGAATTTAAAGGTTTTTGACCAAGTCAGATCTACTTTACCGGGACTAACATTTGTCCCGTATCTCCAACTTAATTAATTTTCATTAATTAACACTTAGTAAATCTCCCAATTAATTAACCGAGGTTATCTTAACCATCCATCTCCAACCATTCCAAGTGTAAGTAGCCTAGCCCAATAAGGTCTTCCTTGGGCCCAACAGTTGCAAGGCTGGATTTAAATTCATTAATCCTCGATTTTCCTTTAATTGAGCTTTAAAATATTTAATTTATTTTCCATGCTAATTAATCTCATTAATTTTCAAGAATTTTTTGATTTATTTATATAGAAAATTTTGGGTAACAACTTTACGATCCTGTCTCCTTTTAGGGTTAGGCTCCAAATCCTAGGGAGCGCCAATTCTCCTCAGCTTGGAGAATTGGCTTTGTATGTAGAGTTATTCCGCATGGCCTTCATCTTTCTCTTCCTCCTTTGTTTTATGAAATCTTATCTTTTTATAACCTGACTCCTGTGCAACTGGTCCCAAACTCATGTAGAATTCTCTATGGGTTCGTTATCCAGTTCCTCCTATCCAACCTTGAGCCTTCCTATTGGTTTCACCTTCTTTTCTCTTTAAAGATACATCCTAATTTTGTGGGATGATACTATTTTCTGCTAGGTCTGGTAGATCATTCTTAGAAAAAGCCCCATGTTCCATCCATAATTTGATATCAGGGTTCTTCTTTGTCTCCTGCGAATTTGGGTGGACAATCATAGCCTCTTAGGATCCCCCAAAAATCGATCTAACTTTGAAGACAAAGATGTCATTTGCGGAGGAAAAACAATTGGCCTTCAGCCAAAGCATAGAGTCTTCTCCATTGGCTAACTTAGTGTAAAGTCGAGCTTATCCTTCCAGCGAATAGGATGTTTTTGTTTTTTAAAATTTTGAACTTCGACTTGAGCACAACTAACCGGCTGATTTTGTTTCTATAGGAACCAAATGGAAAGACAACTACTTTTGTAGGGGTTGAAGAAGTTGGGGAGCTTGTTGAGCTCTTGATGGGATGTGTTTTCCGCAAGTATACGGGTCGTGATCAAGTAATAAAGTGGACTATGGAAGTCGGATGTCGAACCACAGGGAATAGAGATTGCTAAGTGTAAACCAAGCTTTACTAACCTAGTCTAAATGGTAATTTGGGGGGTTTTGGTTTTCAAAAGTGAAGAACTAAAAAGGGATTGAAAGTAAGAACTGAAAATTGAGAATTGATTGGGGTAAATCAATGGCAAGAGAGGATACTTGGGTATGTTTCCCTTTTGGATTTCAATTCTAAAGATAAGCAAAGATGTTTATGAGTCAATGTTGGTACTTCTTGTGCCAATAGTCCCTAAATTATATCCAATCCCTCTTCCAAGGTGATTGGATAACTAGTCTCCAAGGACTTGGTATGAAGCTCAAGGGATAATTCCTAAATTACACCCAACCCCTCTTCCAAGGTGGTTGAATGACTAGTCTCCTAGGACTTGATATGAGGCTCAAGGAAATTTATATATATTGGGAGAATCATGTGGGTTAATTAGTATGAAAGAGTCGTCCGCCCTTCTAGTACCCGATTCCTCGGTATACTCATGAAACTCTCTAATGAAGCAAGTTCCTAATACAAGGAGGCGCTAGCTCTACCCTTGTATTGCACACAAGTAATTTCTAGTGATGAAATTACAATCAATACATAACATTCATTAGACATTCAAGAAGGTACCAACAAATCATCATAAACATTCAATGCTATTAATGCTCAATCCAAAAGTTCAACATACCCAAGTACCAATAGATTAGTTCCCCATGAAAGGGGAACTCAAACCAAAATGGAAAAGCTTACAAAACAATGAAAGATTAATGGAGAACACCATTACCTCCAATGCTTGCAAATCCAAGGGTTCTCTACTATCAAGATTTGGGGGAGATGACCCCCCAAGCCCTAATCTCTCCTCTAGCCTCTCTCCCAAGCCAAAACTCCCTCTAAACTCTCATACTTAACTATTTATACCCATGAATTAGGGCTCCACTGAAAAATTACAACATTACCCTTGATTGGGCCCATGAAGCTACCAAAGAAGTTACGATGAGCGGCCTGCGTGAGCGGCACATTCATCGGTCAGATTCGACTCACGGCCCGTTACGAACCGAGTAGTCAACGGCCGCTCATCACCCCGCTCACCTCTCGCCTTGTTACGAATCGGGTAGTGAACTGGCGGTTCATCAGCCGGTTCACCTCACAGCTTGCTCTGAACCGGCAGATGAACGGCCATTCACAAGGCCGTTCACACTCTTTTTGTGCCTGCCGTTGTGCCCAGGTGTGAACGGCCGTTCACAAGGCCGTTCACCCCCTATTTACTTCAAAATGTCCTCGTTTGGTCTTCATTTTGTTGATAAATGCTTCCTTTTCATCGGGGTGGCCTATTTATGCCCTGTTTACAAAATATGAAGCATTTTAAGTACCGGCAGGCTACAAATCATTGCATTTGACATGAAAATAAGTATATATATGGTATGTAAATATGCTCAATTGAACGCTTATCAAATATCCCCACACTTAAGCATTTGCTTGTCCTCAAGCAAACAGGACAATGAAAGTACAAGTAAAAAAGATGATAAGTGTTCAACCTCCGGCAATAGTAATAATGAATTTGCTCTACCTCAAGTTCACCACTAAAGTGTGTGTATTCTCCTATTTTCACACCGGGAACTAGAGTTTGCATAATGTCATCGCAGCTCTAGATAAGTGTTTTCACTCCACATACCATGTTCTAGAGTCTTAGCAAGACAAGCATTCCCTCAATGGACTCTAGAGAGTCCTTGAGGTCCTAAGTTTTATGCTAACCACCCTCTATGGAGAAAATGGTGGACAAGTTCGAGAAGGTTTTTTTTTTTATTTATTTATTCGGGTAGGGCATCTCTAATAGATCCGACTTTCCCGTGCTAAAGATCAGTATAGAGTGTAAGTCCTCTTTTCTTCAGGATGCACATGCTGTTTAGGCACCAGAACACCCGGGTACTTAGAGGGTTACAACTCTACCTAGATGTGCTCATACTTAGAAGTGATTTTTCGAATTAAAGAACACCATGATTAGGGGCCAGGACCCTAAGCTACTTCATCACAACAAGTAGCGGAGCATTGTCTTTATTGCTCTAATGACTCAACTACTATGTACATACTATTTTATTTTTCTCTAACTTGTCCACTAAGTTGAATTATGAAGGGTCAGAAGCTAAACTAGTGCCACGAATCCTCTTGGAGCCATTGAGAATAATGCTTAGCAATTAAAGTCAACAAAACATGGTAGTGGGTTATCTATTATGACTAGAGCTTTTGAATTTCATGAATATAATCTCTAGATGTCCATGGTGTGTCGTAGGAGAATTCTAAAAAAATTTGGGTTTTAAAATGGTGAACAAGAAGTAGAGTGAAACATTGCATTTCCGAATAGTGCCATCATAGGTCCGTGTCAAACATGCTTCAAATAATTAGCTCCCTATCCCCACACTTAGAGTTTTGCAATGAATTTATCAATGGAAGGGAGCTACCCATCCCCACACTTAAAATCGTACATTGTCCTCAATGTACACAATTAAATTGAAAAGTGTGTAGTATGTAATAATGATAAAGGGGAGGGCAAACTGACACTTCCCCGGTTATATTTGGTAGACGGTGTTGCAATTTGATTTATACATGAAAGCTTTTGCCAGGGTGTTCCTTCATGAGTATCTGCAAAATAGAGTGAGAGAGGAGGAATAGCTCGAAAGGAGATGACATAGTGCAAGAGATAAACAAACGAAAAAGGAGTTCTGTTAACAATAAATCTCAATGATCCGTATGTAGTTGCTCATCGGATGCTGGTGCGGCCTTAGGAGAAGGGTTCAAGACTGGCGCTACAGTTGCTTGGGCTCGTATGGTTGTTGCCGTGTGAATGGTCAAGAGAGTGAATGCGTGGGTGAGCTCAGCAACTGTGTCTTCCTCCTCATCATCTTCGATGCACGGGGGTGGACCTTCCGCACGAGGTGGTGTGGACGGAGCTGCAACTTGGAAATGTTGGTGAGGAAGAAGTAGTGGAACCCTGATGCGCAAGTTGAGTTGGGACATGGTGTACTGAGCAAAAGGTTGGTATTTCAAGTTTGCCTGCAAAAACTAGCCCTTTGAGAAAAATCATTTAGAATGTTTGCAGAACAGTATTGTAGTATTGCCAACCACCATGTGAACGGGCCAGTGAACGGCCGTTCACTATCCAGTACAGAGACAAGTATTGTTTAAATCAAATTCGCTGGTTCCATAAGGCCCAGATTTTGAACACAACATTAGTGCATACCCAGCATGATGAGTCTAATGATGCAAATGCGGACAAAGGAATTTAATGTCAATAGATCTCATGAGTTCTATCACTATAAAGCAAATAACACAAAGAGACAAGATTGAAAAGAAATTTTCGACTTGGGTTGCCTCCCAAGAAGCGCTTGTTTAACGTCACGAGCCTGACGTACCTTAATTTTACCTATGGGGGGTCATATGTGAAGAGGCATCCATCAGTATTTTTATAAAAACACTTACCAAACAGAATCTTTCCCAAATTATCATATATGGAGCAAGTTTGAGAATTCATACCAGGGTCACCTTCATTTAGTGGGTGAGTTGAGGATTTAGGTGGTACCTTTTTTCTTCGTCTCCATACATAGCCACCGGCAATGAGTTTCAGCTCCTTCCACTTTGTCTTTCGTGACAACTTTGGAGGTTGAGTTGAGATAGTGCCCACATTCATGAGCTCGTCATGTTGTTCGTCGAGTTCCTCCAAACATTGCAATGCTGGGTCAGTATGTAAAAAGTCCTCCAAGCAATCGGTTGTGATCTTGTCAACTTCATCGACACTATAAGAGGTGTCATCGTGATCCATGGTGTGTCGCATGGCTTCAGGTAGCTTGAACACCACTTCTTGGTCCCCCACTCGAAGTGCCAATCTTCCATGAGCGTGGTCTTCCAAGGCTTGAGCTGTAGCCAAAAAGGGGCGACCGAGTATAATCGGGACATCCACATTATCATCAACATCTAGAAGGACAAAATCAGCCGGGAATACAAATTGATTGATCTGAATCAGCAAATCTTTAGCTAGCCCCTTTGGTCGTTTCACTGATCTGTCGGCTAGTTGAAGTGTCATCCCCGTTGGTTTTGGGGCTGCAAGCCCTAATTGCATGTACAATTTGTAAGGCATTACATTTATACTTGCACCAGAGTCTGCTAATGCCTTTTTCACAACACCTTCACCAAGTGTACAAGGGACTATGAAGCTCCCTGGATCCTTTAGCTTCTTGGGCAGCTCATGTTGCAATATTGCAGAACATTGAGCATTCAATGTGACAGCACCTGCATCCTCTAGTTTCCTTTTGTTGGAAACTAGTTCCTTCATAAATTTAGCATACTTTGGCATTTGGGCAAGGACCTCCACCAACGGTAGGCTGATGTGTAGCTGTTTGATTATGCTCATGAATTTTGTGAATTGAGCATCTTTCTTGTCCTTTCTAAGCCGCTCGGATATGGAATTTGGGGTTGATATGTGCTTTGGGGTGTTTGATCTAGCCCTTTCTCTTTCTCTGCTGGCTTTCCTGTTGAGTTTTGTTGGGGCTCAGCTTCTTCAACCTCCACAGTACTTTCAATCAGCGGTGGTGCAATGGGAGACTGCACTTCCCTGCCACTTCTCAAAGAGATGGCCTTGCAATGCTCCCGGGTTTGCCTCCGTGTTTCAGGGAGGGTGCCTTGTGGCCTTGTTGAGACCTCCTTTGCTAATTTTCCCACTTGGGTCTCCAATCCACTGAAATCTTTGCTTGGAGATTTCGATTGAGGCATTAGTGTCTTGCACAAACTTCAACATGGTTTCTTCGAAGGTGGATTTCTTTTCTTGCGGTGGCCTTGGCATCGGCTGAAAACCGGGTGGATATTGTCCCGCTTGGGGGTTCCCATATGAAAGCGCCGGGTTGTTCCACATTAGGTTTTGCAGCCGATACTGATTATTTGGCATTCTCTGTTGGTTCCCCATGTATTTGACTTGCTCCATAGATGATGTTTCAGCATAAGAGATCGGACAATTTGATGGCTCGTGGCCTCCTCCACAAGTAGTGCAAAACATAACTGCAACCGGACCCGAGCTACTACCAACATGGGAAACACCACCCCCGGTTAGGCGGTCAATCTGTTTTGACAAGGTATCCATTTTCTCGGCAAGGAAAGTGTCTATAGACGAAGGGCCGTCTACCGATCCCACGAGCTTAACTTGCTTATCCCTTGTGGACCAATGGGCCTCATTTCCGGCCATGTCTTCAAAGATCTTTTCTGCTTCCTCGGGGTACTTGTTGCTTAATGAACCTCCTGCAGCACAATCCACCAAGACTCTATTGGCATTGTCTAATCCATTGTAGAAGGTGCGGACCTTGCTACAAGCATCTAAACCATGCTGAGGGCAATGACGAAGTAGTTCCCTGAACCTTTCATAGGCTTCAGAAAATGTTTCACCCCCATTCTGCCTGAAGGCATTGATGTCAGATCGAAGCTTTGCGGCCTTGCTTGGTGGGAAGTAGCGGCCCAGGAATTTCTCTAGCATATCAGCCCAAGAACGGATGGAACCCGAAGGGAGCGATGTGAGCCAACTATAGGCCCCTCCTCGTAGACTCCATGGAAAGAGTCGCAATCGAATGGCTTCATCGGTGACTCCATCTGGCTTAGAAATGCTACAAATTTGAAGGAACTTTGCGATGTGTGCATGAGGGTCTTCATCTGGCCTTCCATCAAATTGAGCTGAGTTTTGAAGCATATGCATTGTGCTTCCTTTGATCTCAAAGGTGTTGATATTAACATTTGGGGGGTGGATGCTGAATTCTTCTCCAGCATATTGAGATCGCTCATAATCAGCTAATGTACGCCTTCTTTCGGCCATAATGGGCACTACTTCAGTTTCTGTGCTGATCTCAATTGTGACTGAGTTTTCTGCTTCAGAAGAAGGATCCAGCGACGAACTTCTAGTCCTCTCAAACGTCGGTGAAAGGTTCTGTCAATCTCACTATCTCTTTCCAGTAGACCCTTGGGGTTCCTTCGGGTCATGCAACGGTTCCTCGCACGAAGAGATAAGACGAAAAATGAGTATCCAAAGGATCAAAATAAAATAAAATAAAAGAAGAAAAAGCAAACAAGAAAATAAGAGACTAAATTAATAAAATCCTAGTCTAACTAGCAATCCTATTCCCCGGCAATGGCGCCAAAAACTTGATGGGATGTGTTTTCCGCAAGTATACGGGTCGTGATCAAGTAATAAAGTGGACTATGGAAGTCGGATGTCGAACCACAAGGAATAGAGATTGCTAAGTGTAAACCAAGCTTTACTAACCTAGTCTAAATGGTAATTTGGGGGGTTTTGGTTTTCAAAAGTAAAGAACTAAAAAGGGATTGAAAGTAAGAACTGAAAATTGAGAATTGATTGGGGTAAATCAATGGCAGGAGAGGATACTTGGGTATGTTTCCCTTTTGGATTTCAATTCTAAAGATAAGCAAAGATGTTTATGAGTCAACGTTGGTACTTCTTGTGCCAATAGTCCCTAAATTATATCCAATCCCTCTTCCAAGGTGATTGGATAACTAGTCTCCAAGGACTTGGTATGAAGCTCAAGGGATAATTCCTAAATTACACCCAACCCCTCTTCCAAGGTGGTTGAATGACTAGTCTCCTAGGACTTGATATGAGGCTCAAGAAAATTTATATATATTGGGAGAATCATGGGGGTGAATTAGGTATGAAAGAGTCGTTAAGCCCTTCTAGTACCCGATTCCTCGGTATACTCATGAAACTCTCTAATGAAGCAAGTTCCTAATACAAGGAGGCGCTAGCTCTACCCTTGTATTGCACACAAGTAATTTCTAGTGATGAAATTACAATCAATACATAACATTCATTAGACATTCAAGAAGGTACCAACAAATCATCATAAACATTCAATGCTATTAATGCTCAATCCAAAAGTTCAACATACCCAAGTACCAATAGATTAGTTCCCCATGAAAGGGGAACTCAAACCAAAATGGAAAAGCTTACAAAACAATGAAAGATTAATGGAGAACACCATTACCTCCAATGCTTGCAAATCCAAGGGTTCTCTACTATCAAGATTTGGGGGAGATGACCCCCCAAGCCCTAATCTCTCCTCTAGCCTCTCTCCCAAGCCAAAACTACCTCTAAACTCTCATACTTAACTATTTATACCCATGAGTTAGGGCTCCACTAAAAAATTACAACATTACCCTTGATTGGGCCCATGAAACTGCAAAAGTTACGATGAACGGCCTCGTGAACGGCACATTCATCGGTCCGATTCGACTCACGACCCGTTACGAACCGAGTAGTCAGCGGCCGTTCATCACCCGTTCACCTCTCGACTTGTTACGAATCGGGTAGTGGCTGGCGGTTCATCAGCCGGTTCACCTCACAGCTTGCTCTGAACCGGCAGATGAACGGCCATTCACAAGGCCGTTCACACTCTTTTTGTGCCTGCCGTTGTGCCCAGGTGTGAACGGCCGTTCACAAGGCCGTTCACCCCCTATTTACTTCAAAATGTCCTCGTTTGGTCTTCATTTTGTTGATAAATGCTTCCTTTTCATCGGGGTGGCCTATTTATGCCCTGTTTACAAAATATGAAGCATTTTAAGTACCGGCAGGCTACAAATCATTGCATTTGACATGAAAATAAGTATATATATGGTATGTAAATATGCTCAATTGAACGCTTATCAGCTCTCTTGGTCCTTGTCAGACCAAGCGTCTTTCGAAGGAGCAACCTCATCAGGCTAAGAAGCCCCATACCTACCTATCTAGAGGCCTTGGAGGCTCTGATAGGTTCTACAGCCATGAAGCTTAATACCTCAAGGGACCTAGCCCCCGGAGCTTGCGTCGTCGAGTTATTCTGTCTATGGAGTCAGACGCCAAGCCGGACACACCTTCCATTATACTGGTTTCGACTGCTTCGTGGTTGGGGTGCCCCTCCTCTTCTAAGGGCAACTTTTTGATCTCTAGGACTGCCAATGTGAAGTCCTTCTTCATTGATGGTGTAGCCACAACTTAGGCCCTCAAGACCATTTCCTTGGAGTTGGACTTTGCAACTTTATAAGGGCTCGACAAATGGCTGACGTTGTCAGGGATTAAGGTATGTCAAATTTCCTTTCTTTCTATGATTTTTATGTCTTTTGCTCAAACAATAATATAACTATTTTTTATTATGCAGTCTAGTCTTCTGATAGCTTGCATGGCTAAGCAGCTGAGAGAAGAGGCCACGCTCAGGGGCTCCTTAAAAGACATGTTGAATAAGAGCGAAACTAACCTGGTCAAGGAGAGGGTTGAGAACTCAGAGCTCCAGCTTCAGGTGGTCGATCTTTAGACTAGAGTGAAATCTCTAGAGTTAAAGATTGAGACCAAGAAGAGGGGGAAGTTCCAAGCTCTTGAAGAAATAAAGAGTGTTCACAGCCTCTTAGGAGCTTCAAATGTGTACGCCCACTACCTAGAGGAGGAATTCGGGGTTGTGATACATCGAGCCACTGAGGATGCTACAGAGAAGGCTATAGTGGACTTCAAGAACACCAAAGAGTACTACAAAGAATTTCAAACTTTCGACAAAGGAAGTTATGGAAAAGTTTAAGGGCTCATAGGAGTTCTCGGAGGAGCTTAAAGCCTCCACCACATGAGGGGTGATGTAACACCCTAACCCCAATAGGGACACGTGTCACACCAGCCAGCCCAGGTGAATACCCTGAGCCCAAGGCTTTCAAAACTGAAACAAAAAAATCTATAAAAAAATCTGCGGAATAAACTGGAGACAGTAATAACAAAACGTAATAAGTCTGGAACTCATCCGAAAAGAAGTGTCATATCTGATACAGTACTCCACAGACGATACGTCTGGGCCTAGTCTCCAAAAGTAAAATGCAACAATATACAGAGTGCGGAACAAGGAAGCTAATCTAGGACGCTAGAGCCATCTAAGAGTCCTCACATCTCACCGGGTCTAGTCTCTACCTGGACTCCTCTCTTCTACCTGCACAAGGTGGGTGAGAAAAGGGGACTGAGCTACAAAGCTCAGTGAAATGTGACCCCTACTGTCGGGTCAAATAAGACCTGTGCATCCGAAAAATATAATCTTGTATATGGAAAATAATCTGTACTAATATACATGTAGAAAAACAGTAAAGCATGTAAGTCTATGCATTATCTTCCCAATCAGGAAGATCATCTAATGCAATGTCCGAGGAAAACTCGAAAGTCATCAGTCAAAATCATGCCTACCTATGTCTCAATGAGATGTCTAGATATGAGAGCGTCTGTCGAATAAAATGCAACTCTGTAGGATCACTTGCTAAGGTCTCAGAAAAATAGCCGTGAGGTCTCCCCCAATCTGGGCTATATGTGAAGCCGTGAGGTTTCTCCCGATCTGGGTCTTTACCCGTGGTACCGAGCACCCCAAAGAGTTGGGAAAGGGTTTTAAAATAAATACATTTTGAAAACAAGGTTTTGATGCTAGAATTTCATTTGGAAACAAGAAAACCTTTTCCTTACTCGGTATCACGCTCTGCATAGCAAGGAAAGTCTAACAGGATGCAAAGATCGATGCTCGCGTCATTTATCTACCTCATATTTATCAAAATGATCTACAGCTAGTCATATGCAGAAAACATCAATCTACAATAGCTGTAAATAATCAAAGTCATTCTCCAAAACCGAGATTAAATCATAGCCGATGAATATAAACTGAAAACACGATAAATCCCGATCAAACACGAGAATATGCAGTAGGTCCACTCACCTGTAGTCCTAAGCAAATCAAGTCTGGCTCGGACCTCCCGAAGACCCCGATTTGGCCTTCCCTTTTCCTAGCAACCATAACCACAATCAAAATGAATAATAATTCTCAATTCAATTAGACTACACCCACTTAGCATTTCTCCCCGAATTTATTCTTGGGCCTACATCAACATAGCCCAGGCCCGTTAACCAAACATAGTATCTAACTCACCAAAAGCACTAAATACGTACATATCTTAGCAATAAAATATGAAGCCCTTGATTCAAAAGTTGACTTAACTATCATAGTACTAATATAGCTCATTACAATCTAACTAAGTGTCATGGTAGCACCGTAGTAATCCTATATCAAACTTTAACTGAAATAATACAAATTCATCCACAACATAGTATATAAAATCTTAACCATAGTTCCAAATCAAGTTCTATACCTCTAGAAATTTTCTTCTAACAATACATTGGCCTAAGCCAATATAACTAATGGCTCCTTCTACACTCATAATATATTGTTCTCTTAAGTTATTAATTATATGACTAGTCATTAAAACATGAAACCTTAGTTAAAGCATCTCTTAAGATAATTCAGCTAACATTAGTACTTTAAGCTCCTGATCAAAAATCATAGTCTAACTAAATATAATGAAAACCTTGGCAGCATGCTTAAACTCACCAACATCCTCTCTTGCCATTTCATCAAACACCTCAAAGGCATGAACGAAACTCAATACAAACACTTCCCCATGAACCTTTGAATCCAGGCTAATACAAAGCAATCATCAAGAACACAACCTTGGACTTCTTCTTCATGATTAAATATTAGCAAACTAAGTCTTACCAAATGACAATACACATGGTCTTATCTCAATTGGCAGGAACTCTATAACACTGAACATACTAGTTAATTGAACAAAACTCTCTTAGTTATTTCTTCAAACAACTTACGGACATTAAAGAGATTCATCATCCATACACCTCCTTGAACCTTTAAATCAGAAATTATACACAGTTCAACTGAAATTCTACAACAAGAATTCAAATCGCATGCAATCCTAACTTCCATCACATTAGTCTCAAAGATACAATGCATATCTCTCCTTCGACCAACCTGCTCCTTTGCCGGGACCCTTGCTCGCCGGACCGAAGGGCCTTGACGTCTTAATCCTTACGATGCTCGGTAGGTGACGGAGAACGCAGAAGGTGGAGAGAATCAAGGCTTCTCCAGAACCTCCAAGGAGATGGGGCCAAGCTCCCACGCACCGGAACAGCACCAGCGCTTTACTCACTTCCCTCGGTACTCCTACAGCTGGAGAGCTGCGTGGAAGACCCTCATTTCCCTGCACATGCACAGCGCCACCTCCACCTTCAGTTCCACCTCCAGGTGGTTGACCAGCAAACTCCTTTCCACTCTCTTCTAAAGACCATATTAGCCCTGCCCATTAACATGACAGCCACCCTTAGCTACATAGCCTATGGTCCTTAATTCATTTGTCACAAGCCTAAGTTAAGTTCTTAGAATGAGATCTATTTACTATATTTAGTTTTTCACACCCTTTTTTAAATAAAAGCTAGGCATTAATATTTATTTTATTTTGTCACTTGTTCTCGATGAACATTAATAGTTCCAAACTTAGGCACATGAAAAGATTAATCATCACACCTCGATAATTAACTTAATCCACTTAGATAAAATATCTCACATGGTATTTAACTATCTCACCTGGTATTAAACGTTTAACTACCTTTCTTAATTGCTTAAACACCAACATTTATTAGCATTTCACAATATTCGTCAAAGAAAACCGGGGCGTTACAAGTGATGGATATCAAGAGCTCGAAAGAGTTCGAAGATAAGATCACCGACCGCGCCGCTAGGGGAGTAATGGAGTGCTTAAAATATTCAAGGAGATCATCCTCGGGTATCTAGAGTTTGACATAGCTTCTTTAGATTTTGAGGGTGCTCCTCAATATCTCCCCTTGACTCCCGATGACAACACCAGTTATGCCGAAGCCAAGGTTGCAGTTGAGTTCGAGGTCCCAGCTCTAGCCAAGGTGCCTTCAACAGCTCCTAAGGAATAAATTTTTGCCCTTCGTATATCTTTGCAATGACACTAGACTACAAAGCTCAATAGGAAAATGGTATGATGCTTTTTTCAATGGCGTTGGTGGCGCTGAAGCTGAGGTTGAAACTAAGTCTGAAATTCTAGCTCTAACTGTGGTCAAGGCGCTTCTACTGGCTCCTATTGAATAGATTTGGTATCTCATACATCTTTCTCTTTTTTTTATATTTGCATTTTTAAAAATATCCATAAATAGGGAAAGAACTTTTTTACTTGCCTGGTCCTTTCTTGCTTGAATAAATGAATGTTCTATTGTTCTTTTCTCTGAGCGGATTCCACTTGACTATTAGAATGACTAAGTGTTGAACTTTTTTGGTCGTTGGCTTTAGGACTTGATTTCGCTAAAGCAACCAATTTTGAAGTATGATAGTCTTCCATGATTTCATGATACATATTTGTGAGTCTGATTAGGATGAATATGAACAGAGAGTTTATTTCTCCAAGCTTGGATACGATGACTTGTATTTTGTGAAAGAGAGGGTGATCAGCTCGTTCCGACCTTTACCTTGAGTCTTGAAAAAAGACCAAAAACTAACAAATGTAATGAGCTTTACTAATCATCTGGTCTAACCCTTGAAAGGGTGAAGATGATCCAATTGCAGAAGATTAATGTCGTACCCTAAAAAAGGCCATTCGAGTTGAGGTCAATAGGGTTTAGCAATTAGCCTCTTTGTGCTCTGAAAGGGAGTGGGGGCGATCTGATCCCTGGACATCAAATTTGTGTCAAGGTCCTAAGGGTTTTAGCAATCAATCTCTATGTACCCTAAATAAGCGGGTGGGGACGATCTGATCCCAATGACAAAATTCATGCCCTGAAAAGAGTTGTATGGTTAATCCCTAAAAAGGCACCGTCCGAGTCGAGGTCAACAAGTTTTTAGCAATCAGCCTTTGCGTGCCCTAAAAGAGGATGAGGGCGATCTAATCCCTGGCAACTGAATCTATGTCGAGGTCATGAGATTTTAACAATCAATCTCTGTGTGCTTGAAAGGGAATGGAGATGATCTAATCCCCCAAAACAAAATCTATGCCCTTAAAAGAGCGCCCTAAAAAGGGCACATTGAAAATGGTAGTATGGTTGAGCCCTTAAAAGGGCACCCTAAAAAAAGTCATCTAAGTGGAAGTCTTCAGGGTTAAAGCAATCAACCTCTACATATTTCTGAAAGGGAATGGGGTAATATGTTCCTAGAGGAATAAACACGTGTCAAGGTTCTAATGGTTTTAGCAATCAACCTCGGTGTGCCCTAAAAATTAAAGGGGATAGGGGCAATCTGATTCCTAAGAACCGAATTTGTGTTCTGAAAGGGTGAGGGGCTAATGTAGACACGAATGATCTTTTTGTTCGGCTCTAAAATGAGCTAGGACTCTTGAGCCTAGGCTCCAATCAATGGTTGTCTCATCACACATACAAAATGAAGGTGGATTGATTCCAAAAAGAGTCTCAAAGCAATCATTGATAATATTTCTCCAAGTCCTCTGCAAGGAATGGCCTTTAAAGTATCTACCCCCAAGTTCATCAGCTCGTATATGCCAGGTTGGACAATTCCTGTTATTGTATAGGATCCTTCCTAAAATATGGTGTAGACCAGGCTTCTTCTATTGATAAGGACATATATGACCTCGAAATTGGTGACAATGACCACTAGAGCATCATTATGAGGGTGATGGGTACCCATTGAGGTTATCGATGGAGAAAGTATTAGGTTGTGCGGCTCAAGATTTGTTCCTCAGTTGATTTGCTCGAGTAGACATCCGAGTATAATTTTTCCGCGCCGAGTTACTTTTCCCTCTGTTGGCCTAACATGCAGCAATTTAATAGATGACCCCTACAAGAGGTCGACCTCCTTTAGGGGAAAAGGGACCATCTTTCTGCAAGTCTCCCTAGAGGTATTGACAGAGGTGTCCTAGTCGAATTAAGTTCTTATCTCATCCTTCAGCTATATGCACTCCTTGGTGTCATGACCCCGATCTCAGTAGAATCTGCAGTATTTCTTTATATTTTTTTAGCTGCTAGTGAGGTTCACCTTTGTCGGCCACTTAACTATCATGTCATTTTGGATCTATATAATGATCTCTCCTCAACTAGCAACTTCTCTCTTCTAATCCCTTTCTTCGGATTGGAACCTTGGTTGCTTGGAACATTCTTGAAATTTTTGGCCCGGTAGTATTCCCTCTTGGGCTTTTCTAGCTTGACCTATTCTCACCAAGCCGCTTAAATCGCCTCGCTATTAATGTACTTTTCAGCTCTGGCCAAAAGCTCAACCAAGTCTTTTGATTGTTTCTTAAAGAGAGGGAATTGAAAAGGAGATTGGCATAGCCCTTCCATCAATGTGGCTACCACAAAGGTCTAGTTGAGGTCGAGGACCTCAAGTATTTCGATATTGAATTGAAAAGTGCATGATCATACATTTTTTTTATACTATATTTGCATGCACTTTACTTATCTTTTTGCATAGATTCCTCTATTTTTGTGCTTTGTTGGGTATTTTGTTTTCATTGGGCAGGAAAATAGGTGCTCCGAACAAACAGAGCAAAAATTGACTCAATTCGAGGCAAAAAGAGCTTAAAAGGAACATTCTTGGGAAGAGCACGACCCAAGCATGGGTATGCTCAAGGTGTGCTTACTCCAAATTAGGGTTTTGTGGAGCACGATTCATCTGCCCAAAGCACGGGCATGCTTCCGAAGAGCACGAGCGTGTTCTTCTTATGCTTATCTCGGGATTATCTGAAAACACTCTAAATCGATTCCTGAAGCTTCCAGAGATAAGCAGAGCCTAAACACATCTTAAGCACGGTCGTGCTTCGTAAACTTCAAGTCTATAAAGGATCGTCAAATGCAACTTATCAAGGGACTTTATCTCTTGGGAGCTCTTTGTCCCTTATGTAAGCTGGCGGCCTCCGATGGATAAGACGAGATATCTCGTATCATGGCCTACGGCAGTTTCTGGAACTGCTCAACGATCTCTGGGTATCTCGGGCGGGTGAAACGGGCGTCATACGTAGCCATCGCGACGTGAGATTGCCTCATATTCGCATGCATGGGTTATTATGCAAAATTGCATAAGTACCGCGTGAAGTTTTTTATAATTAGTTGTGATTGAAATGATACTTTGTTATGCAAAATTGCATAAGTACCCCCTGAAGTTCTATTAAATTAAACATAGTTCAAACATAGAGAGGGGCAGAATTTCCTTAAAGCCCTTATGGTTTTAGAATTTTACATGCGGGTCCTCGCCATTCATAATTAACTCTAATTAGGGTTTAATCCTATTTAATCTCCACATTCCAATTAAAATCCTATTTAACCTCCAGATTCCAATTAAACCAAGTTTAAGAGTAATTCATCCGAACCATTAAATCGATCAAAATAAATAAAACACAATTTATTCTAAAATTTTTAGTAAATTAGATCAATTAGAAATAATTGGAGAGAATCTACCAAAATATTGGGAAAATAATAAAATTTATTGTAAGCTAGACATACTAAATCCAGAATATATTATTAAAACAACAAAAATCGAATATTCAAATGCGGATAGAGAAGATTTCAAAATACATATAGAAGACTTATTAAAACTACAATTAATAAGAAAATCTGTATCCCCGCATAGATCAACTGCTTTTATTGTTAAAAATCATGCATAAATTGTTAGAGGAAAATCCAGAATGGTAATAAATTGTAAGAGATTAATCGATAATACTAAAGAAGATAGTTACGATATTCCAGACAAATGACAATTAATTAATAGTATTTAGAATGAAAAGATTTTTAGTAAATTTGATTGTAAATCTGGATTCTGGCAAGTAAAAATGCATCAAGAAACCATAGAATGGACAACATTCACATGTCATGAAGGACATTTTGAATGCGGTTAGTAATGCCTTTTGGTTTAAAAAATGCCCCAGCAGTATTTCAAAGAAAAATGGATGAAATTTTTAAGAAATATGATATATTTGATATTTTAGTATTTAGTAAATCAATAGAGGAACATATTGGGCATCTACAATTAGTTAAGAAGAAGATGATGAATAGTACTCAAATGAATAGTGATCAGGACGACGTAGTACTATCATGAATATTACATGATCATGATGACGTGGAAGAATATATTCCCTCAAGATAAGAAAGAATATATTCTCTTATCTTTGAAGCATCCAAAGGACAACCACGTCATCATCCTAATCTCTCAAGCATCTTCTTATCTCTTAAGCAATGATGTCATGTAGTAAATTACTTATATGCCCCTTATACCTTCTATAAATAGGGCTAAGTGTGTTTGTAAGAGTCAGAGCGAGATCTAAGGTGGAGTTAGGTCTTCCCTCGCAAGGGAGTTAGATGTAGTCTCCTTCTCTAGATAAGAGAAAGATGTAGTCCCTCCCACTTATGAATAAAAAGAGTATTTTCCTTTGTTCTGTCTTTATTTTGTGTGGTGTTTCCTTTCTCCATTAAAATGGTATCAGAGCTTTCGAGCCTTTTGGACAGTCTACTCCGACGCAGCTACTATGTTGGTTCTCCTCCAAGCTTGAATAAATGATAGTAGAAGACTTCTATTTGACGCGATGATAGTAGAAGGAGTTCAGGCTGTGTGGAGCCAGTAGTAATGGATTTAGAGTTGAAGCTGAGGCCTGTGGTTGTAAATTCCCAGCTATCGCCCGTTTATGCCGAGGATGGTGCTCAGGACTCTATTGGGTGTTCGAGAGGTAAAGCTCCGTCTCTCTAGGCTCCATTGCACTATCTCAGATAGCCTTCAAATGGATCAAAGGTTGACAATCTTCGAATGGATCAAAGATCAAGTTGATCACTATCAGAGTTCGTTTAGAAGCCTGGAGGGATGGAAGAAGAAGATGATGAATGGTACTCAAATAAATAGTGATCAGGACCACATAGTACTATCATGAATATTACATGATCATGACGACGTGGAAGAATATATTCCATGAAGATAAGAAATAATATATTCTCTTATCTTTGAAGCATCCAAAGGACAACCACGTCATCATCCTAATCTCTTAAGCATCTTCTTATCTCTTAAGCAATGATTTCATGTAGTAAATTACTTACATGCCCCTTATACCTTCTATAAAAAAGGGCTAAGTGTGTTTCTAAGAGTCAGAGCGAGATCTAATGTGGAGTTAGGTCTTCCCTCTCAAGGGAGTTGGATGTAGTCTCCTTCTCTAGATAAGAGAAAGATGTAGTCTCTCCCGCTTATGAATAAAAAAGAGTGTTTTCCTTTGTTCTGTCTTTATTTTGTGTGGTGTTTCATTGGAGAAAGGAAATAAACCACAATTACCAGTACCAATATGTAGAGAAGCTAATAGACCTAGACCACCATATACTGAAATTGTACATGTACCTGAAAACATTAAGCCCAGAGGCAAAGGAAAACCATTAGAACAACCTATTAAGTTTCAGGGTCAAAATAAAGGACAAATTTTAAATCTTCCTGCACATGATCCTCAAAACTAGATCAGTATACTTGATGTATGGAAAAATTGAGTAGTTGTAGATTGCATATGTTATTTTAATGTAGGACAAAATCCATATAATTTTGTTAATAGAATACAGTTCTTAGTTATAGGAAAAGATCCCAATTATGGATTTGTAGATCTATAGAAAGACGAGATGTTACAACTAGAACAATTAAGCTTACATGATTGGAATTACATTAAAGAATTTATACAAGACTATTTTTATTACTGTTGTATCTTTGGAAATGTTTTTAATCATGAGTTAGGTTTAAAATTATTAAGAAAATTACCTGGAGCGTTAGGAAAAGAAATCACTGAAAAATGAAACCTACACCCTTTTACTTCATTTACTTCAATCGGCCATTACATTTCTTTTATTTTAGATATCCCAAAAGAAAAATTTACCAACATACAAATTCAACAACAACTAAAGAAAGGTGAATATAGTTTTTGTAATAAGATTTATATAAGTCAAGCTTATGCATTGGATAAGCAAAAACCTTATAAGAAGTATAAAAACAAAAACAATAAACATTTTAAGAAAAAGACATATCATATAGGGTTAAAGCCATTTTTGGTCCCTGAAAACAGGACCAATGTTCATTTCCATCCCAAAATTCAAAATTTGTTCAATATAGTACCTATGTATTGCATATTTTGACATTTTGCGTCCTTATATATTCTTTATTTTGGCATTTTTGGTCCCTATTGCTGACGTGGCGATCATGTGGAATACCAATGAAATGCATATAATCTTTTTATTATTATGTTTAGGTCGTTATTTTGTTGATGTGGAGTGATAAGTGGCAGTATTTGTTGATGTGGACCGTATTGAACAAATTTTAAATTTTTGGGATGGAAATGAACATTGGCCCTGTTTTCAGGGACCAAAAATGGCTTTAACCTTATTATATAAGAAAATCAGATAGCATACAACCTTATTTAAATCCAAACAAACATGTTAGAAAATACAAACCAACAAGAACATATCGAAATAAACTTAAGTGTTTTACTCGCGGAGCTCAAGACCATCTTAGTAATAGTTGTCCAAGAAGAATAAATATGAATAATATGAGATCTACGCTTATTGAGAATATACATGAAGATCTGATAGAAGTAGATGAACTAGTATCAGATACAAAATCCATATATAGTATAGTATCAGCAACTTTTGAACAAACCAATATCGATAATTATAACGATAGTGATAATGAGAGCGATAATGGCATTGTAAACCAGATATGTAACTTAAAACTAGAAGATCTAAATTGGCCAATCTGGCAACCAAAGGAATTAGACCTAAATTATATTAATCAAGAACTTGATATAACTGAACCTACATTAAATTTGTTTACTTCTCTAAATATAGAAAGTTTACAAAAAGAATGTTTATAGCTTTTACAACAAGCATCAACGGTAGCGAAAATTCAATCAAATTACTCTAGCTTGGTCTATGTCTATAAGAAGATTCTTAAAAATATACTCATTCAAGTATCAAATGTTCCTACAATTCTTCTAAAACATCTTAATGAAATTGTGGGTATTGCAAAAGATGAACTTTGTTTTATTTTTACTCAAAACACACTAACTATAAATCTTGACCAATATCAAATGGATTTACTAGCATATAATACACATAGACAAAAAGCATGGATAAACCCTCAAATTCCTTTTCCATTAGCGCTTAAGCTAATACCATCTAACTACAAACCTCTTAGCTATAAGAATTATTTGACAGATTGTCATTCATCTTCTTTTCAATCAACTAATTTTGGGCTTGAATTAATGAATTTAGACCATCCTAATCCTCAACAAATTTCGTTAAACTTATTTAGTACATTAAATATAGAACACTTACAAGAAGAATATTTAACACAATTATGGAGTATTACAGATTTATGGTCTATTTCTCATGACTGTAAGTATCTTGAATATATTTTCAAACAATATACTTAATATCTTAATTCAGATCCCAAATGTACCTTCTATTTTATTAAAACATATTCATCAGCTTAATATAGCATCCGCATCGGATTATTATTACTTTATTAAAAATCAGACTATGATCATCACCCCACAGTAGTATTCTCAAGACATTGCCCATTATCAAACTTGGTTAAACTACATATATGGTGAAGAAGGTTATTATGCCTGGAATAACAAAAGAGATCTTAAGGGTTTATTTCAAGACTATGAATACTATGCCTTGATAGATGCTAGATCAGACTTAGAGCTTATGAATTTTGAAGAAGTACCTAAAACTAATTGTCTTCATACATGGCAAGTTAAGACTGGTTTGATAATATTCCTTGTTTTATTTGTCATTTTTATCCTAGCAAAGATAAACGTGCAAAATGTCTATTATGTTATCTTGAAGGGTGTATAAATTGTATTCAACAACAATTTGATATATCTCTTTCCTCGCAAATTCGAGAAAGTAATATAGATAAACTTCAACTTAATCTTTTAGAAAAACGAATGGATGTTCTCGAAAATGAAATAAAACTATTAAAATTACGATTGCCACTTCGAGAACCTGGACCCTCAGACCCATCTTCCTCCAATACCACATATCTACAAGACGATCTAATCTGTAATATAAATCAAATTTCTCGTCTAACAATCCCAGTCAAGCTATTTCTTCATAATGAATATGAAATTCATTTAGTTGCTTTACTTGACACTGGTAGTACCAAATACATACTCAATCGTGATATTATTCTTGAAAAATATATACAACAAACAAACAAAATTACTTATGGTCAACAAATGGATGGTACTTTTAATAGATATTCTGAATATATTGACCAAACATTAATTAGTTTATATACAACTTGTAATACATTCTCAGCGTATATGCCTTTACCCCAAACATGGGTTCGAAGCTTAAACTTGCAAGTTCATTTTATTCTTGGTTTAGAATTTATTTTTGCACTTAATGGACAATTAACTCTTACTAAAGACTTTATTCAGTTTAGTCCCACTACCGTTTCTTGTTCGATTCTTTCTAATTCATCAAAGTTCTGGCCGAAGCCTGGTAGAACCTTTAAAACTAAAAAAGATAATGACAAAGACAAACAATTTAGATAAGTGCAAATGTCTAATAAAAGAACAATGTAAGACTTTAGAAAATATTAATAATGACAAAGAAAATATTAATAATGAAAATATGGATAATTTAGAAACAGAGTTAAAATTTGAAGATGAAGATTATGTAGATTCTAACAATGAATATATAGATTTTGAAATATCTTTTGTAAATATTCATAAATTTTATACTGAATTAATAACATTAAAAAATAGACAAGACATCAACAATTTAATTAGTAAATTAGATCAATTAGAAATAATAGGAGAGAATCCACCAAAATATTGGGAAAAAAAATAAAATTTATTATAAGGTAGACATAATAAATCCAGAATATATCATTAAAACAACAAAAATCGAATATTCAAATGCGGATAGAGAATATTTCAAAATACACATAGAAGTGTAAAACCCAAGATTTTATTTAAATAAAAGGAAATTTCTACAATTAAAGTGCCAAGGGCATTTTGGGGATTTGAATGATTTACATGAAATCTTGGTAAATTGATAATGATTGGGATTTACAAGGAATAAATAAATTTAGTTTATAAATTTATTTAAGCTAATGGGTGATTGATTAAATTAAAAAAAATGAAAGTGATCAACTTAATTAAATATGGAAACCCTCTAAGTTGATCATGATTGGACCAAGATTGGAAGTGAGGTTCAAATGGATTTGTGATTGATTTAATTAAGTTAGGAAGTATTAAATTGGAGTATATTTGGGGTTGAATTTGAAGGCAAGGAGGAATAATTTAAATTCCTAATTAGGGATAATTGAGGCTGCTAGGGACCTGGATGTAAATAAAGAAGATTCGAGGACCTGTGAGGAACTGTGCTCCTCTCACAGGCCAAGGACCTGCATGTAAGTATGTAAACACCCGGGGTTTTATTTGCGAATTTGTCAAAGAAGCTATGCAAAGACTTGCTTATAAGTGATCAACGCTCAATATTAGTTGATCAGGGTCTCTTGTGATCTCGATAAACCATCCAGCCATCCCTCTAATCACTGAGAGAGGGGTACAAACGCTCCTACAATACGGGTAAACCTCATCCGTCTATCTGAAGTTTGTTTAAAGTTTTAGGTAGAAGGGTGCATCTTGACCGTCCTTGTAATCTTGATCACTCGGATGATCTAGGCCGCTTATCTTGTATCGTGGTTTTGCTCCAGGCGTGACATTGGATTTCAGCCGTCACACCCATTCAGATGGAGGTATGATCCAGAGGCGATGGCCTCTCTTCTCCAACGCGCGCTCCACCCCACCGCTAGCAGTTCCTCCGCAATCATCTCCTGTTAAACATGTAAACCAATCAAACGGCGGCCGGAGATGGAAGGGAAGAAATTTAGGCTCGCGATCAAGGGGATTACGAGCGCGCACGTTGAACCTATAAGAGGAGGGTTGCCCCTGCCATCTAGTGTCACTTCTCGACCGAGACCGGTGAGGGAAAGAGGAACCTCAACGCGGAGCGGCGGAGATCAGTAAGCGTTATTACGAGGGAGGAGGAGAGGGGAAACTAAGGAGTTCCTAACAAGGTTGAGCACACCCCCGATAAGCTGCTGTCTTTATGCAGACCGTCGATATAATAGATGAGTCTCGCCGGAATTTATAAACACCAGGCCTTTTGTATTTTTTCCCTTAACAAATATATGTACAGGTTATGGTTGTTCAGAGAACGCTGGTCACATCAGAGGGACACAGAGATGGGTAGTTGACTCCAGTGGGAGGAACAACGACAAACAGAGACTTTCCGGTGAGGATCCCGTTTTTCCAGTCTTCTCTGTTAAACAACATCCATGCATGTAGCTCGTAGGGGTAAATACTAGAGAAGCTTTACGAGGGAGCTTTGTCAGATGCCACGAGCCGGACGCCAGGGAAGGAGGAGCGGTATGGTGCAGGTCTTTTCCGACGAGGAGTGGAGGAGGCCATCGGTTCTCCATTCTAGGGGATTACCGCGTGCTGCAGAGCCTCCCCATGCGGCGAGGACCGTGAGGCGGAGACGGTACCGGCCACCCAGGTGCTGCCGGCGACCACCGAGGAGAGCCAGGCTCCTCACTTCTCCGGTGAGGCTCGGCTGACAGAGAGAGAAGAGATGAGAAGAATGAGATAAATTAAAATAATAGAGTTAGATAAGTTAGTTTAATTAGCTGAGGTTTGGTTTAGTTTTGGGTTCAATCAATTTTATATAAACCAAGTCATGTTGGGTTTAGTCAACTTGTAACAAGTTGGGTTGAGCCAACCTGTTAATTTTTTTTTGGGGGTCAGGATCTATTTAATCGGTTGGTTGGATGACTAATTAGTAAATTTTATTAATCAATTAATTGGTAACTAATTATTTGATTGGGTGGTGACTAATTAGTTTGATTAAATAGTTAATTGACTAATTGATTAGTTGAATGATTAATTAGTCGTCTTGGTTAATTAATCAATTGGCTTAACTAGTGAGGTGACATGGTTAGACAAGAGTGGTTGGGCTTGGCAAGATGTGATCTAGATTCGGGTCAGGTTGAATGGACCTAGTTGAATTAAGTTGACTGGAGGCTTGGGTCTAATACAAGACAAAAATAAAGTAAAGAAGAATGGGGTTGTAAGAAAGGGGGTTTGAACCAGAGACCCCTCTCATAGACTTAGTGGGCCTCAACCACCAAGGACCTCTCCCAATTGTGAAAAGAATAACCAAGTCAGATTAAATAAAGCTTTAAAAGGAAACTAAGAAAGAATAAAAAATGCAAGTAGAGGGACTGAAACCCTGGATCTCTTAAATGGAGTGGTGGGCCTTAACCACCAGGCCTCCTGGGCCCTCTCGTATAAATAGTTAGACATAGGGAATAAAGAAAGACCCATTAAGCTGGGGTTGGGCCCAATTAGGACATCGTGCATACATAACTAGAGGTATACGATGATGTCTATACTGATACAGAATCTACTATCAGGTTGACGTAGATGCGAAGTGAGTTGGTCCCTTGGGACACCAGGCTTCGTGACAGGGAAGTTACTCATGCCTAGTTACCACCCATCATTGGGTTTCTTGTTTTGATGTATGCTATCTATTTAGCATGTTTCTCCTTGATATGTTCTCTTTGTGCACATACATTCTTGTTATTTTCTTTTACTTCTAGTATGTGCATGGTTGATATGCAAGAGGTAGGGTGTAACTCTACCTTTCTTTGATATGTGAGTTGGCCATACCCACCCGTTGGCCGAGACTTGATCATGGGCACATGGTCTTGTGTGCTCGCCGGGAGGTATGTGCTAACTGAGATGGTTTATCCGCCCGGCACAGTGGAGGCTCCGGTTTGAGAGAACGTTCGGGGACGGGACACCCTGACGTTACAGCATTCCATGCCAGGGGAAGGGTACTCTGGCTGTCCTGCCTGTCAGCGGGATTGATACGCTGGCCATGTCGACATGTACGAGAGGTGGCGCTATCGAGATTCGATAGTGTGGTCGCACACAACGGATTGTTGTGCTTGAAACTGTCCGGGGATACCTTGATGTTTGTGGTAGACTCCTAGGTCTCTTTAATGATACTTGACATTGTTTTTGTTGTACCTTTGATATTGTTGAAGGGTACTTACTAAGCTTTCCATTCGAAAGCTCATGCATTTGTTTCCTTATTCTCTTTCAGGTTCTAAGCAGTAGGAGTCTCAGAGATCGTGCGAGAGACGAGGGGAGGGGATCTTTGTCGAGGTCGGAGGATCTCAATTGTCATTTTCCTCTTGAGTGAGATTTATGTTATCAGGACCCATGTAGAGCCTTGCTGTTTAGGGTTCCTGAACCCTGGATTTGATTTTATGTTGTTAAACTCTGATATTTGATTATGAATTTTGAGTTATATCTGGATTTTATGTGTTATATGCTTTACCTTTCTAGGCCTTGTATCTGAGAGGGGCTCGCCTCCACTTAGGTACGGCCGGTCTGTGTACATGTCCGAGGTCCCTGGATCGGGTTGGGGCGTTATAGATTAATGTGGTATCAGAGCAGCAGATAACAGACACCCTAGTTGCCCTAGTAACTTAGTCGAATAGGTTAGACTAAGTGTTGGGATGGTAGTCATGTTTCATGGACTCGAGACTGACATTTTGTGTTTTGGGTAGAGCGAAGACGGAGGTATTTCTACCCAGCCGTGTCCTAGGAGGTGGAGAGTGTGAGGGAAAATACTCCACCACCTGCACCCCAGGACCGCTTTGAGGAGCTCTATGAGCAGATGGGGGTGGCCTTAGAAGCTACCAATCGAAGGATTGATAGGCTTCAGGTTATAGTTGAGCAGCTCGTTCAGAGGCTGATGGAAGAGAGGCAGAGGGCTCCTAGACACATGGGCCGAGCTCAAGACTACCAAAGATATCTGGGAGTGCAGCTGGGAGCCAGGGTTGGGTGCTCGTCGCGTAGCTCCGTCAAGTGTAGCCGATGTGGAGGCTATGGACACCAGAGGTTCGAGTGCAATCAACCTCCTATCAGGTGCCTTCATTGTCACCGCGAAGGCCACCTCACGATGTACTGCCCAGATGGCACTCTGGGACTGAATGGGGGACCTCCTGACATTGCACCAGAAGACCTATATACCCCGTTGTCTCCAGATAGAGAGGACTGAGATGAGTCTTGAAGCTAGGAATAAATTGTAGTCTTACAAACTATTTAGTTGTATGAACTATAAGTACTGTTTTCAAAACTAGGAAATATTGTAGTAGTTCTGTAAACTTTTGTCATGTGCGAACTACTATTATTGAAGACTTCTTTATTTGGAATATAATAAAGTGTTTTTATTTGGTATTAACCTTGGGTGTAACTATTTTATAGCTAACCTTGTTGGTTGCGGACAGAGATAGTATGATGCGAGGACGTGGAGGACGCGGGGGAGGTAGGCGGGGACGACCTCGCCGAGAAGAGGTGCCCTAGCCTCCGGTAGGTGTTGTACCCCAGCCTCAGAGAGATGATGTACCACAGCCTCAGGTGGACGAGATTCCACCACCACTAGGGGCCGAGATGGAGGTTGAGCAGGAGCAGCCTGCTCAATTTGGTGCAGGAGGGCCTCACGTTGCAGACCCGGGACTAAGGGAGGAGGTGCCTCCCGCTCGTATGTTAGATCTCATGGCCGAGATAATGGGGTACATCCAAGAGAAAAGGCAATAGCACACACAGCCCCCACCACCACCAATTTCAGCCGGTAGTAGAAGAGGGTTATTGGCAGAGATCAGGCGGCCATCATTGAGACCATTTGAGGGAGCTGCTGACCCTCAGGCTGCAGAGTTATGGATCCGAGAGATGGAGAAGACCTTCGAGGTCTTCCAGGTCGGGGAGGTTGAGAGAGTCAGGACTGCAGTTTACATGCTTCAGGGGGCTGCCGAAGATTGGTATCTGGGAGAGATGCATCTGAGAAGGGATGAGCCCTTCCAATCTTGGGCTGAGTTCAAGAAGGTTTTCTTTGGCAAGTATTTCTCTCGAGGACGGAGAGTTCAGATGGAGTAGCAGTTCAGGCAGCTTGTACAAGGCAGTATGACAGTTGAGCAGTACGAGGCCTAGTTCGATAGACTGGCTCATTTTCTTCCAGACATGGTACCCACTAAGGATAGCCGGGTACGTCAATTTGAGGACGACCTGAGGCCGTTTGTGAAAAAGATAGTTTCGGGACACATGTGTACCTCATACTCCGATATAGTGGCCCGAGCAAAGTATATGGAAGCCATCAACCAGAATGACTCTCAGGGGCCGCCTCACAAAGAAAAGAAGGACAAAGGTCAAAATAGTCAGGGACAGTCATGTGAGAAGAATTCAGGGCGTCATAAGTCTGACATCAAGTACAAGCCCTACTATAGGCTTCTGGATCTACAGCCATGGCTGGAGGCAAGGGGTCGACAGCCAGTGTTACTCAGACTATGGGGTGCTATGAGTGCAATGACCCGCATAAGAAGTCTCAATGCCCGAGGCTTACTGGTGGATGTTACATATCTTTGCGATTTGGAGCACAAGTCCACGGTGTCCTGGCCGGTCGTTAGGAGAGGGAGGAAATCGGGGAACTAGCGGTCTTATGGAGCTTCTAGACAGTCGACTCCGGCACCGAAGTCTCAGGGAGGGAAAGGGAAGGCCCCAGTCATAGGGCAGCCTTCTACTTCTAGACAGCCACAGCAGCAGAGGCCCATGACCCGGAGCGAGTCTACCACTTGACCACCGAAGAGGCTCAGACTTCAGTGGACGTCATCGCAGGTACGATCGCTGTTAGTTCTTTTTATGCATGTGCTTTGTTTGACCCGGGTACCACACATTCTTTTATATCTGCACTGTTTGCACGGAGACACTCATTGCCCATGGTAGAGTTACCATATGTATTAAGCGTGGACACCCCAGTTGGAGTTGCTAGGATGGTGAACAAGATGTCGGCGGCATGCCGAGTGATGATAGAAGGGCGGGAGTTCCGTGCCAACCTTCATGTGATGGACCTGAGGTATTATGATGTGATCCTTGGTATGGATTGGCTCTTTTCTGTGCACGTGATGGTTGATTGCCGTTAGAAGAGAGTGAACTTCAGGATGCTGGGCGACGTGGAGTTCACCTTCCGTGGCAGCCAGGACTATTCGTTGGTTCGAGAAATCTCAGCTCTCCAGGCTCGGTGACTGTTCGATGGAGGATGTGTTGGATACTTAGCCTCGATTTTGGAGGTTAAGAAGGATAGTGGACCCGTGGTAGCAGATGTACCAGTGGTGAACGAATTTGCAGATGTATTCCCTGAGGATTTACTTGGACTACCCCCAGAGAGAGAGCTGGAGTTCTCTATTGACTTGATTCCGGGTACGGCTCTAGTGTCCAGGGCTCCATACAGGATGGCGTCTGCAGAGTAGAAGGAACTGAAAGTGCAACTAGAAGAGTTGCTGGAGAAGGGATTTATTCGGCCCAGCATGTCACCTTGGGGCGCACCAGTGTTGTTCGTCAAGAAGAAGGACTGATCTATGTGATTGTGTATCGACTACAGAGAGCTAAACAAGGTGACCGTGAAGAATAAGTACCCCTTGCCAAGGATTGATGATCTTTTGGATCAGTTACAGGGAGCTCAGGTATTCTCGAAGAGTAACTTGAGGTCTGGATACTATCAGGTGCGGATCAGGGAGGAGGACATCCCAAAGAGTGCCTTTCGGACCAGATATGGATACTATGAGTTCCTGGTTATGCCGTTTGGACTTACCAATGCCACGGCGGTGTTTATGGATATGATGAACAAGGTCTTCAGACAATACTTGGATCGGTTCGTGGTGGTCTTTATCGATGACATACTGATTTATTCGAGCAGTCGCCAGCAGCACATGGAGCACTTGATAGTCTTTTTAGAGACTTCGAGACAACATCGGTTGTATGCCAAGTTCTCCAAGTATGAGTTCTGGTTGAACAGTGTGGTTTCTTGGGGCACGTGATCAATGGAGCTGGAGTCTCGGTGGACCTCAAGAAGATTGAGGCAATCGTCGATTGGAGGAGGCCGACCACCGTCAGGGAGATTCGGAGCTTCTTGGGATTAGCAGGTTACTATCGGAGATTCGTTGGGGCTTCTCTCGTCTAGTGGCACCTTTGACTAGATTGACCAGGAAGGACACCAAGTTTGTGTGGACGGAATCTTGTGAAAAGAGTTTCCTGGAACTGAAGCAGAGGCTGGTGTCAACACCAATTCTGGCCTTACCACAGAGCGGGCAGGGGTACACAGTGTACAGTGATGCTTGCAAGACTGACCTAGGGTGTGTTTTGATGCAAGAAGGGCGAGTCATTGCTTATGCTTCCCGGCAACTGAAGCCCTATGAAGAAAACTACCCCACACACGATCTGGAACTTGCAGCGATCGTGTTTGCTTTGAAAATCTGGCGATATTTCCTCTATGGTGTACCTTGTGAAATATACACCGACCACAAGAGCCTCAAGTATATCTTCACTCAGAAGGAGATGAACATGAGACAACGGCGATGGTTGGAACTGATCAAGGACTATGTCCTGAGTGTGCATTACCACCCAGGCAAGGCTAACGTGGTGGCAGATGCCTTGAGCCGGAAGTTTGGTTATGAAGTTGTCGCTTTACTGACTACTCAGAGGCCCTTGTTGGTGGATATGAGAAGGATGGAGTTGGAGATTATTTTGCCGCATATAGAGGTTAGTTTGGCCAGCTTGCATGTTCGTCCCTCAGTATTGGGGAAGATTAGAGATTCTCAGGGGCAGGATCCAGATCTGGAGGAGATCAGAGGACAGATTGGGCAGGGTGAAGCGACACGGTTCAAGATACATAAAGATGGTACACTGAGGTTTGATGACAGAGTTTGTGTGCCCAATGTCCCAGCGCTGAGGAATGAGATTCTTGAGGAAGCCCATTACTCGAGATACGCGATACATCCCGGTGGCACCAAGATGTATAGAGGCTTGAAGGATCACTTCTAGTGGAAGGGCATGAAGCGGGATGTCGCCGAGTTTGTGGTTAGATGCATTACATGTCAGTTGGTGAAGGCAGAGCATCAAAAACCAGCTGGGTTATTACAGCCTTTACCCATTCCGGAGTGGATATGGGAGCACATCAACATGGATTTTGTGACAGGACTAACCCGTACTCAGAGGGGTAAGGAGTCAATCTGGGTCATAGTGGACCGATTGACTAAGTCAGCGCATTTTATACCCTTGAGGACGGGTACGTCATTGGAGCAGTTGGCACAGCTGTACATTGATGAGATTGTGAGACTCCATGGAGAACCAGTCTCTATCACCTCTGATAGGGACACTAGGTTTGTCTCGAGGTTCTGGGAGAGTCTGCATGAGGCTTTGGGTATCGGTCTGGCTTTCAGTACACCTTTCCACCCACAGACGGATGGTCAGTCGAGAGGACCATCTAGGTTTTGGAGGACATGCTGAGGGCATGTGCATTGGATTTCACGGGGTCTTGGGATGAGCGTCTGAGCTTGGTGGAATTCTCCTATAACAATAGTTATCAAGCGAGCATTCAAATGGCTCTGTATGAGGCACTTTATGGGAGGAAGTGCCGAACACCGATTTGTTGGGGAGATGTGGGTGAGAGGAAGCTGGTGGCTGAAAAGACACTTGAGCAGCCATACTTTATCAGGCAGACAGAGGAGCAAGTCCAGATGATCAGGGAGAGACTAAAGGTTGCTCAGAGTCGACGGAAGAGTTATGCGGATCTGAAACGTACTGAGCTTGAGTTTTAGGTTGGTGATAAAGTCTTCCTGAAGGTGTCACTTATGAAGGGAGTTGTTAGATTTGGAAAGCGTGGAAAACTTGCCCCACGCTATATTGGGCCCTTCGAGATTCTGGAGTGGGTAGGAGCTGTAGCCTACAGATTGGCTCTACCCCCGGATTTGGCACAGGTTCATGATCTGTTCCATATTTCCATGTTGAAGAAATGCATTTGTGATCTCTCGCACGTGATTCCTCAGATCCCTGTGGAGGCTCAGGAGGACATGTCTTATGAGGAGCGCCCGGTAGAGATCTTGGCAGAGAGGAGAAACAGTTGAGGAGCCAGGCAATTCCATTTGTCAAAGTGAGATGGAACAATCACTCGGACAAAGAAGCTACGTGCGAACGCTAAGAGGAGATGAAGAAGCGTTACCCGGAGTTGTTCATCTCGGGTCGAGACTTGAGTATGTATTAAATTTCGAGGGAGAAATTTTTATAAGGGGGCAGATTGTAAAACCCAAGATTTTATTTAAATAAAAGGAAATTTCTACAATTAAATTACCAAGGGCATTTTGGGGATTTGAATGATTTACAAGACATCTTGGTAAATTGATAATGATTGGGATTTACAAGGAATAAATAAATTTAGTTTATAAATTTATTTAAGCTAACGGGTGATTGATTAAATTAAAAAAAATGAAAGTGATCAACATAATTAAATATGGAAACCCTCTAAGTTGATCATGATTGGCCCAAGATTGGAAGTGAGGTTCAAATGGATTTGTGATTGATTTAATTAAGTTAGGAAGTATTTAAATTGGAGTATATTTGGGGTTGAATTTGAAGGCAAGGAGGAATAATTTAAATTCCTAATTAGGGATAATTGAGGCTGCTAGGGACCTGGATGTAAATAAAGAAGATTCGAGGACCTGTGACGAACTGTGCTCCTCTCATAGGCCAAGGACCTGCATGTAAGTATGTAAACACCCGGAGTTTTATTTGCGAATTTGTCAAAGAAGCTATGCAAAGACTTGCTTGTAAGTGATCAACGGTCAAGATTAGTTGCTCAGGTTCTTTGGTGATCTCGATAAACCATCCAGCAGTCCCTCTGAATTTTGTTTTAAGTTGTAGGCAGAAGGGTGCATCTTGACCGTCCTTGTAATCTTGATCACTGGGATGATCTAGGCCACTTATCTTGTATCGTGGTTTTGTTCAAGGCATGACATTGGATTTCAGCCGTCACACCCATTCAGATGAAGGCATGATCCTGAGGCGATGGCCTCTCTTCTCCAATGCGCGCTCCACCCCACCGCCAGCCGTTCCTCCGCGATCATCTCCGGTTAAACATGTAAAACATTCAAAGGACGACCGAAGATGGAATGGAAGCAATTTAGGCTCACGATCAAGGGGATTACGAGCGCGCACGCTGAACCTATAAGAGGAGGGATGCCCCTGCCATCTAGTGTCATTGCTCGGCCGAGACCAGTGAGGGAAAGAGGCACCTTAAGGCAGAGCGGCGAAGACCAGTAAGCGTTATGACTAGGGAGGAGGAGAGGGGAAACTAAGGAGTTCCTAACGAGGCTGAGCACACCCTTGGTAAGCTGCTGTCTTTATGCAGGCCGGCGAAATAATAGATGAGTCTCGCCGAAATTTATAAACACCAGGCCTTCTGTATTTTTTTCCTTAACCGATTGATGTACAGGTTACGGTTGTTCAGAGAACGCTGGTCACATCAGAAGGACACAGAGACGGGTGGTTGACTCCAGCGGGAGGAACAACGACAAACACAGACTTTCCGGTAAGGATCCGGTTCTTCCCGTCTTCTCTGTTGAACAACATCCATGCATGTAGCTCGTAGGGGTAAATACCAGAAAAGCTTTTCGAGTGAGCTCTGTTAGATGCCACGAGCCGGACGCCAGGGAAGGAGGAGCGGTATGGTGCAGATCTTCTCTGACAAGGAGAGGAGGAAGCCATCGGTTCTCCATTCCAGGGGATGGCCGCGTGCTGCAGAGCCTCCCATGCGGCGAGGACCGTCAGGCGGAGACGGTACAGGCCACCCTGGCTCCTCACTTCTCCGGTAAGGCTTGGCTGACAGAGAGAGAAGAGATGAGAAGAAGGAGATAAATTAAAATAATAGAGTTAGATAAGTTAGTTTAATTAGTTGAGGTTTGGTTTAGTTTTGGGTTCAATCAATTTTAAATAAACCAAGTCAAGTGGGGTTTAGTCAACTTGCAACAAGTTGGGTTGAGCCAACCTGTTAAAATTTTTTCTTTTTGGGGGTCAGGATCTAGTTAATCGGTTGGTTGGATGACTAATTAGTAAATTTCATTAATCAATTAATTGGAAACTAATTATTTGATTGGGTGGTGACAAATTAGTTTGATTAAATAGTTAATTGACTAATTGATTAGTTGAATGATTAATTAGTTGTCTTGGTTAATTAATCAATTGGCTTAACATGTGAGTTGACTTGGTTAGACAAGAGTGGTTGGGCTTGGCAAGATGTGATCTAGATTCGGGTTAGGTTGAATGGACCTGGTCGAATTAAGTTGACTGGAGGCTTGGGTCTAATACAAGACAAAAATAAAGTAAAGAAGAATGGTGTTGTAAGAGAGGGGATTTGAACCAGAGACCCCTCTCATAGACTTAGTGGGCCTCAACCACCAAGGACCTCTCCCAATTGTGAAAGAATAACCAAGTCAGATTAAATAAAGCTTTCAAAGGAAACTAAGAAAGAATAAAAAATGCAAGTAGAGGGACTGGAACCCTGTATCTATTAAATGGAGTGATGGGCCTTAACCACCAGGCCTCCTGGGCCCTCTCGTATAAATAGTTAGACATAGGGAATAAAGAAAGACCCATTAAGCTGGGGCTGGGCCCAATTAAGATATTGTGCATACATAACTAGAGGTATACGATGATGTCTATACTGATACAGAATCTACTATCAGGTTGACGTAGATGCGAAGTGAGTTGGGTTTCTTGGAACACCAGGCTTCGTGACTTCAGGTAAGTTACTCATGCCTAGTTACCACCCACCATTGGGTTTCTTGTTTTGATGTATGCTATCTATTTAGCATGTTTTTCCTTGATATGTTCTCTTTGTGCACATACATGCTTGTTATTTTCTTTTACTTCTAGTATGTGCATGGTTGATATGCTAGAGGTAGGGTGTAACTCTACCTGTCTTTGATATGTAAGTTGGCCATACCCACCTGTGGGCCGACACTTGATCATGGGCACATGGTCTTATGTGCTGGCCGGGAGGTATGTGCTAACTGAGATGGTTTGTCCGCCCGGCACAGTGGAGCGTGGAGGCTCCGGTTTGAGAGAACGTTCGGGGACGGGACACCCTGACGTTCCGGCATTCCATGCCAGGGGGAGGGTACTCTGGCTGTCCTGCCTGTCAGCGGGATTGATACGCTGGCCATGTCGACATGTACGAGAGGTGGCGTTACCGAGATGCGACAGTGTGGTCGCGCACAACAGATTATTGTTCTTGAAACTGTCCGGGGATAGCTTGATCAGTTTTGTATCTTTCTATTGAGCCCGAGGGCTATCTTGGATAGGAGTTGTACCTTGATGTTTGTGGTAGACTCCTAGGTCTCTTTGATGATACTTGACATTGTTTCTGTTGTACCTTTGATATTGTTGAAGTGTACTTACTGAGCTTTCCATTTGAAAGCTCATGCATTTGTTTCCTTATTCTCTTTCAGGTTCTGAGCAGTAGGAGTCTCAGAGATCGTGCGAGAGACGAGGGGAGGGGATCTTTGCCGAGGTCGGAGGATCTCAGTTGTCATTTTCCTCTTGAGTGAGATTTATATTATTAGGACCCATGTAGGGCCGTGCTGTTTAGGGTTCGTGAACCCTGGATTTGATTTTATGTTGTTAAACTCTGATATTTGATTATGACTTTTGAGTTATATCTGAATTTTATGTGTTATCTGCTATACTTATTTAGGTCTTGTATCTGAGAGGGGCTTGCCACCACTTAGGTACAGCCGATCTGTGTACGTGGCCGAGGTCCCAGGATCGGGTCAGGGCGTTACAAGAAGACTTATTAAAACTACAATTAATAAGAAAATCTGTATCCCCGCATAGATCAACTGCTTTTATTCTTAAAAATCATGCAGAAATTGTTAGAGGAAAATCGATAATGGTAATAAATTATAAAAGATTAAACGATAATACTAAAGAAGATAATTACGATATTCCAGACAAAGAACAAATTCAGAATAAAAATATTTTTAGTAAATTTGACTGTAAATTTGGATTCTGGCAAGTTAAAATGCATCCAGAAAGCATAGAAAGGGCAACATTCACATGTCCTGAAGGACATTTTCAATGGTTAGTAATGCCTTTTGGTTTAAAAAATGCACCAGCAGTATTTCAAAGAAAAATGGATGAAATTTTAAAGAAATATGATACATTTGTATTAATTTATATAGATGATATTTTAGTATTTAGTAAATCAATAGAGGAGCCGACCCCATCTAGTATGGTATTAAGGCTTAGTTGTTGTTGTAGTAAATCAATAGATGAACATATTGGGCATCTACAATTAGTATTTGCAGAATTTATAAAACATGGATTAATAATTAGTAAAAAGAAAATGGAACTTTTTAAGACCCATATAAAATTTTTGGGCATAAAAAGTGAAAATGGCACCATCAAATTACAAGAACATATAACTTAAAAGATTTTAGACATGCCAATAGATGATTTGCAAGAAACTAAAAAGTTACAATCTTTTCTAGGTTTATAAAATTATGCAAGAGGATTTATCAAAAACTTAGGAAGAATAACTTAACCTTTATATGCGAAAACTTCTCAAAAAGGTCGAAAAACATTTAATCTCGAAGATAGAAAATTGGAAGAAAAAATAAAAGGATTAGTCAAAAACCTACCTCCCTTAAATTTACTATTGGATACAGATTATATTATAATACAATCCGATGGTTTAAATATCGGATAGGGAGCAGTTCTTATAACAAAATCTGATAAATATAAAAATAAAATAGATGAAAAAATATGTGGATATGCTAGTAGCAAATATAAAGAAAAAGGGAATATAAGTAGCATAGATGCTGAATTGTTAGCTATTAATTATGCTTTAGATGCATTCAGAATTCATATTTTATCTAAAAATGAATTTACTATCAGAACTGATTGTGAGGCAATTATCCGATTTTATAATAAATTGAATGATAAATGGAGTAGTAAACGAAGATGGCTAAATTTTATAGATATAATTATTAGTAATGGTTATAACATACATTTATAGCATATTAAAGGAGTAGTAATAGTTTAGCAGATTTACTTAGTCGAGCATTGATTGACTCTACTATGAAATCTTTTGACAGATGCAACAAATCAGACCCAGTAACGCAGCATCATCTTATAGACCTCAGCTCATAAGATTGCTCGCTTCTCTCTTGCAAAAACAATTAAGTTTCAATAATACTAGACTAATAGTATATCAGAAAAGTAATATTTCTTTTAAATCGTTATCTCATATAGAAGTATCAAAAGAACAACAATATGCTTATTAGATAACTTATGGATTGCACGAAATACCATTTCTACAGATCCAAAGTATTTTCTCGCCTGTTTAAATGCTTTATCAGAATATTTTCATAGCATACGAAATAATTTTAAGTTTTATATAGTAGTACAAGGATGAATTCGCGTTGTTTTCGGAGATTGGAACGAAATTTTGGAAAGTATTACAAATTATGATTGCTCGCTTTTTAAAGGTTTAATTATATTTCAAAAGCATTTGATTTTTCACAGAAACATATTGGGCCTACTTATTACATTTATACTTTCCTCAAAACTCTTCCAAATCAAGTTTCTTTACCAAGAACATTTGTTATTGTTCAAGATCCGTCTGACAAAATTTTATTATGATCAAATTGTGATAATTTTCAAGTAATGATAAAAAAGAATGCAACTATTATAGCCACCCTTGAGAAAGAAAAACAAGAATTACTATACAAAAATGTTCTTCTGCAACAGCAGCTTCAAACAGCCCAACAGGCCAGTAATGAGGCCCAATTAACTTCATTACCTAGGCCGACTCAAACGATAGTCGGTAAAGGCAAATCAAGTCCAATTATGGCTGAGTATTTGCCAAAAATACATCCAAGGGTTACCAATGAAACCATAACATCATTGGCTAGTCCATCTTAACAGGAAGCTAGTAAAGACTCCTCAAATCCTGTGACTGCTGTGGCTTTCCCAAAAAGCCAAACAGATAAGGGTAAAGAAAAGTTAAGAGACAATAAAAATTTAAAACAAATGTTACAACAAATGATAAATACTACTCTGCAAAAAAGAAAAAAAGAAAAAGAAGCATAATTTAGCTCAATTCCAGAGTCTTTAGAACCCTATTATCCAGAATTTGATGACTTTAACCAACCACTAAATGAAGTAGATTAGGAAGACACCCAAAAATTACTTAAACAGTTAGAAGCTGATAATGAAAAAGAAAAGGAAAAGCCTCGTAGTAGTTTAAATGAAGAGCTTAATTAAAAAGAAGCTATAGATTCCAATAATTTTCTAGCTAGTATCTATGTAAAATATTTTATACCTTAATGATTAACTTTTTTAGGTAGCTACTCCCTAAAAAATGATAGTTTATACTTCAATTACATACACTCTATCTAGATTCTAATACCTATAAAACATATGCTTTAATTTACAACCAAGCATCATTTCTTCACTGAGACGGATGTCACACCAGCTGGGCCGGGAGTACACCCAACCCATAAGCTGTGTAATTTACACCTAATAATAATCATAATAATCAAATTACTATTCATTATAAATAGGCAAACTGTTTAATCTTATACAGAGTTTACAAATTTGCGGAAGAGTTCTAGGAGTCTAAACAACAAGTGCAAACAAGCACTATCCTTATCTGCTATGTCAGAGCCATCTACTGGATTACTTACGCTCACTTACCTGCGCAAGTAGTTCATTTGAGTGAAAATCACTAATATCAGGAAATAAATATATGTAAGAAAAGATTTACGAATCCAGAAATAATGCTAATCATATGCATTATCTTCTCATTAGATTAACATGCCAAGCATTTCAAAAAAAAAAAAACCCCGAATAAAGCACATATGCAATTTCAATCATCATAAGCATATCACCATCACATAAATATGTATGTTAAGGCCTCTTATAATACAAGGGTGCAACCCTAGCTAAAATGTCTCCGGAAGGACTCCAACTCCTATCAGGAACAACGGTATGCCTCTACATGATCCTGATAACCAGAAAATACATAAGTCTGGTACTTGACTACCAGCGGTATGCCTCTATATGTGTACGTCAAGTATCAATCTCGTATCTGATATGAGCCCTCACAAGAGACAGGAAGGGGGTTTTTATAAAAATAACGACTTTCACAAACATTTTTAATTTTAAGAAAAACGATTGGAAACAAAACCCCTTCCTTAGCCCCGTCTCGTCTACTAAAATATCCGAGCTCTATCCCGAGCCCCAGATGGGTCCCCCAAACATTAACTAACTAAGGTGCAGCTTATGATACATGCAATAATCTTTAACTACCCCTTTGGGTTTCCCTAATCCAATCTCATGTTCTTTAAAGTTAAATCGATTATACAAGCATGGAAACACAATGCAAGTATAGCGATAAATTCTTCGGCATCCACAAACCGAGAAAAAACTCATATAAACAAATCCGACGATAAAAACCCGATCATAAAAACCATTCCAAGTATAGTGTAATCACTCACCTGAGGTCTATCGCGATTTCCACTTGACTGGATCCCCCCGCGGGATCCTCTACTCGTCTCTTCCTATACAAGTATAAGAAAATATGAATCTACTTGTATTTATTTAGAGGTTGTCGTCCTTTTCTAAATTTCTAATATAACTAAATTTCTTAACTCCTATATCAAGGTTTTCATATACAAAACTCCTTGAACAAATAGTAACCTTGTATTTAGCCACGAACTCAGCGACATCTCGCTTCATCCCCTTCCACCAGAAATGATCCTTCAACCCTCTGTACATCTTGGTACCTCCAGGGTGAACAACGTAGCTCGAATAGTGGGCACACAAATTCGTTCATCAAATCTTCGAGTACCATCCTTATGGACTCTGAACTGTGTTGGCTCTCCCTGGCCCATGTGTTCCCTGATCTCCTCCAGATCAAGGTCTTGTAACTGAGCACCCTGAATCCTTTCCAACAACAAGGGTCGGATATGCAAGCTGGCCAATGATACATCCATCATGGGTAAAACGACCTTTAGATCGAGCCTCTTCATGTCCTCCAACAAAGGTTTCTGAGTTGTTAACATAGCGGCAACTCCATATCCAGACTTCCTACTCAATGCATCGGCCACCACGTTTGCCTTGCCCGGGTGGTAATGGACACTGAGATCATAGTCCTTAATTAGCTCCAACCAACGCCTCTGTCTCATATTCTACTCCTTTTGTGTGAATATATACTTGAGGCTCTTATGGTCGGTGTAGATCTCGCAAGGTACACCGTAGAAGAAGTGCCGCCAGATCTTTAGGGCAAATACGATCGCCGCCAGCTCCAGATCGTGTGTGGGGTAGTTTTCTTCAAAAGGCTTTAACTATCGTGATGCATAAGCAATCACGTGCCCATCTTGCATCAATACACATCCAAGGCCAGTCTTGCATGCGTCACTGTAAACAGTATACCCATGTCCGCTTTGAGGTAACTCTAAAACTGGTGCAGAAATCAACCTCTGTTTCAACTCCTGGAAACTCTTTTCACAGGACTCGGTCCAAATGAAATTGGTACCTTTCCTGGTCAACTTAGTTAATGGTGTTGCTATAACCGAGAAACCCTCAACGAATCTCCTGTAATAGCCAGCTAATCCCAGGAAACTCTGTATCTCTAGTACTGTACTTGGTCTCTTCCATTCAACAACGGCTTTAATCTTCTTGGGATCGACTGAAACTCCAGCTCTACTGACTATGTGACCCAAGAAGGTAACACGATCTAACCAAAACTCACACATGGAGAATTTGGCATAGAGCTGATGTTCCCTCAAGGTCTGTAGCACAATTCTTAAGTGCTCCTCGTGTGCGTGGTGGCTACTTGAGAAAACCAGTATGTCATCAATGAAAACCACCACAAACTGGTCCAAGTATTGGCGGAACACCCGGTTCATTATGTTCATAAAGACTGCCGGGGCATTGGTAAGCCCAAACGGCAATACCAAGAACTCGTAGTGTCCGTATCTAGTACGGAAAGCACTCTTCGGAATATCCGACTCCTTTATCCGTACTTGATGGTATCCGGATCTCAAGTCAATCTTAGAAAATACTTGAGCTCCCTGTAACTGATCCAATAGGTCATCAATTCTTGGTACGGGATACTTGTTCTTCACAGTCACCTTGTTCAATTCCCTATAATCAATGCACAACCTCAACGACCCGTCTTTCTTCTTGAAAAAAAGAACAGGTGCTCCCCAAGGTGACATACTAGGTCTTATGAAGCCTTTATCCAATAACTCTTCTAGTTGTGACTTCAACTCCTTAAGCTCCGCAGGTGCCATCCTGTAAGGAGCCTTAGATACAGGAGCCGTTCCCGGAATAAAATCAATAGAGAACTCTAGTTCTCTTTCTGGGGATAATCCTGGTAACTCCTCCGGAAATGTATCCGGGTACTCCCGCACTACCGGAACATCAGAGACTACGATCTCCCTATCCTACATTGCCTCAGAAATAGAGGTCACATACCCTATACATCCACCCCTAAGTAACTTCCGAGCCTGGAGAGCTGAAATCTCCTGTACTAGGGAACATGCTTGGCTGCCTTTAAAGGTGAACTCTTCATCTCCAGGCATCCTGAACACTAGTCTCTTTCCACGACAGTCTACCATCGCGTAGACTGAAGAGAGCCAGTCCATCCCGAGGATCACATCGTAATCCTTCGGATCTATTACGTGCAAGTTAGCATGTAATCTCCGCCCCTCAATCACTATTGGGCATGCCGGTACAATCCACCTTTCCAGCTAGGCAGCTCCCACCGGGATGTCTACACACAACTCCTGGGGTAGATCTATAGTAGGCAACGTATGTTTCCGTGCAAATCGTGCAGATACAAAAGAATGTGTGGCTCCAGGATCAGCTGATGCCTGTGCTTCCTCAGTTGTCAGATGATAGACCCGTCCATGGGTCATCGGCCTTTGCTGCTGCTGGGGTTGACTTGGGGGTGGAAGGCTGTATTGACGTTGCCTTTCCCTTCTTATCACCACCTTGTAGTCTTGGTGGTTGTCCTACCGATTGCCTGGAAGCTTGTTGTGATCCCTGGGTTCCTCCCAAAACACTCTGTCCCGCTTGGCGCTGAGGACACTGGGCCTTCTGGTGATCCAGACCCAAACAGAGATAACATCCTCTAGTTATCCTCGGGCATTGAGACCTCTTATGCGGTCCCTTGCACTCATAACACCTCAGGGTCTGGGTCACGCTAGCTGATGATCCTTTGCCTCCAGACGAGGCTGTAGACCTAGTCGGCTTGCCATAAGGCCTGTACTTGTTATCAGGCATACGTTTCCCAGAAGTCTTCCCCGATGATTGGGCCTGGCTATTTGACACCTTGTCCTTTTTCTCCTTCTGGGACGACCCTTGGGCGTCCCCTGGCAAGAGGCTTTAGTATATTTTGCCCTAGCCACAACCTCAGTGTAGGTCTTACACATGTGGCTAGTCACTATCTTCTTAAGTGATGGCCGCAGTTCAACCTCAAACTTCATTACCTGACTTTCCTCTGTCGGGACCATGTCAGGCCGAAAACGGACCAATCTGTCAAATTCTGTCTCAAATTGCTCCACAGTGCAGCCGCCTGAACAAGCTGGGAGAACTGCTGTCCCAACTGAACCAAGTGTCCCCGAGAGAAGTACTTGGTGAAGAATGCAGTTCTAAATTCTTCCCAAGTCTGGAAGGCCTCACCCTTCATCAGTCTGATCTCTCCAAAGTACCAGTCCTCTACGGGTCCTTAGAGCATATAGACGGCAGTCCTAATCTTCTCCGCCTCAGTAGTTTGGAAGACCTCGAAGGTCTTCTCCATTTAGCTTATCCGTTGTTCTGCAGCATGGGGATCAGTGGCTCCCTCAAACGGTTGGGGAGAGGGTCTCTTGATCTCCCCCAGTAACCCTCTACTAGACGTGGGGGTGGCTGGTGGTGGTGGCACTTGCTGCTGTCGAGTCTCTTGGATTAGCCCCAGCATCTCACGCATGAGATCTAACATGCTCATGGGGGGTACCTCCCCCCTTGGGTCCTGGCCCTCTACCTGAGGCACTTGGGCGTTAGATTGAGCAGGCACCTCCTGCTCAACTTCTATTTCATCCAAAGGTGGGGGTACCTCCCCATCCTGTGGTTGGGGTATCTCTTCCACAGGCGGCGGTGGCACATCTGCTCGACGAGGTCGCCCTCGCCTACCTCTACCCCTACCTCTACCACCACGACCTCCACGTGTTTGATTCATGGTTCAGCTGTTAAAAATTTCAAGGTTACTTTGTTCCCAACTAGACAAGTAATGATTAAAACATACTTTTTATTGAATTTAAAAGCAACAACTAGAGACAACAAAACATACTGAAAGACATAATGTAAGTAGTTCATACAACATAAATGTTTGTAAGACTACATTTATTCTAACGACAGAATCTAAAACTCAATCTAGGTGATGCTCATCAGGAGACAGTGGAGTGTAGTCCACAAAGGGCCGCTGTCCTCCTGAGCCCAGTGGTCCCCTACTAGGACCTGGTGCACCAAATGGGCCGTACAAAGCAAGGTGCTCCGTACTACCATAGCTACGGCACCAGAGAGCAGGGCGCCTACACTCCGCCATGCGGTGTCTATATCCTCCACACCGTCGGCACCAGACAATCCTGAGAACGGTAGGAGACGGACCTACAGCTCTATCCCTAAGCTGTACCCCCAATCTCCAGCGGTAGTCACGAGCTCGACACACACGATGAGGATGGATACTCGGCTCACTATCTCCTGTACCAGCGGAACCTTAGGGCTTCTGTCCACTGGCCTCTGAGCAACAACCTCGTCTCTCAGTCCATGAACGAGCACAGCAACCGTGGACTGAAGCCTATCAATCTTTCGATTGGTGGCTTCGACCGTCCTCCTCATCTCCGTAAGGACCTCTGCAGGATCTGACGAGTCAGCAGGCGGTGGTGGAGTGTTCTCACGAACTGACTCCACCTCGTCGTAGGATGAATCCCAACGGTACGAAGGTACCAACATCCTGCAAGTAAATCCAGGCGTCAATCTATCGTACCTCTAACTATTCTACACCAGACCCACACTCAGTCTATTCAACTGGCTAAGGGCATCTAGGGTTCTACTATCTGCTCTATCTAGAGAACTCTCTTTGATACCACTTTAATCTGTCACGCCCCGACCCGGATTCCGGGACCTCGAGCACGTCAACAGACCGGCCGTACTTAAGCAGAGACAAGCTCAACTCAAATACAAGGCCTAAATGTGATAAGCAGATAACAATCCATAATATAAAATAAACTCAAGTTCAAGGAACATAGAGTCACAAGGGTCCATAGGCCCTATAAATAGTCTGGTCCCTATACGGGTCCTACACAAAGTAAAGCTCACAAAATGAAAGATAAAGGAGTCCCTCAGACCTCGGATCTCCTAGTGACCTCTTCACAGCTCCACCCCCTTAAACCTCGGAGTCTGTAAACGAGAGAAAGAGCAAAACGCATGAGCTTTCGAATGGAAAGCCCAGTAAGTACCCCTGCGGGTCACAAAGACATTAGAAAACAATATGTCAAATAATGAGGTCACAATTCCAAGAAAACATAATCCTAGGAGTCTACCAGAAATAATCCAAAGGAACGACCCCAGAAAACAGAAACCCTCAAGCTATGTGATGAGTTTCAAGAAAACTCAATGATCACTCCGAGCCAGTATGTCCAGCTACTTGCTGTAAGTACGACCTTTTGGTCGTTCGACCCTCCGGTCGCAAATTGGTAGAACTACCTCTCATACATGTTAACACGGTCAACGTACCATGCCCACTAACGGATAAGACCACCAGAGAATCGCCTGTCTGGCAAGGCAGGCAGAAATGCCAGGAGGTCCTGTCCCTGAACACTTCCCTAACGAAGCTCCCACGCTCTACTGAGTCAGGGCAGTTGAACACAACAAATAGGGACACCAACATCCCGAAAAACAACATACATGCTCAACAGGAATTTAAAGTAGTCAAGGACGCATGTATGATATCAATGAGCATAATCAAACAAGGCATAAGCAAGTCCAAAGAAAAACCCGAAACCGGGTAGGAACGAGGCAAGTGTACTTACCTCTTGTTGGAACTAGAAGCCCTTCTAGCCTCCTCTTGAATGCCTTACAACTCCCTGGGAGTATCTGGCATACAAAGTTTCTTTAGAGTCATGTCTCTAATAAATCCCTATGTCTCTAGTTGCACATGCATGTTTCTTGTTGTTGTTGTTGGGCCTGGGCCCACTAACGAGTCTTAAAGACCTTCTCTCGGGTTTCTGGTCCTCTTCCCATGTTTTCAAGTCCTTTAGTTGACTAAGTTACTATCTTGGTCAAACCGAGTCAACTTTACTCTGCTTGTCGAGTCTAAACCCTACTTGATCAACTTTTGTCATTTATTCAGGTTGGGCCCACTTACTAAGCCCAATAGAACAACTTGGTTTTACCTTAGTCTTTTATAACTAAGGAAGGACATTTTAGTCATTCGGGAAACAAAGTCTCTTGGGGTGCAAAGTCCTACCCTATTTAGGGTTTAGTTCCTTCCCATTACCCCTAATTCTCATTCTTAACAACTTAATAATAAAATTTGATTTATTTGGGCCCAGCCCATTGGGTCTTTACAATAATGGATTTAATTGTAAATAGCTCAAACTAGATATCTTGATTTACTAATCAATTAATCTTCTCAGCTTGGTTAACCCCACCAACTTATTTGATTAATCGTTTACTTTGTTCAATTTTATCGGTTTGGGCCCCAATTCACTTGGACCATTTAGCTCAACAATCTAACTTAGTTAACCAACTAAGTTCTTAGCCCAATTAAATTGAACCTAAAATGATCAAATCCTTTATTTATCAAGTGAAACCCAACTTTTTAACTAAACCCATATTAAATTAAATCCATGTCGAAGTACCAAGTTGATTAAATCCCATTGTACCCAATCTTCGGACTTTCAACCAAATTATTTTGATTTAATCAACTTAATAGATTGATTCAACTTAATTGATTATTTGTCATCACATTATAAGGTTTATTAAAATATTTAATAACCTTTATAATCATGTCACACATATGATAATTAAATCATTCCGAAATTATTTATTCTAATTTGTCACACTAACTTATTTAATCTTACCCCAACATAGGTATTTTTAGATGAATATTGGCACACCATAAAATTATTTCATCTCCCACCATAGTTTGATATATTTTTAATGTCACAATCTAACTAATCAATTACATCCAAATATAAACTATCTAAGTTAACAATACTATTAATATGTCACACCAAATATAGTTAGAGACAAATTATTCAAATCAACTAATTGATTTCTATTTTGTCACACTCCTATAGTTACTGTTTTAATTAAAACATTATCATTTAATTATTATTTTTTTATTCTATCTTCTTCTTCCTCTGTCACAGTCGAGCTCCACCGGAGGCAGTTCACCGGAAAGCCCATCTTCACCGGGAGGTCGCCTTATCGCCCAGCCCAACACCAAAGATTAGCTTCGTCTCGGCCCCGCCATTGCTTGGCGCGCATTAACAGCCCCCCCATTCCCTTCTCCCGGTGCTTCTCCACTTGCGACACCGTCCACAACTCCGGCGAGCCCTAATCCTAGCTAATCATGTACCAATGACTAAATTAAACACCGGAGAAGATTCATACCTTAATTCTGGTTCTCCTGGTAATGTTTGCAGCGACAGTGGCGTCTCGAGACGGTTGCTCGCTTCTCCGACCAAGCCTCGCCGGAGACCACTACGATTTTCTCCTTCTTGGTGCCTATGAGCAGGCCAGGGTGGGGATTTTATAGGGGGTAGGCATACGAACCGATCGCCAACGTCTGCGAATTACTTCGCCGCTCCGACGAGCGGCATTACCGCATGGCAATGGCGGGAGGCTGGCGGGTCTCATGGCGGCGCCGTACGGCGTTCACGGCTGGTAACGGTGGCTCTCCTCGGGATTGGTTCATTCGGATCAACGATGGAGATCACATGGTAGGTACCAACGGCTTGGATTAGATCTGAGATCCTCGGATCTAGAATTTCTTCGATCAATGGTCGAGATTCCATCGCGATCAACGGCCGGATCTTGAACCAGTGCCTCGGACCTGACCACGCTCTGATCAAGGGCCGTGATCTAAAACAAATCCATGGCAAGATTATAACTATCCGCCTCGCATCCAGCACTATCAAAGATGGACGGTTCACGGCCGTCCTCACCGTGAGGTTATTCTCACGCGAGATTATCCCACTGCCTCGAATCTGTATCTCCATCTGATGGATCTGTTTTAAGAGCTATACGTGGCTTCTTTTGAGCCGTTATAATGCTTCGAGATCTTCATGATCTGAGATAATCAGATCTCAGCCGTTCATACCTTTTCTAATAGAGCTTTCTCTCAGAAAATTAACTAGAGATCCCTGGAATGTTTTTAGGTTACATTTGAGTCCTAGACTGTGAGAGGGGACTATTTTCCAATAGTCCTTTGTAATTTTCCAAATTACAAATTAGTCCTTCTGGCCACCAATAAACCCTAATTAAGGTTTTACCCCTGTTAAACTTGATTTCCTATGTTTAATACTCAGAGGAAATTATTTAATTAATTATTTCCCAAAATTCCTTGGATTTTACAATCCTCCCCCCTTATAACAATTTCGTCCTCGAAATTATATCACCTCCTACTGGGCGATAAACAAGTCGGGGTAACGCTTTCGCATAACCTCTTCACGTTCCCAGGTCGCCTCTCGATCCGAGTGGTTACTCCACCTCACCTTGACAAAGCGAATAGCTCTATTCCTTCACTGCTTGTCCTCACGACCCAAGATAGCTACGGGCCGCTCCTCATAGGACATATCCTCCTGAACTTCCATAGGAACCTGGAGAATTACTTGTGTTGGATCACGAATACACTTCTTCAACATGGACATGTGGAAGACATTGTGAACCTGAGCAAGGTCCTGTGGTAAAGCCAACCTATAAGCCACAACTCCTATGCGCTCTAGAATTTCAAAAGGTCCGATATATCGTGTAGCAAGTTTTCCACGTCTTTCGAATCTCAAGACCTCTTTCATAGGAGATACCTTCAGGAATACCAGATCTCCTACCTGAAACTCCTGGTCAGATCTCTTACGATCCGCATAGCTCTTTTGCCTACTCTGAGCAGCCTTGAGCCTTTCTCTGATCATTCTAACATGATCCTCAGTCTGTTTAACAAAATCTGGCTGCTCAAGTGTCGCCTCAGCCACCAACTTCCTTTCGCCCACATCACCCCAACAAATAGGTGTTTGACACTTTCTCCAATAGAGTGCCTCATACGGAGCCATCTTGATGCTTGCTTGATAGCTGTTGTTGTAAGCAAATTCTACCAAGCTCAGACGCTCATCCCAAGACCCCGTAAAATCCAAGGCACATGCTCTCAACATGTCTTCTAACACCTGTATGGTCCTTTCGGATTGTCCGTCAGTCTGTGGGTAGAAAGTTGTGCTGAACGCCAAGCCCGTGCCCAGAGTTGTGTGCAGGCTCTCCTTAAACCTGGAGACACACCGGGTGTCTCGATCCGAGGTGTTCGACACTAGAACACCATGATGTCTGACTATCTGATCGATGTATAGCTGAGCCAACTTCTCTAAGGATGCTCCTGTCCTCAAAGGTATAAAGTGAGCCGACTTAGTCAATCGGTCCACGATGACCCAGATTGACTCATGACCTCTCTAAGTACGAGGCAACCCTGTTACAAAATCCATGTTGATATGCTCCCACTTTCATTCCGGAATGGGTAAGGGTTGTAACATCCCTGCCGACTTCTGGTGCTTCGCCTTCACCAGCTGGCAGGTGACGCATTTAGCTACGAACTCAGCGACATCTCTCTTCATCCCCTTCTACCAGAAATGATCCTTCAACCCTCTGTACATCTTGGTACCTCCAAGGTGAACAACGTAGCTCGAATAGTGGGCTTCCTCCAATATCTCCTTTCTTAACTCCGAGACATTAGGCACACAAATTCGTTCATCAAATCTTAGAGTACCATCCTCATGGACTCTGAACCGTGTTGGCTCTCCCTGGCCTATGTGTTCCCTGAACTCCTCCAGATCAGGGTCTTGTCCCTGAGCACCCTGAATCCTTTCAAACAACAAGGGTCGGATATGCAAGCTGGCCAATGATACATCCATCATGGGTAAAACGACCTTTAGATCGAGCCTCTTCATGTCCTCCAACAAAGGTTTCTGAGTTGTTAACATAGCGGCAACTCCATATCCAGACTTCCTACTCAATGCATCGGCCACCACGTTTGCTTTGCCCGGGTGGTAATGGACACTGAGATCATAATCCTTAATTAGCTCCAACCAACGCCTCTGTCTCATATTCAACTCCTTTTGTGTGAATATATACTTGAGGCTCTTATGGTCGGTGTAGATCTCGCAAGGTACACCATAGAGGAAGTGCCGCCAGATTTTTAGGGCAAATATGATCGCCGCCAGCTCCAGATCGTGTGTGGGGTAGTTTTCTTCAAAAGGCTTTAACTATCATGATGCATAAGCAATCACGCGCCCATCTTGCATCAATACACATCCAAGGCCAGTCTTGCATGCATCATTGTAAACCGTATACCCACATCCGCTTTGAGGTAACTCCAAAACTGGTGCAGAAATCAACCTCTGTTTCAACTCCTGGAAACTCTTTTCACAGGACACGGTCCAAACGAAATTGGTACCTTTCCTGGTCAACTTAGTTAATGGTGTTGCTATAACCAAGAAACCCTCAACAAATCTCCTGTAATAGCCAGCTAATCCCAGGAAACTCCGTATCTCTCGTACCGTAGTTGGTCTCTTCCATTCAACAACGTCTTCAATCTTCTTCGGATCAACTGAAACTCCAACTCCACTGACTATGTGACCCAAGAAGGCAACACGATCTAACCAAAACTCACACATGGAGAATTTGGCATAGAGCTGATGTTCCCTCAAGGTCTGTAGCACAATTCTTAAGTGCTCCTCGTGTGCGTGGTGGCTACTTGAGTAAACCAGTATGTCATCAATGAAAACCACCACAAACTGGTCCAAGTATTGACGGAACACCCGGTTCATCATGTCCATAAAGACTGCAGGGGCATTGTAAGCCCAAACGGCATTACCAAGAACTCGTAGTATCCGTATCTAGTACGGAAAGCACTCTTCGGAATATACGACTCCTTTATCCGCACTTGATGGTATCCGGATCTGAAGTCAATCTTAGAAAATACTTGAGCTCCCTCTAACTGATCCAATAGGTCATCAATTCTTGGTAAGAGATACTTGTTCTTAACAGTCACCTTGTTCAATTCCCTATAATCAATGCACAACCTTAATGACCCGTCTTTCTTCTTGACAAAAAGAACTGGTGCTCCCCAAGGTGACATACTAGGTCTTATGAAGCCTTTATCCAATAACTCTTCTAGTTGTGACTTCAACTCCTTAAGCTCCGGAGGTGCTATCCTGTAAGGAGCCTTAGATACTGGAGCAGTTCCCGAAATCAAATCAATAGAGAACTCTAGTTCTCTTTCTGGGGGTAATCCTGGTAACTCCTCCGGAAATACATCCGGGTACTCCCTCACTACCGGAATATCAGAGACTACGATCTCCCTATCCTGCATTGCCTCAGAAATAGAGGCCACATACCCTATACATCCACTCCTAAGTAACTTCCGAGCCTGGAGAGCTGAAATCTCCTGTACTAGGGAACATGTTTGGCTGCCTTTAAAGGTGAACTCTTTATCTCCAGGCATCCTGAACACTACTCTCTTTCCACGGCAGTCTAACATCACGTAGACTGAAGGGAGCCAGTCCATCCCGAGGATCACATCGTAATCCTTCAGGTCCATTACGTGCAAGTTAGCAAGTAATCTCCGCCCCTCAATCACTACTGGGCATGCCGGTACAATCCTCCTTACCAGCTTGGCAGCTCCCACCGGGTTGTCTACACACAACTCCTGGGGTAGATCTATAGTAGGCAATGTATGTTTCCGTGCAAATCGTGCAGATACGAAAGAGTGTGTGGCTCCAGGATCAAATAAGGTGTAGGCATAGAATGAACTAACTGAAATGTTACCTGCCACGACATCAGCTAATGCCTGTGCTTCCTTAGTTGTCTGATGATAGACCCGTCCATGAGTCATCGGCCTTTGCTGCTGCTGGGGTTGACTTGGGGTGGAAGGCTGTTCTGACGTTGCCTTCCCCTTCTTATCACCACCTTGTGGTCTTGGTGGTGGTCCTACCGATTGCCTGGAAGCTTATTGTGATCCTTGGGTTCCTCCCACCACACTCTATCCCGCTTGGCGCTGAGGACACTAGGCCTTCTGGTGATCCAGACCCAAACAGAGATAACATCCTCTAGTTATCCTCGGGCATTGAGACCTCTTATGCGGTCCCTTGCACTCATAACACCTCAGGGTCTGGGTCACGCTAGCTGATGACCCTTTGCCACCAGACGAGGCTGTAGACCTAGTCGGCTTGCCATAAGGCCGGTACTTGTTATCAGGCCTACGTTTCCAAGAACTCTTCCCCGATGATTGGGCCTGGCTATTTGACCCCTTATCCTTTTTCTCCTTCTGGAACGACCCTTGGGCGTCCCCCTGGCAAGAGGCTTAAGTATATTTTGCCCTAGCCACAACCTCAGTGTAGGTCTTACACATGTGGCTAGTCACTATTTTCTTAAGTGATAGCCGCAGTCCGGCCTCAAACTTCATTACCCGACTTTCCTTTGTCAGGACTATGTCAAGCAGAAAACGGACCAATCTGTCAAATACAGTCTCATATTGCTCCACAGTGGAGCCGCCCTGAACAAGCTGGGAGAACTGCTGTCCCAGCTGAACCAAGTGTCCCCGAGAGAAGTACTTGGCGAAGAATACAGTTCTAAATTCTTCCCAAGTCTAGAAGGCCTCACCCTTAATCAGTCTGATCTCTCAAAAGTACCAGTCCTCTGCGGGCCCTTGGAGCATATAGACGGCAGTCCTAATCTTCTCCGCCTTAGTAGTCTGGAAGACCTCGAAGGTCTTCTCCATTTCCGTTATTCATTGTTCTGCAGCATGGGGATCAGCAGCTCCCTCAAACGGTTGGGGAGAGGGTCTCTTGATCTCCCCCAGTAACCCTCTACTAGACGTGGGGGTTGGCTAGTGGTGGTGGCACTCGCTGCTGTCGAGTCTCCTGGATTAGCCGTAGCATCTCACGCATGAGATCTAACATGCTCATGGGGGGTACCTCCCCCCTTGGGTCCTGGCCCTCTGCCTGAGGCACTTGGGCGTTAGATTGAGCAGGCACCTCCTGCTCAACTTCCATTTCGTCCAAAGGTGGCGGTACCTCCCCATCCCGTGGTTGGGGTATCTCTTCCACAGGCGGCGGTGGCACATCTGCTCGACGAGGTCACCCTCGCCTACCTCTACCCCTACCTCTACCACAATGACCTCCACATGTTTGATTCATGGTTCAGCTGTTAAAAATTTCAAGGTTAGTTTGTTCTCAACTAGACAAGTAATGATTAAAACATACTTTTTATTGAATTTAAAAGCAACAACTAGAGACAACAAAACATACTGAAAGACATAATGTAAGTTGTTCATAAAACATTAATGTTTGTAAGACTACATTTATTCTAACGACAGAATCTAAAACTCAATCTAGGTGATGCTCATCAGGAGACAGTGGAGTGTAGTCCACAAAGGGCTGCTGTCCTCCTGACCCCTGTGGTCCCCTACTAGGACTCGGTGCACCAAATGGTCAGTAGAAAGCAAGGTGCTCCGTACTGCCATAGCTACGGCACCAGAGAGCAGGGCGCCTACACTCCGGCATGCAGTGTCCATATCCTCTACACCGTCGGCACCAAACAATCCTGAGAACGGTAGGAGACGGACCTACAACTCTATCCATAAGCTGTACCCCCAATCTCCGGCGGTAGTCACGAGCTCGACACACACGCCGAGGAGGGATACTCAGGCTCACTATCTCCTGTACCAGCAGAACCCTCTGGCTCCTGTCCACTGGCCTTTGGGCAATAACCACATCTCTCAGTCCACGATCGAGCACAGCAACTGTGGACTGAAGCCTATCAATCTTTCGATTGGTGGATTTGACCGTCCTCCTCATCTCCGCAAGGACCTCTGCAGGATCTGACGAGTCAGCACGGGGTGGTGGAGTGTTCTCACGAACTGACTCCACCTCGTCGTCGGATGAATCCTGACGGTGCGAAGGTCCCGACATCCTGCAAGTAAATCCAGGCGTCAATCTATCGTACCTCTAAACCCACACTCAGTCTATACAACTGGCTAAGGGCATCTAGGGTTCTGTTATCTGCTCTATCTAGAGAACTCTCTCTGATACCACTTTAATCTGTCACGCCCCGACCCGGATTCCGGGACCTCGAGCACATCAACAGACCTGCTGTACTTAAGCAGAGACAAGCTCAACTCAAATATAAGGCCTAAATGTGATAAGCAGATAACAATCCATAATATAAAATAAACTCAAGTTCAACGAACATAGAGTCACAAGGGTCAATAGGCCCTATAAATAGTCTGGTCCCTATACGGGTCCTACACAAAGTAAAGCTCACAAAATAAAAGATAAAGGAGTCCCCCAGACCTCGAATCTCCTAGTTACCTCTTCACAGCTCCACCCCCCTTAACCCTCGGAATCTGTAAAAGAGAGAAAGAGCAAAATGCATGAGCTTTCGAATGGAAAGCCCAGTAAGTTCCCCTGCGGGTCACAAAGACATTAGAAAACAATATGTCAAATAATGAGGTCACAATCCCAAGAAAACATAATCCTAGGAGTCTACCAGAAATAATCCAAAGGTACGACCCCAGATAACAGAAGCCCTCAAGATATGTGATGAGTTTCAAGAAAACTCAAGGATCACTCCCGGCCAATATGTCTAGCTACTTGCTGTAAGCATGACCTTCTGGTCGTTCGACCCTCCGGTCGCAAATAGGTAGAACTACCTCTCATACGTGTTAACATGGTCAGCGTACCATGCCCACTGACGGATAAGACCACCAGAGAATCGCCTCTCTGGCAAGGCATGCAGAAATGCTAGGGGGTCCTGTCCCTGAACACTTCCCTAACGGAGCTCCCACGCTCCACTGAGTCCGGGCAGTTGACCACAATAAATAGGGATACCAACATCCGGAAAAACAACATATATGCTCAAAAGGAATTTAAAGTAGTCAAGGACGCATGTATGATATCAATGAGCATAATCAAACAAGGCATAAGCAAGTCCAAAGAAAAACCCGAAACCGGTTAGGAACGAGGCAAGTGTACTTACCTCTTGTTGGAACTAGAAGCCCTTCTAACCTCCTCTTGAATGCCTTACAACTCCCCGAGAGTATCTAGCATACAAAGTTTCTTTAGAGTCATGTCTCTAATAAATCCCTATGTCTCTAGTTGCACATGCATGTTTGTCGTTGTTGTTGGGCCTGGGCCCACTAACGGTCTTAAAGACCTTCATTTGACTAAGTCCTTTATTTGACTAAGTCCCAATCTTGGTCAACTTCCCCTTTTTTCAAGTCCTTTATTTGACTAAGTCCCAATCTTGGTCAAACCGAGTCAACTTTACTCTACTTGTCGAGTCTAAACCCTACTTGATCAACTTTTGTCATTTATTCAGGTTGGGCCGACTTACTAAGCCCAATAGAACAACTTGGTTTTACCTTAGTCTTTTATAACTAAGGAAGGGCATTTTAGTCATTCAGGAAACAAAGTCTCTTGGGGTGCAAAGTCCTACCCTATTTAGGGTTTAGTTCCTTCCCATTACCCCTAATTCTCATTCTTAACAACTTAATAATAAAATTTGATTTATTTGGGCCCAGCCCATTGGGTCTTTACAATAATGGATTTAATTGTTCATAGCTCAAACTAGATATCTTGATTAACAAATCAATTAATCTTCTTAGCTTGGTTAACCCCACCAGCTTATTTGATTAATCATTTACTTCGTTCAATTTTATCGGTTTGGGCCCCAATTCACTTGGACCATTTAGCTCAACAATCTAACTTAGTTAACCAACTAAGCTCTTAGCCCAATTAAATTGAACCTAAAATGATCAAATACTTTATAGATTAGATGAAACCCAACTTTCTAACATACCCATATTAAATTAAATCCATGTCGAAGTACCACGTTGATTAAATCCCATTGTACCCAATCTTCGGACTTTCAACCAAATTATTTTGATTTAATCAACTTAATAGATTGATTCAACTTAATTGATTATTCGTCGTCACATTATAAGGTCTATTAAAATATTTAATAACCTTCATAATCATGTCACACATATAATAATTAAATCATTCGGAAATTATTTATTCTAATTTGTCACACTAACTTATTTAATCTTACCCCAACATAGGTATTTTTAGATGAATATTGTCACACCATAAAATTATTTCATCTCCTACCATAGTTTGATATATTTTTAATGTCACAATCTAACTAATCAATTACATCCAAATATAAACTATCTAAGTTAACAATACTATTAATATGTCACACCAAATATAGTTAGAGACAAATTATTCAAATCAACTAATTGATTTCTATTTTGTCACACTCCTATAGTTACTGTTTTAATTAAAACATTATCATTTAATTATTATTTTTTTATTCTATCTTCTTCTTCCTCTGTCACAGTCGAGCTCCACCGGAGGCAGTTCACCGGAAAGCCCATCTTCACCGGCGAGGCTGCCACTGTCCGGCCAACACCAGCATTAGCTTCGTCTCGGCCCCGCCATTGCTTGGCGCGCATTAACAGCCCCCCATTCCCCTCTCCTGGTGCTTCTCCACTTGCGACACCGTCCACAACTCCGGCGAGCCCTAATCCTAGCTAATCATGTACCAAAGACTAAATTAAACACCGGAGAAGATTTATACCTTAATTCCGGTTCTCCTGGTAATGTTTACAGCGACAGTGGCGTCCCGAGACGGTTGCTCGCTTCTCCGACCAAGCCTCGCCGGAGACCACTACGATTTTCTCCTTCTTGGTGCCTATGAGCAGGCAAGGGTGGGGATTTTATAGGGGGTAGCCAGACGAACCGATTGCCAACGTCTGCGAATTACTTCGCCGCTCCGACGAGCGGCATTACCGTGCGTAACGGACGGGGGAGGCGGCGGGTCTCGTAAAGGGTCTCGCGGCGGCACGCACAGGCATTCGCGGCTGGTAACAGTGGCTCTCCTCGGGATTGGTTCGTTCGGATCAACGATGGAAATCACATGGTAGGTACCAACGGCTTGGATTAGATCTAAGATCCTTGGATCTAGAATTTTTTCGATCAATGGTAGAGATTCCATCGCGATCAACGGCCGGATCTTGAACCAGTGCCTCGGACCTGACCACGCTCTGATCAAGGGCCGTGATCTAAAACAAATCCATGGCCAGATTATAACTATCTACCTCACATCCAGCACTATGAAAGATGGACGGTTCACGGCCGTCCTCACTGTGAGGTTATTCTCACGCGAGATTATCCCACTGCCTCGAATCCGTATCTCCATCTGATGGATCTGTTTTAAGAGCTATACGTGGCTTCTTGTGAGCCGTTATAATGCTTCGAGATCTTCATGATCTTAGATAATCAGATCTCAGTCGTTCATACCTTTTCTAATAGAGCTTTCTCTCGGAAAATTAACTAGATCTCCCTGGAATGTTTTTAGGTTACATTTGAGTCTAAGCCTGTGAGAGGGGACTATTTTCCAATAGTCCTTTGTAATTTTCCAAATTACAAATTAGTCCTTCTGGCCACCAATAAACCCTAATTAAGGTTTTACCCCTGTTAAACTTGATTTTCATATGTTTAATACTCAGGGGAAATTATTTAATTAATTATTTCCCAAAATTCCTTGGATTTTACAACATCTTAAAAGTAGTATCATTACAAGGCACGCCCAAATACAAAATGCAGAAATTCTGCTTGTCACGCACAGTTGCAAAGAAATGGTCATAACTTTTAAACTGTAAATCCAATTTCTCTCATCTAGGGCTCATTAGAAAGATGCTTTCGAGCCCTTTATAACAGCATATTATAAAACTCGAATAGAGTAGTATACAAGTCCCAGCAGTCCCACGAAGGAGATGGCAATCTATAGGACAGCATGCCCTTAAATCAGAAATGCAGAAATTCTGCCAGTTATGCGTAGTCTGACCGTTTTGTCCATAACTTCTAATCTAGAGATCGGATTTCTCCGATTTAGGATTCGTTAGAAATATAATTGAAAGATCTTTCTATTGACATATTACACACTCCGAACGGAGGTGTATAGAGAGTGCAGCTGTCTCTCGAAGGGGACAGCCAAACTGCAGGTCTAATTAAGTTATCATAGTATTTCTCTAGTACTTGGCTTGAAATAAACTCTAACCAAGAACGATGGAAGTGTCGTTAGCATTCTTAGCTAAACTCATCAATAGTTAATTGTCAATCTATGGTGGCACAATTATGGTTTCCCCCTTTACACAATCAAGTATTAATTTGACTATTAAAAATGCACAGTTTCAGTATGGTTGTTTCTACTCAAGTTTTTCTTATTCCATTATAAGAATTTCCTTACAATTTCACACTAACTGATTTATATATATGTACATGTGCAGACCTTATGGTCCTCAGTATCTACAATGGAATGCCAATTAGGCTCCATAGACATTAAAGAAACCATTAACCTTGTATGAGTTGCTATAAATTAAGAGGCAATATATCAACAGAAATCAACCATATTGAGTGACGATTAGCCATAATACTGAGTCATCTACAAGCATTAAAGCTAGTAGAAGGAATTACTTGATTAATAGAACTTATCAATCATCTAAATATACTATGTACAGTTATGTTCATGCAGATGTTCAATGAAGAACATTCAAGGTGACTTGCACAATTCTAGATATAGTAACAGTCAAGGCAGTTCTTGTCTTGGTCTAGATGAAGGTGGCAGACCAATTTGAAAACAAACATTATGCTCTTAAAATAAAACTTTATGAGAAGGGTTTGTGAAAAGCTTTAAGATAGATAAAAATATCTTTCTTGTCTCGGATCTAAGAACATGAAATTAGTGGTATACATTGCCTCTTTTGACGCTAACTAATAACAGAATGTTTAACTAAAATGTTAAGATCCATATCCATTTAGCAAGAACTTAACATCAAGAATCATGAACCTCTTGTTTAACCAATTTTGAACCCAAGGTTTAATAGGTTCCAATTAGAAATCAAACACTAATGCAAGGTAAGCTCAAAGGAATTCCCCTCTAAATATAGTAGCCATATTTAAAGATTTCTATATTGCAAATCTAATTACCCAACATGCACTCCCTAGAGTCTCATCTCTCCTTATTGTTGCAAATACTAATAAATCTTTCTCACAAGCATTCCATCGAACAACATAAGTGCATTCTTAAAAACAATAACAATCTATAATAGAATGATTATCTCATCTCCGGTTATACATTCATTTGATAAAATGACTTTTGAATTCATGCATTATTTGTCAAATTCCTAGAATTATACCATACACTCGCATAAGGCTCACCGTAAATCCCTTCAGTTCAGTCCGGCTATGCAGCTAGGAGCTTTGGGTTCTCCTCTACTCAGGCCTTCAATTGAAGCTTGTGCGATTCAATAAAGTTCCCTTAAATCCCTCGTTGGCTCCCTTGCTTACTCTCCAGCACTTCAATCCAAGATGGAGCTTCATGGCCACTACTTCAATCTTCAACATTGGAAAACAGAGGTTGGAGAAGTTTGCTTTCCATAGATTTTGCATTGAAGGCTTGTCAAAAGCCTTGATAGTGATGGAGACGGGATAAAGTGGAAAAGACAACTTTTGAATCTCCTTGACTATACTCTCCCGGATAAAGTGGAAAAGACAACTTTGGAGGGCTAATGAACCCTCCAAACACTTATTATTTTATATAAGTTTGACCATAACACCACAGCCCATAGCCTAGAGAAAAAATATATGATTAGCATCTCCATCTTAGGCTAGAATGGAAGCCTCATAGTGGAAAGTGATGTCATCAATATATATATTCATGTATATAACTTATTTGAAATCTCTTAACAATGGTTTCCAACGTCTAAATTTCCATATTATCATTTATTTATTATTATTAAATTTCTTATAATCCTCTCATTTAACTTTTTAATCTCATTTTTAATCTAATTAATTCTTTTAACTCTCACTATGACTAAAATTGTCCATTAAAAATTTATTAATTAATTTTAAAATTTTTCTAAAGAACCGGGGCGTTACATATGGATTGCACGAAATACCATTTCTACAGATCCAAAGTATTTTCTTGCATGTTTAAATGCTTTATCAGAATATTTTTATGGCATACGAAATAATTTTAAGTTTTATACAATAGTTCACGGATGAATTCGCGGTGTTTTTGGAGATTGGAACGAAGTTTTGGAAAGTATTACAAATTATGATTGCCCGCTTTTTAAAGGTTTTAATTATATTCCAGAAGCATTTGATTTTGCACAAAAACATATCGGGCCTACTTATTACATTTCTACTTCCCTCAAAACTCTTCCAAATCAAGTTTCTTTACCAAGAACGTCTGTTATTGTTCAAGATCCGTCAGGTAAAATTTTATTTTGCTCAAATTGTAATAATTTTCAAGTAATGATAAAAAAGGATGCAGCTATTATAGCCACCCTTGAGAAAGAAAAACAAGAATTACTACACAAAAATTCTCTTTTACAACAGCAGCTTCAGACAGCCTAGCAGGCCAGTAATGAGGCCCAATTAACTTCATTACCTTGCCCGACTCAAACGGCAGTCGGTAAAGGAAAATCAAGTCGAATTATGGCTGAGTATTTGCCAAAAATACATCCAAGGGTTACCAATGAAACCATAACATCATTGGCTAGTCCAACTCAACAGGTAGCTTGTAAAGACTCTTCAAATCCTGTGACTGGTGTGGCTTTCCCAAAAAACCAAACAGATAAGGGTAAAGAAAAGTTAGGAGACAATAAAAATTTAAAACAAATGTTACAACAAATGATAAATACTACTCTGTAAAAAGAAAAAAGAAAAAGAAGCATAATTTAGCTCAATTCCAGAGTCTTTAGAACCCTATTATCCAGAATTTGATGACTTCAACCAACCACTAGATGAAATAGATTGGGAAGACACCCAAAAATTACTTAAACAGTTAGAAGCTGATAATGAAAAAGAAAGGATAAGCCTCATAGTGGTTTAATTGAAGAGCTTAATTAAAAAGAAGCTATAGATTCCAATAATTTTCTAGCTAGTATCTATCTAAAATATTTTATACCTCAATGATTAACTTTTTTAGGTAGCTACTCCCTAAAAAATGATAGTTTATACTTCAATTATATACACTCTATCTAGATTCTAATTCCTATAAAACATATTCTTTAATTTACAACCAAGCACTCCTTTCAAGAAAAAAGACTTTCAATTTCAGCCAAGCACTACATTCAATACGAGTTTGTTTTTCTTTGTATAAATTAACATGTTTTTTACAGCTTTCCTTGCATCTTCACCTTCACCTCTCTACAATCTTCTCCTAACTCTCTACCAAACAAATGGCCTCTTTAACCCAAACTCCTCCATTTCCCATCGAAGCCACTCCTACTGATTATTCTCAACTCCCAACCCTAACTTGTCCACAAAAATTAATCTTGTCCTACTTATTCCATATTTCCTCTCCCATCAAAGACATGTTAGTCAAAGAATTTATTGAACTGAACGATGAGAACAAAACCCTTATCGGTATATTACATAGGCAACACAAACTCATTAGTTCTCTTCTCAACAACTCTCGCACCTTTACCCACCATGAAGTCCTTCGCCTTCGCGGCCAACTCGAACAATTGCAGAAGGAAAAAGATGAACTTCTTGTTGAACTCAACACTTACAAACAGGGCTAGCCGAAGTCCTATTCTTCGGGCATCTTTCCCGATCAGCTTTGCTTCATCTATCAGGATCCCACGCGACACCATCATTTCAACTGCCCCACCAATGGCCACTACTCTTGCCAACTTGTTCTCGCCGACGCCTACATCAACAAAATGCATTACTACACCAATCCATCTGACACGCATCTCATGGATTATCTTCGCCAAGCCAACTACAATAATTCTGAAGATCAAGAAGACTCCACTTCCTTCCCTTGTGGATGCGACGCTACCTCACCAAAAGTTGGCTAGTCCGTTGCATGGACTTTCTTCTACATATGTTTATCGTTTTCTTATGTTTATGGTTTTCCTAACGTGGCTGACAACACCTATCTACTAAATAAGCCACTTGTCCATTTTGTTGTCCACATCAGAGTGTGCTTGAGAAGCGTGGTGGACTCTTAAAGGATAAGATAAAGATGATGATAAGGATACTCACTATGAATGATAAGGATGCTTACTTATCTTCATAGTTAAGGATTCCATCTTATCTTCTTATCTTTATTATGCCAAATAGAAAAGAGCCACCTAGCTTTGTGATAGTATGAGAAGATGCTTTTCTCTTGTATATATGAGAGCCCTTAAGGCTTCTTTTGAGCATCCATCTCAACCCCTCAAAGATAAGAGTGTTTTAAGAATGTTTTCTTGTTTCTTGTGAATAAAGTGTGAACCTTGGTTTGATTTGATTTGCAAGTTTCCTTCTCCAAAGTTCTTCGACTCCATTTTCCCCTTGAACAAGAAAGCTTTTCTTGTGAAGGTATGACCACAAAAAGAGAGTGTTTTCTTGATTTGTATAGTTTTTGTTTCCTACCGATAATCCCTCCGATAAACAAAGATTAAAACAAACTTATAATCACTCTATTTTATCATATAAAATCAGTAGTAAAGAGAGAAGCAATCCTTAAGATTTTGTAAACCAAGAGGTAGGTGGAAATCAAGGCCGAGATGCAAATTATCAGTCTATACCCGTTATGCCATTTGAAGGAGCTTAGGGTTTATGAGTGTTCTTGGGTATGATTTTGCTCTTGTTTACTCCTTTTTCTTGAATAAACTGGTTCCTTGGTAATCTAGTTGGTTAGGGGCTTGTTTTACACTTTCGTAATAAAAACAAATGGTAAAATCACTGTCACGCCCCGACCCGATTTCAAGGATCTCAAGTACGTAAACAGATCGGCTGTACCCAAACAGAGACAAGCCCCACTCAGATACAAGGCCTAAAGAAGTACAACAGATAACAAATAATCCATAATATCTCAAAATAAAAATCAGAGTTGTACAAAAATAAATACAAGGGGTACAAAATACCCTACACAAGTCCAGACCCTACCAGGGTCCTAGAAAGAAACACAATCTCTCACAGAATGAAGCAAATAGGTGAGATACTCGACCTCAGCAAAATCCTAGCCCTCGCATGATCCCCGAAATCAAACCTACTGCTCCTCAGGACCTGAAAAAGAAGGAAACAAGCGAATGAGCTTTCGAAGAGAAAGCTCAGTAAGCACCCCGCGGGGATCACAAACAGACAGATATGATCAGACACATGTCACTAACATATCAACAAACAAATGGGAACCACGTCCCGTGTCATCACATCCTAGGTGTCTCAGACCTACCACGAAGACCTAATCAACGGTAGGGACCCCTAATCTAACGATAGCACTAAGGCTCTGGAAAAGAACTCAATGAACATCCCCCGGTCAGCAACACACAGCATCCGCTGCCAGCGACTAACCTATCGCTCCTCGGTAGCTCCACCTCTCTCACATGTCGACATTGCCAACATATCAATCCCGCTAACAGGCAGGACAACCAGAGTATCACCCCTCTGGCATGGAATGCTGGAACGTTAGGGTGTCCCATCCCCGGACGTTCTCTCTCAAACCGGTGCTCACCTGCTTCTCTGATCCGGGCGCAAGGAACTAGCTAAGACTAGGGATGCCAACATCCCGAAAACAGTCATACATGCACAAGATTCCAAACCATCAAGAAAATAACATACAAGTATGACAATCAATAATCCAAAATATCAACGAGGCATGATATCAATAAGATCATGCTATAATCAAGCAGAATAAAATAAAGAAAAAGAAACCCAAAACCGGGTGGAAACTAGGCAAGCGTACTTACCTAAAATTGCGAAGTCTGGTGTCCCACGGAACCTCCTCGTGATGCATCCACGTTGATATCTGGTGAACACAAGTTCAACTTAGCATCTTCACTATCCCCACAATAATTTATTAATATTGACAATTAATGTCGATTTCCTGAACCCGCATCGCGGTCCCAAAGAACAGCTCATAACTTTTGATCAAAGAACCGATTTGAGATGATCCAATGCTCGTTGGAAAGATCTCTTCCTCATCTTTCCAATGGTACCTTACACGCCCTATCGAGGGTCCACAGACTGCCCAGCTATCCCACGAAGTGGACAGCCAGTCTACAGCCATCCAAGGCATTAATTCTAAGTCCAACTTACTTAATAGATTAATACAACTCATATCTAACCCCAGCAATCCATACTATTAATCTCTTGAAACACTGATCAACAACTAATATTCACCCAAGCCACCCCTCCGAATACAGTTTAATATATATGTTGTTCCAAGCCTCAAAAGCATAACCAACCAAACAATTAAGCATACTTAACCTAACATTTTCACACCCTTCGTTTGAACCCATTCAACAAGCTTATCTTTTTACTAATCTTTTAAATCAGTTGAGCTTGACTAGACCCATTCATAACTATTCTGTAAAATCCAAGATTTTAGTAGTAAAATAAAGGATTTAATATTTTTTTCCCTAAATTTATTAGTAATTTTCAAATTATGCCAACAAGGGAATTTTGGGAATAATTAAAACCCGAGGGCATTTTGGTAAAATAGACACGGGGGAGATTCGAAAATATAAATAAAATTATTTTATAGTTTTATTTATTCTGATTGAAGAAAGATTTAATTAAATCTGGAAATACTTAATTTAATTAAATTGGAAAGCTCATGAAAAATCATGTTAGAAACTTTGAAGGAAAGGGGGAGATAATTGATTAAATCTATTAAAGGGAATGCCCTAAGTTTAGTAAGGATAGGATTTAATCAAAGGAAATCAGATTAATTTAAATTCAAATGAATTTAAATTATAGAAATTATTAATTTATAATTTTGAGTTTTATTTGGCTGCCAAGGACCTAATAGTAAATTTATAAAGGTTGAGGACTAAGAGAGAAAAGTTATTGTCTCAAAAGGAGGATCTAATTACAATATAAAAATGACGAGGGACTATAAGTAAATTTGTGCAGCTCTCTCAGATCAGGGATTAAATGATTAAATTGGAAATTAGAGGGGCTTATTTGCTAACGACCAGAAACACATCGTAGTGTATAAGATCGGATGGCTAAGATCGAATGATCGGTGGGGAACCGATCTCGGGGCGCCGATCCAGCCGTTCAATTCCTCCAAGTGATAGCGGTACATGCTCCCTCACCGTGCGGGTGAACTCGGACCGTCGGATATCGATCAACTCCTGATCACGAGACGAGCCATCGTCTCCCTCCTTCGCCAGCGCCAGATCGCGATCACCTTGCCAAATTAGTGCTGCATGGATTGACGCCGGGAATGGCAAGTGGGGGGGGGATTTGCGCACGATCTCCTCGCCAATTCAGTCCGATCACATGGAGATCATCCTCACGGCCTATAAAAGAGGGTCGAGGCTGAACGCTGAAGGGCCACCCAACTCCGACGATCTCCTCCACCTTACTGTGAGGAACAGAGAGACTGAGACGCGTATTCCCGAGTTGCAGCGTCGAGGACCGAAGGAGGCGGGTGCCAAAAGGGTTCCCTGTCTGGCCGGAGCTCGACGAGCACCTCCAGGAGGCTCAGGCGACGGCGAGGCCTGTACACCGCCGGTGAGTTCTCTGCCTCTGGTCTGTTAATTCCTTTTTGCATGCATGCGGGGTGGTAGGCCATAGGTAGGGCGGTGAACGCCGGAGAAATCTCCAGCCGAGGGACTGGACGCCGGTGAAGGGGACGCCGACGGGAACCTGCAAAATCGGGAGAAAGAACAGAGATGGTTGCCGGCCAGGGAGGATCCGGGGAGCCGCTTGCGGTGCAAGAGGCGTTCACGGATCCCATGACCTGACGGAAGCCGCTCCAGCGCATCGAGCGCTGGGTTCCTTCTTAAGCAAAGTCTCGGCCTGAGAAGGAGATAAGAGGGAGAGAGAAATCGTTAGTATTAGTTAGTTATTAAAGGATTAATTAAAGTGTTAGTTTATTTAACTGTTAACTAATTAGTTAGTATTTCAATTAATTGGTTAAATTAATTGATAATCATGTGATTAGTTAGTTAACTAATTAGAGATTGATTAATTTGGAAAAAAATTAATTAAATGGTTAATTAGTTGAATAACTAAATGGTTGGTTGGATGATTAATATAAAGACAATTAGTTGAATGACTAATTGGATAATTAGTTGTCTTGATTAACTAGATTTTTGTTAATTAATGGACCTAACTAATTAAAAAAAAAAGGAGACTATGTTAATTAGTTATAAAATCCAATTTACTTGGTTGACAACTAAAATTTTGATCCCACTAAATAATTGGTCGACTAGAATTAATTAATTTGGGATAATTAATTAATTAACCATGTTAGTCAAGGAAATTATAAATCAAGGAATTCAAAATTGATATGATGAGGTATTTCCTTGATTAACATGATGTGAGAACGATTAATTAGCAGTTAATTAGTTGAGTTAATTAATTTTGCTAAATTAATTTATTAGATGCTTAAAGAACAACTATTGACTATCAAGTTGGCTAATTGAAAATCAATTAATCAAGATCAAGGAATTAATTGATTGATTAGTTAATTAAATAGAGAATAAAGGGATGAGTAAATTGGTCGATATTCAGTTTTGTATAATTGATTATTGCTAATTCAAGTTTGGAAAGTTAATTAAGGATTTAATTAACTAGTTAGACAATTTGATAAATTTAATAGAATGGTTGGATTTATTGAACAAGTGGTTGGGGTCTGGTTCAACCAAGAGGAAGGAAGGCCCACTAAGCCGGACTTGGGCCCGTTAGAGCATGCATAGTGGTTTTATTGTTCATAGACCTATGGCTTATTGAGAATAGGATTATCTTACCAGGTATTGATTTGGATGCGTCGAGAAGTCCCGTGGAGCACGAGACTTTGCGATTTTAGGTAAGTACTTCGGCCTAGTACCTTTACTCTTTGATGAGTATTTTTGACTTTGTTATTGCATGTTGATCATGCCTTGTTCCTCCCTTCAGGGATTTTATTTTTATGTCTTTGTTGTGACATATTGTTTTCATACATGCTTCCATGAATTTTGTTGAAATCCATATATAGCATGTTTGTTTGGTTTTGGGGCTGTTGGGATCCCTACTTGTACTGTTCTTCGTCCCGGATTCAGTGGAGCAGGTGAGCTCCAGATTTTGCGAGAGCGTTGGGGACGGGACACCCTGACGTTCCGGCACTCCTAGCCAGAGGGAGAGTGTTCTGGATGTCCTTGCCGGTCGACACGACCATGTCGACATGAGAGGCGGTGGCGCTAATGCATACCACGAGGGGCCGTAGCCGGGATGGTCGTTTTCTCGAGTTGCACATGGTACTGACCGGGGGAGATGTTTGTGGAGCTTTCGTTGAAACTCTAGCTAGGGGTCTTTATCTTGCATATTTTTGTGATAGACTCCTAGGGCTTGTTTTGAGGGGCGTGCCCCGAGTTTGCTTTGATATTCATTTTGTTGATATCATGTTTCTTGAACCCCGCAGGGGTACTTACTGAGCTTTCCATTCGAAAGCTCATGCACTTGTTTTCTTCCTGTTTACAGATCTTGAGGCGTAGGACACTAGTACGCAGGAGCTGAGCCGATCGTGGGTCGGGTGATTTGCAGAGGTCCGAGGACCTTGTTTATCATTTTGTTTCGAGTGAGATATTATGTTTTGTAGGTCCCTTAGGGCCTGGTATTTGTAGGGTACCTGAACCCTTGTTATTTATTTTCCGCTGAACTCTGTTTAATTTGAATAAATTAAGTTGTTTATTTTGCATTATCTGCTTACACACTTAGGCCTTGTATCCGGGTAGGGCCCGTCTCTACTCGGCTACGGCCGGTCTGCACACGTGCCCGAGGTCCCGGGAACGTGTCGGGGCGTTACATATTCAAACTCACATTAGCAGCCTAATGTTTGAGCAAACCAAATTAGTGAACTCATGTACCTTACCCTTGATGACCAAACACTGTCATCTATTAATGCACACCATCACTGCCTAAATAACTTTAATAGAGAAAACTCTCTAACATTAATCTTCACAAAGTTATTAAAATACCAAAATCCAATACAGTAGCCTGTACTGTTTAGACTGCTACATGAGCCATAAACCCTTGCCCAATTACTACCACACATGCACACACGATCTGTTCACATATAGAGGGGCTCTATCATTCCATCTCTCTTTATTCTTTCATAATTCTCTTATCAACCAAGTTTAACAAAAACTAATTTTTTTTTTAATGATTTGTGTGCAAGATTAAACTATGTATGTATGTCCAGGTGGGACTGACTAAACTTGTGACTTAGTTGTGTAGCAAGTCCTCAGTAGTGGCTTACATGCTCTCTACATCATATCTTACCCATAAGCTCAATCTTAAAACCATGAGAGACTTATATAATCAAAACTGTGAGAATCTTATCCGCTTCAAGTATTAAAATTAGTCTCATCTTTACAAGAATATAGTTATTGATCAAGATCATCATCTTCACTGCCCCATGGTTCCCCCCCTCTAATGTCTGTATGTGCACACATGCCATAATAATTAACCAGGCCTTAACTAACAATCATACCTCTCATTTAACCATGTAACAAGTTCTCTGTGAACTTATATATGTACATGTGAGCCAACTAAACTCATAGCTTTATAAGTAACCTTGCTCATACAAGGATGTTTTCAAGTTAAATAGCCTCACTATCTAATCAGTGATCATGATATTCATAGGCATACATACCCATTAACTACTCTCCTTCAAGCCAAGCATACTATATCCAAGAAAATGATCACACTATACCCCTCAAATTCCAAACTACCACAAGTAGAGAACTAAACAACAGCCAAGCCTACACACCACCATTATCATATAAACAGGCACACACATATCATCCTTCAACCTCTTCCATGAATCGTTACAAACATTTTTATGCACCTATAATCATGGGATCTTGCAAAAGAAAATTTTCTAGCATGTTATCATCTACACCATTAGAATACATCATGCCTCTAAACATAGAGATTATATAGAGTAAATCCATGCATGTAAACCACTCCTTCACTCTAACAGCCTTCTATTATATCAGGGCAGGGAAACTCACCGGCGCTGGGCGACTGTTCAAAAGCTTCCAGGTGGTGGTGGCTCCTCAGGTGGTTCTCTCGCCCCCAACTGATGATAATGACGAAGTGGAGTTATCTCTTGGGAGCTCCTTGTCCCATATTTAAGCTAGAGGCCTCCGATGGATAAGACGAGATTTCTCGTATCGTGGCCGACGGCGGTTTTGGGAACTGCTCAACGATCTCCGGGTATCTCGAGCAGGTGAAACGGGCGTCATACGTGGCCATCGCGACTTTAGATTGCCTCATATTCGCATGCATGGGTTATTATGAAAAATTACACAAGTACCCCTGAAGTTTTTTATAATTAGTTGTGATTGAAATGATGCTTTGTTATGCAAAATTGCATAAGTACCCCCTGAAGTTCTATTAAATTAAACATCGTTCAAACATAGAGAGGGGCAGAATTTCCTTAAAGCCTGGTTTTAGAATTTTACATGAGGGTCCTCGCCATTCATAATTAACTCTAATTAGGGTTTAATCCTATTTAATCTCCACATTCCAATTAAAATCCTATTTAACCTCCACATTCCAATTTAACCAAGTTTAAGAGAAATTCATCTTAACCATTAAATCAATCAAAATAAATAAAACCCAATTTATTCTAAAAAATTTTCAGTTTTACAATCCTCACCCATTACAGAAATTTCGTCCTCGAAATTTAAAATAAAAAAATCCTCAAGAAAATACAATTACTCAAATAACTTTGGGTAACGCTTCCTCATGTCTTCTTCATGCTCCCATGTCGCCTCATGTTCAGAATGATGGTTTCATCTCACTTTCACAAACGGAATGACCTGATTCCTCAACTACTTTTCCTCCCTTCCCAAGATCTCCAGCGGGCGTTCTTCATAAGACATGTCCTCCTGGATCTCCATTGGAACTTGTGGAATCACACAAGATGGATCCCGAACACATTTCTTCAACATAGAAATGTGGAACACATCGTGGACCTGTACCAGGTTCGGGGGTAGAGCCACGATCCCTACTCGTCCCAGAACCTCAAATGGTCCAATATAGTGTGGGGCAAGCTTCCCACGCCTCCCAAACCTAACAACTCCCTTCATAGGCACCACCTTCAGAAACACTCCGTTACCCACCTGAAACTCCCGGTCAGAACATTTCTAGTTTGCATAACTCTTTTGTTTGCTCTGAGCAGCGTTCAGCCTCTCTCTGATCATCTTGACCTGCTCTTCCGTCTGACTGATGAAGTATGGCTGCTTAAGTGTCTTCTCAGCAACCAGCTTTCTCTCACCCACATCTCCCCAATAGATCGGTGTTCGAGACTTCCTCCCATAAAGTGCCTCATACGGAGCCATCTGAATGCTTGCCTGATAACTGTTGTTGTAGGCGAACTCCACCAAGCTCAGATGCTCATCCCAAGACCCTGTGAAGTCCAACTCACATGCCCTCAAACATGTCCTCCAAAACCTGGATGGTCCTCTTAGACTGACCATCCGTCTGTGGGTGAAAAGCTGTATTAAATGCCAGACCAGTACCCAAAGCTCCATGCAGACTCTCCCAGAACCTCGAGACAAACCTAGTATCCCGATCAGAGATGATCGATACTGGTACTCTGTGCAATCTCACAATCTCATCAATGTACAGCCGTGCCAACTGCTCCAACGACGTTCTCGTCCTCAGGGGTATAAAATGCGCCGACTTAGTCAATCGGTCCACTATGACCCAGATTGACTGCTTACCCGTCTGAGTACGGGGTAGCCCTATCACAAAATCCATGTTGATGTGCTCTCATTTTCACTTCGGAATGGGTAAAGGCTGTAATGTCCAAGTTGGTTTCTGATGTTGTGCCTTCACCAACTGACAAGTAATACACTTAGCCATAAACTCGGCGACATCCCGCTTCATACCCTTCCACCAGAAGTGGTCCTTCAAGCCTCTATACATCTTGGTGCTTTCTGGGTGTATCGCATATCCTGAGTAATGGGCCTCCTCAAGAATCTCGTTCTTCAGCTCTGGGACATTGGATACACAAACTCTATCATCAAACCTCAGTGTACCATCCTCATGTATCCTGAACTGTGTCGGTTCACCATGCCCAATCTGAACCCTAATCTCTTCCAGATCTGGATCCTACTCCTGAGAATCTCTAATCCTCCACAACACTGAGGGGCGAACATGCAAGCTGGACAAACTAACCTCCATATGCGGCAGAATAATCTCCAACTCCAACCTCCTCATATCATCCAACAAGGGCCTCTAAGATGTCAAAAGTGTTGCGACTCTATAGTTGGACTTCCTACTCAAAGCATCTGCCACCACGTTAGCCTTGCCCGGGTTGTAATGAACACTCAGATCATAATCCTTTATCAGCTCCAACCATTGCCGTTGTCTCATATTCAGCTCTTTTTGAGTAAAAATATACTTGAGGCTCTTTTGGTTAGTGTATATCTCACATGGTACACCTTAGAGGAAAGGCCGCCAAATCTTTAGAGCAAACACGATCACTGCCAACTCTAGATCGTGTGCCGGGTAGTTCTCCTCATAAGGCTTCAACTAGCGGGAGGCATAAGCAATGACTCTCCCGTCCTGCATCAACATACACCCCAGGCCAGTCTTGCAAGCATTACTATAAACTGTGTAACCGCATCCACTCTGTGGCAAAGCTAGGATCGGTGCGGATACCAACCTCTGCTTCAGCTCTAGGAAGCTCTTCTCACATACATCAGACCACACAAACTTAGTACCCTTCCTGGTCAACCTGTTCAAAGGTGTTTCTAGGCAGGAAAAGCCCTCAACAAACCTCCAATAGTAGCCGGCTAATCCCAAGAAACTTCGGATCTCCTTGACTGTTGTCGGTCTCCTCCAATCGACGACTGCCTCAATCTCCTTGGGGTCCACAGAGACTCTAGCTCCACTGATCACATGCCCCAAGAAGGCTACACTTTCCAACCAGGTCTCACACTTGAAGAACTTGGCATACAGCTGGTGCTGCGTCAAGATACCCAATACAGTACTCAAGTGCTCCTCGTGAGCCTGGCGACTCCTGGAATAGATCAAAATATCATTGATAAAGACCACCATGAACCGGTCCAAGTACTGTCGAAAGACCCGGTTCATCATGTCCATGAACACTACAGGGGCATTAGTAAGCTCAAATGGCATCACCAGAAACTCATAGTGCCCATATTTGGTACGGAAGGCACTCTTCGAGATATCCTCCTTCCTGATCCGCACCCGATGGTACCCAGATCTCAAATCAATCTTTGAAAACACCTGAGCTCCCTGCAACTGGTCCATGAGGTCATCTATCCTCGGCAACGGGTACTTGTTCTTCACTATCACCTTGTTCAGCTCCATGTAGTCGATGCACAACTTCATCGAGCTATCCTTCTTCTTGACATACAGAACTGGCGCTCCCCAAGGTGACATACTAGGCCTAATGAAACCCTTCTCCAACAACTCCTCCAGCTGTGTCTTCAACTCCTTCAGCTCAGCTGGTGCCATTCTGTAAGGAGCCCTAAACACTGGAGCTGTACCCGGGATCAAGTCAATAGAAAACTCCACCTCTCCCTCTGGAGAAAATCCTGGTAAATCACTTGGGAACACATCTGGGAACTCCTTCACCACTAGAACATCAGCCACCACGGGTCCACTCTCCTGTTTAGCCTCCAAGATCGAGGCCAAGTATCCCACACATCCACTGTTAAGAAGTCACCGTGCCTGAAGAGCTGAGATCTCTCAAACTAGAGAACAATCCTTAATGCCACGAAAAGTAAACTCCTCGTCACCTGGCAACATGAATAGCCCTCTCTTCCCGCGGCAATCTACCATCGCATAGACTGAAGCGAGCCAATCCATCCCGAGGATCATATCATAATCCCTCAGGTCCATCACATGTAGATTAGCGGGCAACTCCCGCCCCTCAATCATCACTGGGCATGCCGGAGACATCCTACTCACCACTCTTCCAGCTCCTACCGGTGTATCTACCCTCAGCTCATAAGACAAATCTACTACCGACAAGGAATGTCGGCGTGTAAATAGTGCAGAAACAAAGGAATGTGTGGCACCCGGATCAAATAAAGTGCAAGCATAAAAAGAACTAACTGCAATGGTACCTGTGAAGACGTCGTCTGATGTCTATGCCTCCTCATTGGTAACGTGATAAACTTGCCCATGTGTCATGGGCCTCTACTGCTGCTGCTAGGGCTGACTAGATGAAGGCTGTCCTGCTACTGTCTTCCCTTTCTTGTCGCCCCCCTTAGGCCTCGATGGTAAACCAACAGACTGCTTGGAGGCCCCATAAGACTGCTGGGGACCCTGGGCTCCTCCCCCTATACTCTGCCCTGCCTTTCTCTAGGGAGACTGTGCCTTTATATTCTCAAAGCTGACGCAGGTGAAGCATCGGCCTGTAATCTTCGGGCACTGGGCCTTCTTGTGTGGATCAATGCACTCAAAACACCGTAGTGACTGCGATGCACTTGTGAATGAACCTCTGCCTCCAGATGAGGCTGAAGACCCTTCTGGTTTACTGTAGGGTCGGAATCTGTGGCCAAACTTCTGATCCCAAGAGCTCTTGCCCTAGCTGTGCTGGCCATTTTCCTTCTTCTCCTGTGATAGCACCTGTGGGCTGACCTGTCTGATAGCCTCTACGAATTTAGCCCAGGCCACCACCGCATTGTATGTGGTGCACATATGACTGTCAACAATATCTCTAAGTAATGGTCGTAGACCCTTTATGAATCTTAGTATCTTGCTCTCCTCAGAGGATACCAGGTTCGGTGCAAACCGAGCCAGCCTGTCAAACTCGGTCTTATACTGCTCAACAGTCATGGTGCCCTGAACTAGATGCATCAACTATCGCTCCATTTGTAACAGTCTTCCTTGCGAGATGTACTTGGCGAGGAATGCCCTCTTAAAATCAGCCCAGGTTTGGAAAGGCTCTCCCATCAGAAGCCCTACCTCCCCAAGGTACCGTTCCTCTGCAGGACCCAACAACAGATAAGCTACAGTCCGGATCCTCTCATCATCCTCAGTCTGGTGGGTCTCAAATGCCTTCTCTAACTCTCGGATCCAGGATTCGGCCACCTGAGGGTCGATAGTCCCCTCAAACGGTCTAGGAGCTTGTCTCCTAATCTCTCCCAATATACCTCTGGTAGCTGGCGCTACAGGTGGAGATCAGGCGGGGGTGGTGATGGTGGTGCATGCTGCTGAAATCTCTGCTCTCTGATATAATCCCTCATCTCTTGCATCAGCCCCAACATAGTAATAGGGGGTACCTCCCCCCTCAGATCCGGGCCCGCAGCATGTGACCATGCGGCCTGCGATTGAGCAGGCAGCTCCTACTCAACCTCCATCTCAAAGGGTGGTAGGGGAACCTACTCCACCTGAGGCTGAGGCACATCCTGAACTGGAGGCAGAGGTATCTCCTCTCGGCGAGGTTGTCCCCGCCTACCTCCACCACGGCCTCATCCACGTCCTCTACAACCTCCCACCATGGTATCTCTGCTGGTATAAAACAAAGTTATGCACAAAATCGCAATTATTCACACCGATAATAAATAAAGTCACTTTATTATTTCAAAAAGACAAATTGTCATGCGTAGTTCATACAACACATTGGGTTTGTAAGACTACATCTTTATTCCAAACAACACAAACTCAATCAACGCTCCCTATCCGGAGACAACGGGCTTTAAGTGTCTACTGGCTCGTCTTCAGGAGGAAGATATCCCCCTAAACTTGGAGGCCTCCTGCTTGGTCCTGGGAGATCACCTGGGCAACACACGGCGAGGTGGTCGTTGCCGCCACAAGGAAGGCACCTAATGGGTGGGTGCCTGCACTCGGGCATCTGATGTCCATAACGTCCACAACGTCGACACCATATCACTCTACTAGCCCTGACCGATGACCTTCCAACCCTGGCTCCAAGCTGGACTCCAAGACTCCTGCGGTAGTCTCGTGCTCTACTCACGCATCTGTGGACACGCTGGCTCTCTCTCATCTGGTGCTGGACGAGCTGTTCCACAATGGTTGCAAGCCTATCAATTTGCCGGTTAGTAGCCTCAACATCCATCCTAAGCTGGGTTAAGGAGCCAACAGGTACCGGAGTATCTTCTGCTTGTGGCGGAGGAGTGTTCTCTCGTACAGACTCCACCTCCTTCGATGATGCCCTCTAAAAGTATCTACGTCCCTGGTACCCGTCTCCGGACATCCTCGCTATCTCTGCAAGGAAAGGGGGAACGTCAGTCTAACTTCCAGAGACTAAGACTACCTAACCCAACTCTGAGTCTATCTAGGCTGACTAAGTCTCTAGGGCAACTAGAGAGTCTCTTATCTGCTTCTTTCTGATACCACTTAAATCTGTCACGCCCCGACCCGATTTTCGGGACCTCGAGCACGTAAAAAAATCGGTCGTACCCAAGCAAAAAAAGCCCCACTCAGATACAAGGCCTACAGAAGTACAACAGATAATAAATAATCCATAATATCTCAAAATAAAAATCAGAGTTGCACCAAAATTAATACAAGGGGTCCAAAATACCCTACACAAGTCCAGGCCCTACCAGGGTCCTAAAAAGAAACACAATCTCTCACAGAATGAAGCAAATAGGTGAGATCCTCGACCTCAGCAAAATCCCAGCCCTCGCATGATCGCCGAAATTAAACCTCCTACTCCTCAGGATCTGAAAAAGAGGGAAACAAGCGAATGAGCTTTCGAAGGGAAAGCTCAGTAAGTACCCCGCAGGGATCACAAAGAGACAGATATGATCAAGGCACATGTCACGAACATATCAACAAACAAATAGGAACCACGTCCCGTGTCATCACATCCTAGGGGTCTCAGGCCTACCACGAAGACCTAATCAACGGTAGGGATCACTAATCTAATGATAGCCCTCAGGCTCTGGAAAAGAACTCAATGAATATCCCCAGGTCAACAACACACAGCATCCGCTGCCAGCGACTAACCTGTCACTCCTCGGTAGCGCCATCTCTCTCACATGTCGACATGGCCAGCATATCAATCCCGCTGACAGGCAGGACAACCAGAGTATCACCCCTCTGGCATGGAATGCCGGAACATCAGGGTGTCTTATCCTCGGATGTTCTCTCTCAAACCGGTGCTCACCTGCTCCTCTGATCCGGGGGCAAGGAACTAGCTAAGACTAGGGATGCCAACATCCCAAAAAAAGTCAAAATGCACAAGATTCCAAACCATCAAGAAAATAACATAAATGTATGACAATCAATAATCTAAAATATCAACGAGGCATGATATCAATAAGATCATGCTATAATCAAGCAGAATAAAATCAAGCCAAAGAAACCTGAAACCGGGTGGAAACTAGGCAAGCGTACTTACCTAAAATTGCGAAGTCTGGTGTCCCACGGAACCTCCTCGTGATGCATCCACGTCGATATCTGGTGAACACAAGTTCAACTTAGTATCTTCACTATCCCCACAATAATTTATTAATAGTGACAATTAATGTAGAATTCCTGAACCCGCTGCGTAGTCCCAAAGAAAGACTAATAACTTTTGATCCAAGAATATGTTTCAGTTGCTCCAATGCTTGTTAGAAAGATATCTTCCTCATTTTTCCAACGGTACCTTACACTCCCTATCGGGGGTCCACAGACTGCCCAACTGTCCCACGAAGTGGACAGCCAGTATACAGCCATCCAAGGCATTAATTCCAAGTCCAACTTACTTAATAGATTAATACAACTCATATCTAACCCCAACAATCCATACTACTAATCTCTTAAAACAAGGATCAACAACTAATATTCACCCAGGCCACCCCTCCGAATACAGTTTAATATATATGTTGTTCCAAGCCTCAAAAGCATAAACAACCAAACAATTAAGAATACTTAACCTACCATTTTCACACCCTTAGTTTGACTAGACTCATTCATAACTATTCAAACTCACATTAGCAGCCTAATGTTTGAGCAAACCAAATCAGTGAACTCATGTACCTTACCCTTGATGACCAAACAATGTCATCTATTAATGCACACCATCACTGCCTAATTAACTTCAACAGAGAAAACTCTCTAACATTAATCTTCACAAAGTCATTGAAATACCAAAATCCAACACAGTAGCCTGTACTGTTTAGACTGCTACATGAGCCATAAACCCTTGCCCAATTACTACCACACATGCACACACGATCTGTTCACATATAGAGGGGCTCTATCATTCCATCTCTCTTTCTTCTTTCATAATCCTTTTATCAAATAAGTTTAACCAAAACTATTTTCTTTTATGACTTGTGTGCAGGATTAAACTATGCATGTATGTCCAGGTGGGACTGACTAAACTTGTGAGTTAGTTGCGTAGCAAGTCCTCAGTAGTGGCTTACATGCTCTCTACTTCTTATCTTACCCATAATCTCAATCTTAAAACCATGCGAGACTTATATAATCAAAACTGTGAGAATCTTATCCGCTTCAAGTATTAAAATTAGTCTCATCTTTACAAGAATATAGTTATTGATCAAGATCATCATCTTCACTGCCCCATGGTTCCCCCCTCTAATGTCTGTATGTGCACACATGCCATCATAATTAACCAGGCCTTAACTAACAATCATACCTCTCATCTAACCTTGTGACAAGTTCTCTATGAACTTATATATGTACATGTGAGCAAACTAAACTCATAGGTTTCTATGTAACCTTGCTCATACAAGGATGTTTTCAAGTTAAATAGCCTCACTATCTAATCACTGATCATGATATTCATAGGCATACATACCCATTAACTACTCTCATTCAAGCCAAGCATACTATATCCAAGAAAATGCTCACACTATAACCCTCAAATTCCAAACTACCACAACCAGAGAACTAAACAACAGCCAAGCCTACACACCACCATTATCATATAAACAGGCACACACATATCATCCTTCGACCTCTTCCATGAATCATTACAAACATTATCATGTATCTATAATCATGGGATCTTTTAAAAGAAAAATTTCTAGAATGTTATCATTTACACCATTAGAACTCATCATGCCTCTAAACATAGAGATTATATAGCGTAAATCCATGCATATAAACCACTCCTTCATTCTAACAGCCTTCTATTATATTAGGGCAGGGAAACTCACCGGCGTTGGGCGATGGTTCAAAAGCTTCCAGGTGGTGGTGGCTCCTCAGGTGGTTCTCTCGCCCCCAACTGATGATAATAACGAAGTGGAGTTATCTCTTGGGAGCTCCTCGTCCCTTATGTAAGCTGGCGGCCTCCGATGGATAAGATGAGATCTCTCGTATCGTGGCCGACGGCGTTTTCGGAAACTGCTCAACGATCTCCGGGTATCTCGGGCGGGTGAAACGGGCGTCATGTGCGGCCATCGCGACGTGAGATTGCCTCATATTCGCATGCATGGGTTATTATGCAAAATTGCACAAGTACCCCCTGAAGTTTTTTATAATTAGTTGTGATTGAAATGATGCTTTGTTATGCAAAATTGCATAAGTACCCCTTGAAGTTCTATTAAATTAAACATAGTTCAAACATAGAGAGGGGCAGAATTTCCTTAAAGCCCTTCTGGTTTTAGAATTTTACATGCGGGTCCCCGCCATTCTTAATTAACTCTAATTAGGGTTTAATCCTATTTAATCTCCACATTCCAATTAAAATCCTATTTATCCTCTACATTCCAATTAAACCAAGTTTAAGAGAAATTCATCCCAACCATTAAATCGATATTCAAAATAAATAAAACCCAATTTATTATCAAAAAATTTCGGTTTTACAATCACTGTAGCTCGATACTGTAGTAGCTGAAAAAGCATTAGTTACTGTAGCAGAGAAGAAAAAGGCCATTTTCACACCAAAGAAAAGTAAGTACCAAGTAGAGCATAAAACATATTGGAAACAACACTTCTCAAACTCTCAAAGTTAATCGCTCAAAATTAAAAAAGCTTTAATCTTAATCATTTAATTTAATTTTATACCGAATTAATATCATTAAAAAATAGACAAGACAACGACAATTTAATTAGTAAATTAGATCAATTAGAAATAATTGGAGAGAATCCACTAAAATATTGAGAAAATAATAATATTTATTGTAAGCTAGACATACTAAATCCGTAATATATCATTAAAACTACAAAAATCGAATATACAAATGCGGATAGAGAATATTTCAAAATACATATAGAAGACTTATGAAAATTACAATTAATAAGAAAATCTGTATCCTCGCATAGATCAACTGCTTTTATTGTTAAAAATCATGCAAAAATTGTTAGAGGAAAATCCAGAATGGTAATAAATTATAAGAGATTAAACGATAATAGTAAAGAAGATAGTTACGATATTCCAGACAAAGGACAATTAATTAATAGTATTTAGAATAAAAAGATTTTTAGTAAATTTGATTGTAAATCTTGATTCTGGCAAGTTAAAATGCATTCAGAAAGCATAGAATGGACAGCATTCACTTGTCCTGAAGGACATTTTGAATGGTTAGTAATGCCTTTTGGTTTAAAAAATGCCCCACCAGTATTTCAAAGAAAAATGGATGAAATTTTTAAGAAATATGATACATTTGATATTTTAGTATTTAGTAAATCAATAGAACATATTGGGCATTTACAATTAGTAAAGAAGAAGATGATGAATAGTACTCAAATGAATAGTGATCAGGACGACGTAGTACTATCTTGAATATTACATGCATGATCATGACGACGTGGAAGAATATATTCCCTCAAGATAAGAAAGAATATATTCTCTTATCTTTGAAGGATCCAAAAGACAACCACGTCATCATCCTAATCTCCTAAGCATCTTCTTATCTCTTAAGCAATGATGTCATGTAGTAAATTACTTATATGCCCCTTATACCTTCTATAAATAAGTGCTAAGTGTGTTTGTAAGAGTCAGAGAGAGATCTAAGGTAGAATTAAGTCTTCCCTCTCAAGGGAGTTGGATGTAGTCTCCTTCTCTAGATAAGAGAAAGATGTAGTCTCTCCCACTTATGAATAAAAAGAGTGTTTTCCTTTGTTTTGTCTTTATTTTGTGTGGTGTTTCCTTTCTCCATTAAAATGGTATCAGAGCTTTCGAGCCTTTCGGACCGTCTACGCCAACGCAGCTACTAATTAGTTCTACTACAAGCTTGAATCAATAATAGTAGAAGACTTCTATTTGACGCAATGATAGTAGAAGGAGTTCATGCTGTGTGGAGCCAATAGTAATTGATTTAGAGATGAAGCTGAGGCCTGAGGTTGTAAATTCCCAGCTATCGCCCGTTTATGCAGAGGATGGGGCTCAGGGCTCTATTAGGTGTTCGAGAGGTAAAGCTCCGTCTCTCTAGGCTCCATTGCACTATCTCAGATAGCCTTCGAATGGATCAAAGGTCGACAATCTTCGAATGGATCAAAGATCAAGTTGATCACCATCAGAGTTCGCTTAGAAGCGTGGTGGGATGGAAGAAGAAGATGATGAATAGTACTCAAATGAATAGTGATCAGGACCACATAGTACTATTATGAATATAACATAATCATGACGACGTGGAAGAATATATTCCCTCAAGATAAGAAATAATATACTCTCTTATCTTTGAAGCATCCAAAGGACAACCACGTCATCATCCTAACCTCTTAAGCATCTTCTTATCTCTTAAGCAATGATGTCATGTAGTAAATTACTTATATACCCCTTATACCTTCTATAAATAAGGGCTAAGTGTGTTTGTAAGAGTCAAAGTGAGATCTAAGCTGGAGTTAGGTCTTCCCACTCAAGGGAGTTGGATGTAGCCTCCTTCTCTAGATAAGAGAAAGATGTAGTCTCTCCCAATTATGAATAAAAAGAGTGTTTTCCTTTGTTCTGTCTTTATTTTGTGTGTGTAGTCGGCAACGGTGAAAGGTGCCCGCTCTAACATCGCTACACTATCCGGGCCGTGCCGATAGCCGAAGTGTAGGTGTTAGAGCGGGCCGACCACACCCTAAATGTAACACCCATCTCACTAATGAGACAAATGTCGCACCAGCTGGACCAGGAGTGCACCCAGCCCATAAGCTGTGCAAGATAAGCCTGAATTCAAGAAACATGTACTCCGAATAAAGTTCATATGACAAAGTATATCCGGTTACACACCAAGAGTCATATACAAATAATAGTCATAGCAGAGTACATCAAACAGAGTTATGGGCAACTACGGCCCCAAATACAGCGGAAAGAACATAACTAAAGTTTAATACAACCCAAAGAAATTAGACATAGAAACATATATGCCAGAGCCAGCTAGACCTCTCCTGCTCGAGACATGAGCTACTGTCCCGAACCAAGTCTAGATCCTGTAACAGAAAAACAATATAGAAAGGGGTTGAGCTACACAAGCTCAGTGAGTATAGACTACTCCGCCAGGTATTTTACATACCTGTCATCGGTACTAAATACTGGAACATAAGTAATGCAAATCTAAATCATAGAGATCAACATAGTTATCTTTAATCTTAATAAGCATGCTAATACAATCAGAAATCTTAGTATAAACACATAAGCAATCTCATAGAATATCAAGCATATAGTAAGTATGTATGTGCGATGACCTCATATCATACAAGCGTGCACCCCTAGTTAAAATGTCTTCCTAAGGACTCGAGCAATCACCAGGAACAGAGGCATACATCTACATGATCCTGATGCCGGGAACAGAGGCATACATCTACATGAACCCAGCGCCTGACGACCAAAGGCATACATCTACATGTGTACGTCAAGCGAGCATCTCGTATCCGATACGGGCTCTCTCAAGAGATAGGAAGGGGGGTTTTATAAAAGAATGACTTTCGCAAACATTTTTAGTTTTAAGAAAAACGATTGAATACAAATTCCCTTCCTTAGCCCGGTCTCGTCTACTCAAATATCTGGGCTTTATCCTGAGCCCTCCAGCTGGGTCCCCCATACATAACTAACTAAGGTGCAGCTTATGATATATGAATTAATCTTTAACTACCCCTTAGGGTTTCATTAATCATTGCCCATGCTCTTGAAAGTTAAATCAATTATACAAGCATGAAAATACTATGCAAGTATAACGATAATTCAATCGGCGTCCACAAACCAAAATAAAACTCATAAGAATACGATAAAGCCGAAATCCCGATAAACACATGAAATAACTCTAGATCTACGGTGAAGTCCCCTCACCTTAAGTCCTTGTGAATTCCTAGGAATCGTTCTGTCCTTCGGCGGCTTCTGCTAGAACTTTTCCCTTTCCTAGAATCAATGAAAGGACTAATTAAATACAAAGTCCGTATTTTCCATAACTTCGTCCTATAGCTTAAGAATACGAAGATTTAAGAATATGATTCCGTATTCTTAACTTAGACTCCTATTAACTCAAATATGCATATAAGGGACATTAATTTCATAAAACCATGTTTTCATACTTAACAAGTATAACATGTTGTTAAATTCTTAGATTACCCTTAAGCATGCTTATATGATCGTTAATAGAGTATTTATGCTTAGGGATTTCCAGAAAAATCGGGCAACACCTCCTCTATTTAGAGAGCCCCGAAAATTATACAGACAATCAGATTAATTAAAATACCAACTAAATCATGCTTCTATGTCATCATTCAAGCCTCTAATATCTTTAATCCCTTACTTAATCCTTCTCTAATCAGAGCCCTACAATCTCACATCCAAACTTAGGGGTTTTCCCCAATCAAACATTAATCTTAATAATCCCTCCATCCATTCATAGTTAGGGTTCTCACTTGGCCGTTCGACGATAATCCAAGCTCGCCGGAGTAGATCGCAGCTGGAAGATGACCTCACCGGTGTCGTAGTTGGCCGGAGCTACAAGGGGGGATCGCCGAATTTGTGCTAGAGGTGGCTAGGCGGAGGGGTGGCAAGGGCGGTACCGGCTGAGCGGGCGACCCGATCTCTGACGCATAAGGGCAGGCGGCGAGAGAGGGCGGTTGTGACTGCATTGGGCCGTGGCGAAACTCTAGCGGCGCATGCGGTGTGAGAACAGGGAGACCGCAAGACGCATGCGTGGCTCCGTGGCGGTGGCCGAAGCATGCACGGTGTACTGCCGGGAGGCGTCGTCGACGAAGGGACAGGCGTGGGTAAGGGTTCAGCTCGCGAGAGGAGAAGTCGAGAGGGAGAGGAAAAGGGAGAGCTCAACAGTTAAAATCAATTCACTCTCATTTCCTTCTCAGACCTAAGTCTGAGATATATACATCTGATGTATAATATTTTATTTTCAATTATTTAATTCAATCCTTACATTATCTCCTCATATTAAATTATTTTAATTTAGCTCCAACACACTTGAATTAGTTTATGTTATCTTTCCCCACTTTATGTCCCATCACCCCTCTTTATTAATATTATCTTTAATAATTCACCGGCCCAGATCCGAGAATCTCGGGTCAATGATTCCAGTCATCACGGCGCATCAGCCTCACTGGTCCTGCCTCTCTCGCCGCACTGCATCCGAGAATCCCGGCTTTTGACCCGCCCGATCTACTTTATTGAAACTCGATCATTTTTCCGACTCTCCTACTTAATTAATCTTGATTAATTAACACTTACAAATCTTCCAATTAATTTAATCGAGGTTATCCTTACCGTCCACCTCCAACTATTCTAAATATAAGTGGCCTGGCCCATTAGGGTCTTTCCTCGGCCCATTAGTTGCGACGCTGGATTTAAATTTATTATACCTTGATTTACCTTTAATTGGGCTTTAACATAATAAGTTTATTTTCTGTGTTAATAAATCTCATTAATTATTGGAAATTTTCTGATTTATTTACTTTGAAAATTCGGGGCGTTACACTAACACTTCCCATATATATATATATATATATATATATATATATATATATATATATATATATATATATATATAGAGAACTATATTTTTTGAGTTAATGTTCTACTGATTTTGGAGTTATTAAATTTAAAATCACAAGATTAGTGTCTGTGCAACTTATTGGTACTTCTCTGTAGTGGCTATATAAACCTGTATGAAAATCAAAAGGTCATGTTCGATATATATATATATATATATATATATATATATATATATATATATATATAGGGGACTAAAAGCATTAGGCTGGATGCATTTGCAGTCGGCCTACCTATCAGTCCCCTATATGCGGAAAATATATATATAATATATATTTAAATATTAGATTATATATATATATATATATATAGCAGTTACTATCTGTGCCGTAACACTGCAAGTAGTAAGCCGCTCTTATTTTAGCCCACTTACTGCGAGTGTTTTATAGAAATCCAACCGTATGGATGGAAAGAACATCCAAAAATAAGCTAGCATGTCAATTTTCATACAATTTGGGAAGGTGTAGGGTTTTTATGAAGACCCTACACCTTCCCAAATTGTATGAAAATTGACATGCTAGCTTACTTTTTAATGTTCCTTCCATCCATGTGATTGAAAATCCTCAAAACACTGTGCAAGTGGCCAAATGGGGGGTGACCTTAAATGAACAATGTTTCGGCCGGCCTTATACTAACATTTCCATATATATATATAGACATGTTACTATACTGTTGAACGGATTATTATTCATATACTGTCACCTAATTTTGAGGCATTTGGAGAGTATTTTTTCTAAATCCAACCACATGGATGGAAAGAACATCAAAAAATAAGCTAGCATGTCAATTTTCATACAATTTCATAGCCGTTTGATCATTCATCTCAAAGGGTGAAAATTTAACCTATTAAGATTTCTATAAAATTTCACCCTTTAAAATGAATGATTATACGGTAACCAAATTGTCTGAAAATGGAGCTAACTTATTTTTCGATGTTCTTTCCATCCATATGGTTGGATTTGTAAAAAAAAAATATTCTCCAAGTGCTTTAAAATGAGTCGACCTTAAATAAACAGTAATCCGACCGGCCTTATACTAACATTTCCATATATATATATCATATATATTGATATGGGCCCATATCAATATACATGATATACATATGATACCCATATAGGGGACTGTGTGATGCTATGGGCCGTCTGCTAATGCAGCCGACCGGATAGCATCAGTCCCCCCTCTCTCTCTCTCTCTCTCTCTCTCTCTCTAACCAGCAAATGACACACATAATGTTTAAGTCCCTTAATTTATTCTTAATTTTTTTTTATCTTACATAATATAATTATAAATTATTTATTAGCTTTGTGCATAATCCTTTCATAAATTTATAATTAATTTATTTTTACCTAGTTATTATTTTTTTTATTAATTTAATTGTATTTGATTTTGGGTAAAGACTTCATATTATTATTATTATTATTATTATTATTATTATTATTATTATTATTATTATTATTATTTTGACGTCAGTATAATTGAGGCTTTATAATTGTAAAATCATATTTTTATTTAGATGTTTCAATTGTTTTCATAATTTATAATTTTATTATATTTTTATAAAAATATTTAGTTTCAATCCTTTTTTATTGAACTTGAGTTTTTATAAATAATATCGAATTGAGCTCAATTTTAAAATTTTGAATTTATTGAAATTCGAGCAGAACTCAAGTTGAACATTTCAAGTCAAACTCGAACTGGGCTCAACTCTTTCAAGTTTGACTCATTACCACATCTAATTAGAATATATAGATAAAAAATTCCAAAAGATTTTGGATGGGGCATTTTAATTTTTTTATAAATTAGAATTTTAGGAACTTCCTTCACTTTTTTATCAGTAATTAATATAAGTAGGTACTTAAAAGTTTGCTATATATATTCAACGGCATGGCATAAACCATTATGAGAAGGATTTCTTTTCCCCTAAAAAGCACCTCTGAACTGAACCATTATGAGAAGATTTTACTATCTTCTAGTTTTAAAATATATTTGAAGTACTGTAAACAACGAAGATTTTAGGTTATTTATTTACTGTTTTCCTAAAAATCTAGGATTAATGAGAGAAAGTTCCCAAGATTGGATCTAGTTAAAATTTTGTTGGGATAAATGTTCTCTAATTTCTTTAAGTAATTAGATAATTAGAGAAGTCCCCCGTACTTGAAATTTATTGGAGTTTATGAGAAAAGAGGGATTTAAATGGTTAATGCCATAATTAGGGTTAATTGAGGACCTTTTAGTAATTTCAAGGAAAAGCTGGATTTAAGTGGAAATTGGTTCCCTCACACACAGGAGGACTTACATCAGAATTGGGAGAAATAAGAGGTTCTTTACTAAATTCACGTGGAAGCCTTGCATGCTAGTAGGGAATTTCAGAAGAGTCCAGGGACTCTTTACTAAATAACTACTAAAAAACTAGCATAATAATTTAGTAATACTTCAGGGGTTTTAATGTAAATTTGATATTGCTATAATTCTAAATAGAAGGGAAAACCCTAGCCACTTCTAGGTTTTTATTTCTTGCCGTCGACGGCCAGGGCTGTGAGAGAGGTAAGAGGAGGTCTCTTTTCAATCTCCAAACAATCTCCACCAAAGATTAGATCTTTGGTATGATTCATGTTAGTCTCTAAAAATAATTTATGTTATTTTAGATATGGATTTATAGGTTTTGGGATCCAAAATATCGAAGGTTTATATATATATATATATATATATATATATATATATATATATATATATCTTGAGATTAGAAGTTCAAAATAATTGGATGATCTCATTGACACGTAGAACCAAAACAGAAAACATTGATAAATTTAGAATCATTTCTGTCACCTGATCATATTCAAATAAAGTTATCCATATCCATCATGTTCTTATGAATCCATTGAACTTTGTTTTAATCCGATCCGATTTACGGATTAAAAGATACACCAGATTTATTGAAACCTGCAGAAAACCTGCAGACCTATAATTTTAGCAAAATTTGGCCAGATTTTCTCTAATTTATGATCTTTAAACTTTTGTTTCAGATTCTAATCATCTTCAAGAATCTAACAAATCTAATTTCATTGAAATCCGATCAGTAGAATAAAATTTATGACCAAGTATTTGGAGTAGGAAAATATGTGAATTTTACCAGTCCGGGCTGTTGATTTCGGGGGTATTTTAGGTATCATTGGAAAGCCTATGAAAGAGTTTTCTGATGAACCCTAAATCAATATAATCAGATATTTGGATTGGAAGATATGGACAATCCTTTCCGACTGTGCAAAACTGGTAGAAAGTCTGCATTGTGTGTGGGCATATAAATTAATAGGATCCTTATAGGTAATTGAGTGGTTTGGGTTGAGCATATTTTAAACTCAAACCGAATTAAGATCAATTGGGTTAATTGAGTTAGTAGGTTGGGTTAGATCTATGTTAAAGAAAACTAGGTTAAGTTAGTTAAATGGTTAAGTTGAATTGGGTTTGTTTTAAATCAAACCAAGTTTAGTCAATTTAGTTTTGTGAGTTGGGATTGATTTGATCAAGTAATATTAAATGGGTTGAAACAAGTTAATAGACTTGGGTCTGGTTTGGTTAAACTCAGTCACTTGGGAACTAGGTTAGGTTAGTCAAGTTAGGAGTTGGTCAATGGCTGCAGTCTGGCTTCCCCATTCGAGGGACAGCTGGGTCTTTTGTAGTTCCCTGATCGGGATCTACAATATACTGTTGGAAAGATGAGGGGAAGCCCTTTCTAAAGAATCTTAGATCAGCCAGATCGGGTTCCCGGATTAGAAGTTATGAGCAGTTTATTATAACTGCGCAGAATTACCAAAATTCTGCACTAACACTACTGATAATAATAAGCCACTTTGGTTATAATGATAGTAATAAGACATGGTTGTCATTACCAGATTTCGACGTAGATATGCGTCAGAAGGGAGTTCCATGTGACTTCGGACATCATTAGTAGAGGTAAGTACCTTCGGCTTGTTTCCCTCATTTGTTGGATGATTTCTTTGTAAGTGCCTTTGCCTAGCCTTCACCTAGATTTGGGTTTTCTTGACTTACCTATTGCCATTTATTTGTAAGTACACTTGTCTTGCTCCCACCCATCTATATTAAGAAGGTCATAGAGGTTTTGGTTGATATCAAGGGAAGAGGTTTTCGGTTTTGCTTTGATGTGTGTCCAAGTTTCTAGTTCCTGTTGGCAAATGATATTAGAATCAAAACTTGCTTGGAGGTTGTTCAGGTTTCTATTAAGGTCATGAGGGTGGGCCGGTTCAATGAATTATAACTAAGAATTAACTATTGTGATCAAGAGATAGTTGATTAAATAATTAAGTGGTTAATTATTTAAGTGGTTAAGATGATTAAAAGAGTTTGGGCTTGGTTAGTGGGATGATATCATTAAACACTCGGGTGTTTGTTGAGCGTGGACTTGTGATTACCAGATATCGGCGTGGATGCGTCAGAAGGATATTCCGTGGAACACCAAGCTACGCGATTTCAGAGGTAAGTTACCTACGCCTCGATTCCCGCCCATCCTTGGGTTTTCCTTGATTTTGTTATTGCTATTTATTTTAGCATGTTCTGTTGAGCTTCTGTTATTGGATGCATGCACGTACCCATATTTGCTTGTGTTCCTTCTTTCGTATGTGCATGGTTGAAAACTAGAGATAGAGTATTGTTTGTTGCTTGTCTTGCTCGTTGGACATGCCAGTCCTCGCGGATCACACTTGACCATGGGCACATGGTCTTGTGTGCTGGCCGGGTAAGCGTGCTCCAAACGAGTTCATTTTCCGGTTCAGTGGAGCGAATGCTCAAGAGAGAGTGGAGCATTCAGGGCTGAGGACACCCTGGCGTCTCTGATGGTTCCGTACCGGGGGGAGGATACTCTGGCGGTCCAACCTATCAGTGGGACGATACACTGACCGTGTTAACACGTAAGAGAGAGGTGGCGCTACCGAGGCATGACTAGAGGATTGATTTCCAGCGGAGGCTGGGGGCTGAGGGAAAAGCTTTGGTGTTATCTATCCTTGAAATTCCATTTCGGGCCCGAGGGCCAGTGTTTGGCTAGGAGTTCTTGCTTTGAATATTTCTAATAGACTCCTAGGTTCTTGCTTGTGCGGGCGTAGACCCGGGTGCTTGTATTTATGCTTATTGCTTATCTTGTTTATTGATGTGCTTTGTTGAGATCCCTACGGGGAACTTACTGAGCTTTCTTTTCGAAAGCTCATTCTCCTTGATTTCTTTTTCAGAATTAAGGGAATAATGACTATAGGCTCAGGAGCTGCGCATTGAGGTTCGAAGATCACAAACCTTTTAGAGAGAAAGAGAAATTGTATTTTATTTTAGGACCCTTGTAGGGCCCATAGTATACCTTTAAATTTCAATTTTTCGCTGTGTAACTCTTGTTATTAATGAAAAAATGTTATCTGTTCTTTATCATTTAGGCCTCGTATTCGGATGGGACTCATCTCCACTTGGGTACGGCCGATCTGTGGACGCGCCCGAGGTCCCGGGATCCCGTCGGGTGCTATGTGACATTAAAATGGTATCAGAGCAATGCAGATAACGGACACCCTAGTTGCCCTAGTGACTTAGACAACTAGGAACGAATGAGTGTTAAATCGCTACTTAAATTGACTAAGAGTATTATGATTTGATGTAAAACCCCTATGTCAGATGTGGAGAGCATAGAGTGGATAGAAGCAGACATGGAAGGCATAGAGGAGGTAGAGGAAGAAGAAGTGGAAAGCTCCTAGGTAATAGAAGGGCGGCTGGAGGATATAGAAAGCATCGGGGAGAATAAGGTGGAGGAAATAGTGAAGGGGGAGAGCTCGGAAGAAGAAGTAACCCAGGAGGAGGAACATAAGGAGGAGCTACCACCACCGATCCAGAAACGCCGCAAGCACTTTGGGTGCCTCTTCATTCACACAGGGCGGAAAAATAAAGACACGATCAGGTGCACCTATTGCGGAGGACCCCCTCATGATAAAGACGAACTTTGTATATCAGAGTGTCTTCGCTGTGAAGGTCTTATTTCGGATTGCGGGCATCCCCTTCCTCAAATAGATTCTTACTTTGTAGTATCTGAGGACCACCACAAGGCCAACTGTCCGAATGTCCCTCCTTGGAAGAAGCGTAGTTATGTGATCCAATTCTAAAGGAGAGAACTATTACTATTAGTATCATTATCTTCATTTTGGTATAGGTTTAGGAGATATGTTAGAGAATTAGAGTTGAATAAAGTCGATATGTGGACTAATTAACATTCTTTTTATTTATGAATAAATCTATTTGATTTTGTTAAAAACTATGAGTGGATTTTGATGTTAAGTAGAGTGATAATTTTGTGAATACATTGCAGCGATTATGGCACGTGGGGATGGTGGACGTGGACGGCCTCACCGTGCGGAGGTGCCTCAGCCTCTATTAAACGAGGTGCCACAGCCCCAAGGGGAGGAGGTTCCCCCACCCCCAGCAGAGATGGAGGTTGAGCAGGAGCAGCCTGCTCAATCAGGGAATGTAGGGCCACAGGCTGCAGGCCCTTATCTGGGGGGAGGAATACCCCCGGCTGCCGTGTTAGGACTGATGCAACAAATGGCGGGACTAATTGAGAGGGTACAACAACAGCCGCCACCACCACCTCCTCCACCTTCGCCAGCAACACCGGCCGTTGGAGGCATCATGGGGGAAATTAAGAGGCCTGCTCCTAGATCGTTTGAGGGTACTGCCGACCCTCAGGTAGCAGAAGCTTGGCTGAGGGAGCTGGAAAAAGCCTTTGAGATTCATCAGACCGATGATGCAGAGAGGATTAGGACAGTGGCTTATCTGATGTTGGGCGCGGCTGAAGACTGGTATCTTGGAGAGGTATGACTCAGGGATGGAAAACCTTTCCAGACATGGAATGAATTTAAGAAGGCCTTTCTGGCTAAATATTTCTCACGAGGGAGGTTACTACAGATGGAAAGACAGCTGATGTTTCTTACTCAGGGTACTAGGACGATAGAGCAATACGAAGCGGAGTTTGACAGGCTTGCCAGGTTTGCACCAAACCTTGTTTCCACACAGGAGAGCAAGGTACAGAGATTCATTGAGGGTTTATATCCATCACTCAGAGATCATGTTGCTGGACACCTGTGCGCCACCTATAGTGATGCGGTGTCCAGGGCCAAGATTATTGAGGCTACCAGGCTGGGGAGTACCTTCGTGCCACCATAAGTGAAGCAAGATAAAAGTCAGGGACAGTCTGGAGGAAAAAGTTTCGGAAAGTCGAAATCCGGACACAAGTATCAACCATATGGCAAGCCTTCCGGATCATCAGCCACATTAGGGGGTGGAGAGTCTTATGCCAGTGTGTCGCACCCAATAAAGTGTTTCACGTGTGGAGGACCACATAAGAAGGCTCAGTGTCCGATTATACAAAGTGGTTGCTTCGTCTTCGGTAGCATGGAACATCGGAAGGCACAGTGTCCTCAATATCTGGCCAAGCAAGGGACTAGCCAAGGGATTGTGGTGCACCAACACGCATACCCCGTGCACCAACTCAAGGACAACCCGGTGGGGACAAGAAAGGGAAAGGAACTTGGACCAATCAACCATCCTCCTCCAATCAGAGACCCCCAACTTACGGGCGAGTTTATCACATGACTACTGAAGCGGTACAAGCATCACCCGAGGCCGAAGAAGAGGCAAGTATGGGTGTCGAGGACCATGAGTAATTTCGGGGACGAAATTCTTTTAAGGGGGGAGGATTGTGAAGCCTGTAGTTTTAGGAATTATATTTTTCTCTTCTTTTCTAATTACTAAGTTTTAGTTTATTGTTTTCAAAAAAAAAACTTGTTAGGAAATAAGGGAGAGTCTCCCAAGGTAGGACATAATTGAAATTTTTATTGGAATAAAAGTTTTCTGATTATTTTTAAAGAATAAATGCCTTCTTAGAGCTCTCTAGTTAATTAATTAAATGAATAAATATTTTATTTGATTAAAGATATGAAACTATGATTGAAGATAAAAAAATAAATAAATAAATTTGGATTAAATGCTGATTTGAAAGATGGCATTATATTTATCCAAATGATTTAGTTAAAATGATTTGATGGATGTGCTTTAATATGATTTTCCATACTTTAGTGATAGGATAAAGAGGCAATCAAACGTATATATTCAGAACTTTGAGTTTAAATAAAATAATAATATTGATACTAATAAAGTATTAATATACATATTAGGATAAGGGTGTGTATATGGCTGCCTTTAATGGGAGGTGGTGTTTTTATTTGTGGACAAAAACGTGTGGGGAAAAGCGTGCATATGATTTCCAAGTTGAGTGAATGGTTGGGATTTGAAAGTGGAGTTCATTAATTCCATCAAATGGTGGCGGACTCACCACGTGGCGACCTAAGGCATGGAACGCATGATGAGAATTCTCTCATCTATGAATAGATCACGTGGCAGGTCTTCAACCGTTGATCTGTGCTGGAGTTATGGATACGAGGTGGCAACGCAGAGTTGCTCCTTCACCTCGTGCGCGCCATCGAGAAGTTATCAGTTTCCGAGTTTATCTCACATCGACCAGCTAACCTCAGAGGTTTAAACTAAAAGATGAACTCAAATTAAAAGCGTTATCCAATCGTTTTGGAGATCTCCTGAGCTCTATATAAGAGAAGTCTCGTAGAAACCCTAGCGCCGCCCTCTTCTCTCCCACTCTCATCTTCCCGTCCACCACCAGTAGCCTCGTCTTATCTCGGACGTGGGGTGTGAACGTCCACTTCTGAAGAGAACGGAGGAGCATTGCAGGGAGATATCGGGGCAAGGAGGGCGTTATTCCGGAGGTTGGCGACGCCGGAGAGGTTCTTCAAAGATTCTATGAGCAAGCAGTCTACCTAGTGAGTTTTCTTTCTCCTGTGAATTCGTATTAGTAGGTCTCCTCGATCCTGTTGTTTTATTTAGAAGACAAAGAGTTAAAAGCAAGGTTTGGGACTTATTAAAAAGTTTTCATGGTTTATTATGTGATAGCATGCATGAAAGGATAGTTGTTGTTGCTTGTTTGGACTCTGTGAAGGAGTAGATGTGGTGAATAGATTAATGCATGCATGTATGATCATTGGCTGTGGCTCGAAAGAGGGTGTGAAAAATCTTAATCTAAATTTAGAGGTGAGGTTAGGCCCTGACAATTTCCCAGGTTGTAGATGAAAGTACAAAGGCTGGGCATTACAAAGATAGTGAATAGGCTGTGGTATGGGAGTTAACACTAGCCATCTTGGTTTTATTCAAGGCAAGATTGGTGGTGTCACTGAAACCTATGGATCAACTAGTGAATGATAATTGTTGGCATCTATGTCTAGTATGAAAATAGTCTTTGCGAATAGGTAGTAGAGGAATAGGAATGAGAATATGAAGGCGTCCTACTAAAGTTTGAAACCAGGAAGTGTTACCATGATTGATTTGTTTTAAATTCTATAAAGTATAAGATGGTGGATTCTTTATCGTTTATACAAGAGTACAGGTGGTTGTTAGCACTTGAGAGATCTTAGTATAATGATTGTAAGTGTATGTATGGAGACTAGCTTGGGTGATTAAGTTCATGGGCCTGGTGGTGTAGGATTTCTAAGTCTTGTTATTGGTGATGATCAGGTTTTCTGAGGAGTGTTGAGTTATAAATATTGTTTCTAGAAGGAGGATCATGGGGTGAACTAAGGGTTAGTATCTGGTGAACCTTTGTGAGTGGTGAATGATATTAAGAAGGTCATAGAGGTTTTGGTTGATATCAAGGGAAGAGATTTTCGGTTTTGCTTTGATGTGTGTCCAAGTTTCTAGTTCCTCTTGGCAAATGATATTAGAATCAAAACTTGCTTGGAGGTTGTTCAGGTTTCTATTAAGGTCATGAGGGTGGGCCGGTTCAATGAATTGTAAATAAGAATTAACTATTGTGATCAAGAGATAGTTGATTAAATAATTAAGTGGTTAATTATTTAAGTGGTTAGGATGATTAAAAGAGTTTGGGCTTGGTTAGGGGGATGATATCATTAAACACTCGGGTGTTTGTTGAGCGTGGACTTGTGATTACCAGATATCGGCGTGGATGCGTCAAGAGGATATTCTGTGGAACACCAAGCTACGCGATTTCAGAGGTAAGTTACCTACGCCTCGATTCCAGCCCATCCTTGGGTTTTCCTTGATTTTGTTATTGCTATTTATTTTAGCATGTTCTGTTGAGCTTCTGTTATTGGATGCATGCACGTACCCATATTTGCTTGTGTTCCTTCTTTCGTATGTGCATGGTTGAAAACTAGAGATAGAGTATTGTTTGTTGCTTGTCTTGCTCGTTGGACATGCTGTCCTGTGACCGACACTTGACCATGGGCACATGGTCTTGTGTCTTGGCCGTAAGCGTGTTCAACGCAGTTCATTTTCCGATTCAGTGGAGCGTAATGCTTAAGAGAGTGGAGGCGTTGGCTTAGGACACCCCGGCGTCTCGATGGTTCCGCGTCGGGAGGATACTCGGCGGTCCAACCTGCCGCTGGGGACGATATAATCGATCGTGTTAACACGTAAGAGAGAGGTGGCGCTACCGAGGCATGAATAGAGGATTGATTTCCAGCGGAGGCTGGGGGCTGACGGAAAAGCTTTGGTGTTATCTATCCTTGAAATTCCATTTCGGGCCCGAGGGCCAGTGTTTGGCTAGGAGTACTTGCTTTGAATATTTCTGATAGACTCCTAGGTTCTTGCTTGTGCGGGCGTAGACCCGGGTGCTTATATTTATGCTTATAGCTTATCTTGTTTATTGATGTGCTTTGTTGAGATCCCTGCGGGGAACTTACTGAGCTTTCCTTTCGAAAGCTCATTCTCCTTGATTTCTTTTTCAGGATTAAGGGAATAATGACTACAAGCTCAGGAGCTGCGCGTTGAGGTTCGAAGATCACAAACCTTTTAGAGAGAAAGAGAAATTGTATTTTATTTTAGGACCCTTGTAGGGTCCATAGTGTACCTTTAAATTTCAATTTTTCGCTGCGTAACTCTTGTTATTAATGAAAAAATGTTATCTGTTCTTTATCATTTAGGCCTTGTATTCGGGTGGGACTCGTCTCCACTTGGGTACGGCCGATCTGTGGACGCGCCCGAGGTCCCGGGATCCGGGTCGGGGCGTTACATTGCTCCCACCCATCTTTGGGTTTTTTGTGTTTGATGTTGCTATTTGATAGCATGCCTGTTCTTTCATGATGATCTGTTTATTGGTTACATGCACATACCTGCTTGTTGTTTTGTTTCCTTTCCATGTATGTGTATGGTTACTTTGTGTGAGATAGTGTTTACTGTGTATGTTTGTCCGTTAACCAACACGTGGCCGTGACAACACGTGAGCCTGTGCGCTGGACAGAATGGCGTGTGTCAGTTGCATTATTTGTTGTTGAATGCTCGCTTAGCATACCCACTTGTGACCAGGACGATACTGTAGAGACTTGTGTTGCTTGTGTTTAGGTTGGGTAGGTATGCGTCAGTGGAGTGAGCGGGCTCGCTGAGCATAACCTCCTGTTGTCCGACATAAGACCATTGAGACATGCAGTATTTGTTTTGTCCCGGAAGGTGTGTCAATTCTTCTTGTGTTGAAGATTATCCCACTTGGTGCAGATAAGTTGCAGCCGTTCAGGGGGAGGACACTCTGTATGTCTTGTAGTCTTACTAGGGGGAGAAAACTCTTGATGTTCACCCATCAGCGAGATAATACGCTGACCGTGTACGTGCATGTAGGAGCGCTACCAGACTCGAGGGTCTTATGTGATTAAGAGTGATGATCGGCTGAAGTCGATGAGCACAGAGAGATGACGTGAAAGTTTTCTTGTCTATTGTTTGGTGTATTCTTTGTTACAAGATTATCAGATAGTGATTCTTGTGTCTAACAATTTTTTTCTGATATGTTTATTGTTTCGTATGGATCACTATTTCTTGGTTGACTTCATTGACTTCTTTGTACTCCATGTGGGGGTACTTACTGAGCTTTCCTTTCGAAAGCTCATTCCACTTGATTTTCTCTCTTTCAGGTTTGAAAGATTAGTTGATTAGATCCAGAAGCTGCGCGAGGGATCAGGATAGCCTGCTGAGGTTCATGGACACTAGGATTTCTCTATGAGTGAGATTGTACCTTTATAGGACCGTATAGGGCCTGATTTTGTATAGACCATTGTAGGGTATTTTAAACCCTGACTTTATTATTGACTCCGCTGTAAGAACTCTGATTATTGTTGATGTTAATTGATTTATTTTACTGCATGCTTTTGATTTACATAGGCCTTGTATCCGAGTGGGGCTCGTCTCCACTTAAGTACGGCCGGTCTGTGCACATGCCCGAGGTCCCGGGATCGAGTCGGGCGTAACAAGTACCAAAAGCCTCATAGCCTAGTGGTATAACTTTGGGTCCTATGCATTAGGTAATTCTTCTTAGCAAGTTTCGGGATCTAGTTCTGAGCCCTGTAAATGGGGGGGGAGCAAGCTCGAGGCGATTTTATTCCACAAGAACTGTATGTGTATGGTGAGGGGTCAGGAGCAATCGAGTGAGTTTACTCCTTAGATTCCATGGCCACGTCCCTGACTAACCCATACAAGGAGTCTTTTATAGCCTATGTCAAATATATATATATATATATATATATATATATATATATATATATATATATATATATATATATATATTCTTATTAAAACTACAATTAATAAGAAAGTTTGTATCCCTGCATCGATCAACTACTTTTATTGTTAAAAATGATGCATAGATTGTTAGAGGAAAATCCATATTGGAATAAATTATAAGAGATTAAATGATAATACTAAAGAAGATAGTTAAGATATTCTAGACAAAGGACAATTAATTAAAAAAGGTTGCCGATTAAGGATGAAGATTAAGGTTCTTTAATTTTGAGAGATTTTGAGTAAAGATTTTTGTTTGTAATATGTTTTATGCTCTACTAGGTACTTGCTTTTCTTTGGTGTGGATATGGCCCTTTTTTCCCAACTGAGACAGTAACTGCTATAGTTCTGAGCTACAGTGATTTTGCTACAGTGGGAGAAATTTTTTCTATAGTAAAATAGCTACAGTGATTTTGCCATCTGTTTTGCATGGAGAGGGAGTAAATCAAGCTCATAACCAACTAAAGTATCAAGGAACCAGTTCATTCAAGAAAGAAGAGTGAACAAGAGCGAAATCATACCCAAGAACACCCATGAACCCTAAGCGCCTTCAAACGGCATAACGAGTATAGGCTGGGAATTTGCATCTCGGCCTTGATTTCCACCTACCTCTTTGTTTACAAAATTTTAAGGATTTCTTCTCTCTTTACTACTGATTTTACAAGATAAAATAGGGTGATTATAACTCTATTTTAATCTCTTCTTTACCGGATGGATTATCGGTAGTAAACAAAAACTATACAAATCAAGAAAACACTATCTTTTTGTGGCCATACCTTCACAAGGAAAGCTTTCCCTTTCGAGGGGGGAAAAAAGAGAAGAGGAACTTGGGGGAAGAAAAACTTTTGCAGATCAAACCAAACCGGAGTTCATACTTTATTCATAAGAAAACATCTTACAGGAAAACATTCTTAAAACACTCGTAGAGAGGGGAGGATTGAGATGTTTGATTGATGCTTCAGAGAAGCCTTAAGGGCTCTCTTATATACAAGAGTAAAGCATCTTCTCATACTATTACAAAGGCCAAGTGGCTCTTTTCTATTTGACATAAGAAAGATAAGAAGATAAGAAGGCATCCTTAGCTATGAAGATAAGTAAGCATCCTTATCTTGCATAGTGAGTATCCTTATCATCTTTTTCTTATCCTCTAAGAGTCCACCACGCTTCACAAGCACACTCTGAGGAGGACAACAAAATAGACAATTGGCTTATTTAGTATATAGGTGTTGTCAGCCACTTTAGGAAAACCATAAACATAAGAAAACGATAAACATATGTAGAAGAAAGTCCAGGCAGTGGACTAGTCATCTTTTGGTGAAGTAGCGGCACATCCACAACGGCAGGGAGTGGAGTCTTCGTGATCATCAGAATTATTGTAGTTGACTTAGCAAAGATAATCCATAATATGTGTATCATATGGATTGGTATAGTAATACATTTTGTTGATGGCGGCGTCTGCTAGAACAAGTTGGCAAGAGCAGTGGCCATTGGCGGGGCAGTTGAAATGATGGTGGCGCGTGGGATCCTGGTAGATGAAGCGGAGTTGATCGGGAAAGATGCCCGGAGAATAGGACTTTGGCTTGCCCTGTTTGTAAGTGTTGAGTTCAACTAGAAGTTCATCTTTTTCCATCTGCAATTGTTGGAGTTGGCCGCGAAGGAGAAGAAGTTCATTGTGGGCAAAGGTGCGATAGCTGTTGAGAAGAGAACTGATGAGTTTGTGTTGCCCGTGTAAGACACTGGTAAGGGTTTTGTTCTCATCGTTCAATTCAATGAAATCATGTACTAACATGTCTCTGATAGGAGAGGAAACATGGAATAAGTAAGACAAGATTAATTTTTGTGGACAAGTCAGGGTAGAGAATTCAGAATAATCTGTAGGAGTGGCTTCGATGGTAGATGGGGGAGTTTGGGTTAAAGTGGCTATTTGTTTGGTAGAGTGTTAAGAGAATATTGTAGAGAGGTGAAGATGCAAGGAAGGCTGCAGAAAACTTGTTAATTTATACAAAAAAAAAAACCAAGCTCGTCTTGAATGTAGTGCTTTTCTGAAAATTAAAGTCTACTTTTCTTGAAAGAACTGCTTGGTTGTAAATTAAACCATATGTCTTATAGGTATTAGAATCTATATAGAGTGTATATAATTGATGTATAAACTATCGTTTTTAGGGAGCAGCTACCTAGAAAGGTTAATAATTGAGATATAAAATATTTTATATAGATACTAGCTAGATAATTATTAGAATCTTAGCTATGCTTTTAATTAAGTTCTTCAATTAAACTACTACAAGGCTTATCCTTTTCTTTTTCATTATCAGCTTCTAACTGTTTAAGTAATTTTTGGGTGTCTTCCCAATCCATTTCATCTAATGGTTGGCTGAAGTCATCAAATTCTGGATAATAGGGTTCTAGCGACTCTGGAATTGAGCTAAATTCTGCGTCTTTCTCTTTTTCTTTTATCATTTGTTATAACATCTGTTTTAAATTTTTATTGTCTTCTATCTTTTCTTTACCCTTAGCTGTTTGGCTTTTTGGGAAAGCCACACCCGTCACAGGATTTGACGAGTCTTTACCAGCTACCTATTGAGCTGGACTAGCCAATGATGTTATAGTTTCATTGGGAACCCTTGGTTGTATTTTTGGCAAATACTCAGCCATAAACGGACTTGATTTGCCTTTACCGACTGCCGTTTGAGTCGGGCTAGGTAATGGAGTTAATTGGGCCTCATCGGCTGTTAGTTCAAATCGCCGCTGCATGCGGTAAGAACATTTTTGTGTAGTAACACTTGTTTTTCTTTCTCAAGGGTAGCTATAATAGCTGCATTCTTTTTTATCATTACTTGGAAATTATCACAATTTGAGCAAAACAAAATTTTATCGGATGGATCTTGAACAATAACAGAAGTTTGTGGTAAAGAAACTTGATTTGGAAGAGTTTTAAGAGAAGTCGAACTACAATAAGTTAGCCCGATATGTTTTTGTGCAAAATCAAATGCTTCTGAAATATAATTAAAACCTTTAAAAAGCAGGCAATCATAGTTTGTAATACTTTCTAAAACTTCATTCCAATCTCCGAAAACACCGCGAATTAGTCCTTGTACTACAGTATAAAACTTAAAATTATTTCATATGCTATGAAAATATTCTGATAAAGCATTTAAATAGACAAGAAAATACTTTGGATATGTAGAAATGGTATTTCGTGCAATCCATAAGTTATCTAATAAACATTGTTGTTCTTTTGATACTTCTATATGAGATAACATGTCACGCCCCAACCCGAATCCCGGGACCTCAGGCACGTGCACAGACAGGCCGTATCCAAGTGGAGACGGGCCCAGCTCGGATACAAGGCCTAAGTAATCCAGAACAGATAACAAAATTCCCATTAATAACAATGAGTTACACAGTGGAAACTAAAACTTATAACTACAAGTTATGGCCCTACAAGGGTCCTAACAAAATGCAATGTTTCTCACAAAAAAATATTTGTAAGGGTCCTAACAAAATGCAATGTTTCTCAAAAAAAAAATTTGTTGTCTTCGAACCTCTACGCGTAGCTCCTGAATCTATATCCACTATTCCTTTAAACATGAAAAGAAAAGGAAGATAAGAAGAATGAGCTTTCGAAAGGAAAGCTCATAAGTTCCTCGCAGGGATCTCAACGAAGCCAGTCAATAAGCATGATAAACAATGAGCATTTAATAAATGCAACCAACCGGGACTATGCTCGCACAATCAAGAACCTAGGAGCCTATCAAGAATACATCAAGGAAAACACTCCTAGCCTGGAATAGAATTCCAAGAATCGATATCAACAAACTTTCCCGGTCAGCACCCAGCCTCTCCTGGAATCGACCCTCCGGTCGTACCTCGGTAGCGCCACCTTTCTTATGTGTTGACACGGTTAGTGTACCGTCCCACTAACAGGTTAGACTACCAGAGTATCCTCCCTCCGGCACGGAACTGTCAGAAAGCCAGGGTGTCCTCAGCCCTGAACGCTCCACTTGAGCATTTTCTCTACTGAACCGGAAAACGAACCCGTCCGGAGCACACTTATCCGGCCAGCACACAAGACCATGTGCCTATGGTCAAGTGTCGGTCACGGGACAGCGTGTCCAACGAGCAAGACAAGCAATAAATAAAACTCTATCTCTAGCTCTCAACCATGCACATACAAAAGAAGGAAAACAATCAATTATAGGTACATGCATGCATTAAAAAATAGAAGTTCAACAGAACATGTTAAAAGAAATAGCAATAATATACACAAGAAAACCCCAAACATGGGCGGGAATCGAGGCAAAGGTAACTTACATCAACTGGTACGTCAAGTCGACTAGCCCGAGTCCCTTGTGACACGGCTCAGTACTCCAGGTCGATATCTGGTAACAACAACTACAACTCAGTACCGACACCAAAACAATCCATTAATATTAATAATAACACTATTTCAGAATTCCTGAATCTATCGCGCAATCCCAAAGAAAACCCCATAACTTTTGATCCAGAAACCCGATCGAGGTGATCTAATGCTCATTGGAAAGATATTTTCCTCATCTTTCCAATGATATATTATACATTTCTATCGGATAACCACAGGCAACACAGATGTCCCTCGAAAGGGAAAGCCAGCTCGTAGTCATTCATTTCCGACTTGACTAAGTTTAGTCTATTAAATCCTTGAACTTGACTAACCTTACCATATATTATGGTCACCACTAATCACTTTCAAAGTCCTCACTCCAATTGTCAGGCAATCCCATTAATGAACGTCCACAGCCTTTATAATTAAATTCATAATCAATATTAAGAATTTTGTCCTATCATATAACCATTAATTCGTAACTCCATACTATGCACACCCATATATATAAAAAGACCAGAAGCTTATGAGATAGACTACTCACTGATTATTTATTAGCAAACAGACTACTGCCCTATAATATTTTCCTAAGGATAACATCTTTTCTCTTTACATTCATCGATTTGTCACTAAGACTAACTGAAAACCAAAGATATGGCTTCTTTGAGTCCACTGTTAACTCCACCACCAACTAACTAAATCAATAGCTACCAGTGATCCTCAATTAATAAAGACCTATAATCCTCATCCCTATCTTAAATCTTTAGTTATTGACTAATGTCCTCAGGGTGTAACCAGTGTGTAACTAGTGTCGATCCATCCATTGTCATTGACTATCAACCCCAAACATAAGTCATTGACTATCAACCCCAAACATAAGGAATCCTACAATGATCATCAAACTCCATCCTGCATACCTTAATAAGGCCATATAAAATCATGGAGACCCATCTTTTACATGAAATAATAAGCTTTAACAGGGACCAGGAACTACACACACCATCACCGTATCAACACACACATATATCCACACACGTACACAACTACCATCTACAATCATGCATGTTCAGGCACAACAGAACGATAATAGGTTTCAAAATATGGGGATGCTTACCGGCGATCAACAGTCCTTCTCCAGAGATCTCTGGAACTAGCTCGACGACTCGCGGTTGTTTGGAACAAAACAATGACTGTCAGCGTCCTCTCCTTCAGTCTCCCACTTCACTCGGCCGTGGTTCTCCTCTGCGACTGCCCACAATCACTGCTCTGACCGGCAGGGAAGAAGACGAGGGAAGGAGATGGCGGCGTCTAGGGTTTTGTAAAATCCACGATATTTTAAGAAATAAATGTGTCGAAATTCTCCTCAAAATTTCTTATTAAATAATTTCCCCGAAATATTAAACAGAGGATTTAATAGGGGGAAATTAAGTTAGAGATTTAGAACCCCAATTAGGGTTTATGGGAGACAGAAGGACTGGGTTGTAATTTTTAACAGTCTGGGGGACTAAAAGATAATTTTCCCCTCTCTCAAGCTTGGACTTAGTTGTGACCTAAAAACATTCCGGGGACCCCCCATAAATTTTCGTGAGAGAAAACTCTATTAGTAGAGGATGGACGGCTGAGATTATATTATCATTGATTGTAACAAATCACGGAGCGTTATAACGGCTGTGGAAGAGCCATGTGTCGAGCTGTGACTTAATCCATCTGATCGTGGATCAGATGCGAGGCAGGATAGGAGGATCATATGGGGTGAACTCACGGTGCGGGTGACCGTGAGCCGTCCGTCATGTGATCACCGATATCTCGAGTCAAAGGATGGAATTTGAGCCGTCGATCTTCAAATCATCTCGACGGTCGATCTCAACGAGTGCTTAACACGAGGATATAGTATTAAAACTTAGCCGTTGACGTGGATCGAGAGATCTTCACCGTCGATCACCCAATCCTGATCGCGAGACAGCGCCACCCTCTCCCCGCCTACCAACCAAGCCATGAAGCCCTTCCCCCATTCCTGGCCGTTACATGGCTGAAACCCGGCCGGCCGGCAGAAAAGTTTCAAACGGCTGCCCGTTCGCCTGGCCGTGGGAGAGGCTATAAAAAGAGACCCTCTCCCACTGTCTCAGTACACCAACGAGCAAGAGAGACGGGGACTCAGGTGAGCTTGGTCGGAGAAGGGCTTTCAGGCCGTGAGAGAGCTTCTGTCGCCACCGTCGTCATCAGGAGAATCGGAACTAAGGTAGGAACCTTCTCCCTGTTTTTATTTGTATATTAAAAGCCTTTGAGCTATAGTTATAGCTCGCCGGAGAGAGAGTGTATTTATGCGAGTGGGGAGACGTTGAGAGGCGAAAAACGTCATTGTAGATGGGCGCAAAGGGATCGTGAAGTTGAGAGGAAGCTCAGGGCACCTTCTACAGGCGAAATGAGCTCCCGGGAGATGAGTCGCCATTTCCGGCGATCTCCTCCGGCGAGGCATGGACAGAGGAAGAGGGAGGTGCGGACAGGGAGGCAAAGGGCCTGAGAATGCGTCCCGCGCGGAGGAGAAGCTTGGCCTTGAGTGAAGCTCACCAATACCCTCCGGTGGCGGGACTCAAGGCTGACCCGCGATGCGAATGAGAAACAAAGAAACGAAGAAGATGAGATAAATATATATATATATATATATATATATATATAATAATTGGTTTAATTAATTAGTTCAATATTAATTAATTAGTTATAATAATTATAAAGAACTTCATGGTTTGTGACAAATATATTAATTAATTGTTAGTATAACTTTAAAATATTTTGAAGCATTGTTAGTGTGACAATAGCTTAAAATTATTTTGGTAAACTTATAAAGGTGTGACAATATTTTAGAAACTATGGTACATAGTTGATTTATTATTTTGAAGCATGGTAATGTGACAAAATAATTATTAAAAAGAAACTTAGATAGTGTGACACTTAATCTAGTTAATTAAATCCTGAATCATTGAGAAAGGAAAAAAAATAAACTTAGTAATGCTTAATTAACTCCTTTCTAGTTATAGAAGTGTGACAAAATATTGAGGTTAATATTTTCATTGGTTGATTTTAATATAGTTACAATAACTATGTGTTGTGATGATTATTTAAATAATCATGAAATTATTATAGTGTGACAATTAATTGTTCTAGTTGACAATTAATTAAATAAATGAGAGACTATGTTTATGTGACAATTAAAAGATTATTGTCTCTAACTAAAGCAATGTTACAATCAATTAATTAATTAACTAGTAGCAATGAATAAATAATTTGAACTATGTGAATGTGACATAGTTAATTCGAGTAATCAACTGGATTAATAAGATTTTAAATCTTGGTACTGTGGCAAATTAATAGAATAATTTTGGGATGATAAAGTTATTCTAAGTATGACAAAACTCAGTTGATTAATACTGGAATTATTTGAGAGATTTGCAAAGTCAAGCCAAACTGTGTAATGGGCTGGAAATGGGCCCAATTCACCTAAAGTGGTTAGAAATGACTAAATAAGGTCTGGGACTCGACAAGTAGGCTAAAGTTGACTAAGTTTGACCAAGCTGGGTTCAAGGTCAACTAAAGGACATGGAAACAGGGGAAAAAGGGGCAATAACCCGAGTGATGGTCCTTAGGACCCGTTAGGGACATAGAAACTTGTTGAGGTTTTGACTCTAATAGGGTTTATGTATGCCAGATACTCTCGGGAAATCGTTGGCACACTAGAGAAGACTAGAAGGACATCTAGTTTCAACGAACCAAAGGTAAGTACACTTGCCTAGTTCCCACCCGGTTTCGGGTTTTTCTTGTATTTGTTTATGCATTGATATCTTATGCTTCTTTGATAACATACATGCGTCATTATTTATTTTGGAATTCTATTGAGCATGTATGGTTGTTACAGGATGTTGGCATCCCTGTTTGCTATGGTCTACTGCCCGGACTCAATGGAGCTAGGGAGCTCCGATAGGGGTATGTTCAGGGATAGGACCCCCTGGCATTTCTGTCTGCCTTACCAGAGAGGCAAATCTCTGGAGGTCTTACCTGTCAATGGGCATGGTACACTGACCGTGTTAACACGTAGGAGAGGTAGTTCTACCGACTGCTGATCGGAGGGTCGAATCGAGCGACCAAAGGGTCGTGGCTTACAAAGACATTTGCCGACATACTGGCCGGGAGTAAACGTTGAATTCTCTTTGTAACTCCTCACAGAGCCCGAGGGTTTCTGTATCAGGGGTTGTACCTTTAAATTGTTTCTGGTAGACTCCTAGGACTGTATTGTTGATGTTGTAACCTCTTTTGATGACATGTTGCCTGTTTATGTCTTTGTGGCCCGCAGGGGTACCTACTGAGCTTTCCATTCGAAAGCTCATGCGTTTCACTTTTCCTCTTTTACAGATTCCGAGGTTTAGGAGGGGGTGTGTAAAATCCATGAACTTTAGGGAAAAATAATTAAAATATTTCCTTAACGCGATGAGTGTAAATGTGGGATTAAATAAATTATTTACATGGAAATTTAAATTATTATGGGGTCTGCAGGGACCTAATAGTAATTTAAAAAGACATAAGGACCTTACAGAATTTTTCCCCTCTCACAGATTTGGACCTAAGTATAAATATAAAAGAGTCAGGGACCTCTCATAAAAATTCGTGAGAGAAAACCCTATCAGAGAAAATGAACGGCTGAGATTAAATGATCTCGTGATCTTAGCAAATCATGAGGCATTATAAGGGTTCTGAGAGAGCCGCGTGGCGAGCCAGCATTTAATCCATCCGGTCGGTGGAGCGGATCACGCAGGCAAAGAGGATGGGTAGCGTGGAGATGACCTCACGGTGCGGGTATTTGTGGAGCCGTCCATCTCATGATCACCCGTATCTTGAGACATTGGAAAAAACATCGGGCCGTTCATTTTAATTAAATCTGAACCGTAAATCTAACGATTGTTAGATACGAGGCTAAAGGACGCCGTTGGATTTAACTCAATTAATCACGGCCGTTGATCATCGCAAAACCAAATCCCGAGGCAGGTCCTTCTCTTCCCCTTTGAATGAAATACGCCTCTCGCCGGCCCGTGAATGCCAGCGCTCGAGGCGACGTGCGGCTACTTCATTAGGGCGTCACCGGCGAATTAAACCCACGAGCGTCGTTTCGTCTAGCTCCGTGGGGGCTATAAGAAGGGCCGGGAGCTCCCTGCTGCAGCATCTCGGGTTTTTCCAGTGGAGGTTGTCTTTTCCGGCGAGAGTTGACCGGAGGCGAAGCTCTGCAAGCTCGCTGGGATTTGGTGCTCGTAATCTCGGGAGCTTGATAGCGGACGGAGAGGGAGAACTCGCCGTGACGTCGCGAAGAGGAGAAGGATCCACTGCCGGCCGAGTTCGTCGGAGTAAAAGCAGGGGGCGTTTTCCGGCGACTCCATCGTTTCCGACCTCAGCAACCTCACGGTGAGTGTTCTAAAAACCCCGTAGAATATTTCCGAGTCATTGCTACACGCATAAGATCGACGGTGAGAGCTCGCCGGTAAATCCTTTCTCGCGGCCGAGAGAGTTTTGGTGCTCGGTAGGAGGACGTGCTCCGGCGGCGCAGCGGAGGGCTCGGCCATGATCGTGAGGCCGTCGGCGACGAGGCCCGAGCCCGGGCAGGCGTGAATGGTGGCCGGAGAAGGAGCCGGGACGCCGGTGGCTCTCGGTCGCGCGAAAAAGAAGAAGAAGAAGTGAAAAAAAAATAAAATAAAAATATATATATATAACATTAATCGTTTAATTATTTCAAACTTAGGGGTGTGACAATAATTAAACATCTATATACTTAGGGGTGTGACACTCATTTAATTAATTAAAATATTTTTCTTTCCTCTCTTCTAAATGAGAAAAATAGTTGATTAACTTGGTATAGTTTTATTGATTTGTATAACATTAGTAGTGTGACAATTAAAGTATTTAATTGTCTACTATGATAGAATAATTTTTTTTTAAAAAAAAAGCTTTGGTAGTGTGACAAAAATCAAGTTGATTATTTAGTATAATCAAGTTAGTTATAAAAGGAAATAATTGATCATTTGAAACTTTATAAAATGTCACATGAAATTGATTTAATTAACTAATGTAGTGGGAATGCTTAAATTAGTTAATTTAGCTAATCTAGTTAATTAGATTAGTGTGGACATTGGAGTTAGTAAATGAACTCGGGTTGGACTAAACCACTTTGGGCTTGGGTCTAACCTAGCTATCAAGTCGGATTAATCATCATGATTAAAGAACAAAGGTTGAGTTAGTTTACTTAGTCAAATTAAATTGGTTTAAGATGATTTAGGTCCAAATTGAGTTGGCTCAGTCGATTGGAGAAATACTAGTCATCTTGATCAATTTAAAAATGTGGGCTTACCTTGTAAACTAAACAAAGAATTTAACTAAGAGAGTTAATCAAAATAAAGTAGGTCAACCCATTGAGCCAAGTTGACTAATGAGGTTAATTAGATTAATTAACCTAAGGTACCTAAGTTAAACCATGGACTAATTTGAGTAGGAATTGGGTCCAATGGCTTAAGGGCCCAAAGAGCTGGGCTCAAATAAATAAAACTTTATTCTTAAGGTAATAAGAATAAGAAATAGAGGAACTGGAAGGGAACTAAACCCTAAACAGGGAAGGACCTTAAACCCTAGGGTCATAAATTACCCTAATACCCCTTCCTCAATTAAAAAGGGCTAAGTCAAGCTAGATTTCTTATTGGACTTAGTAATGGGCCCAAATCAACTTGAATGACTAGGGATGACTAAATAAGGTCCGGACTCGACAAGTAGACTAAGCGTTGACTAGGTTAGACCAAAGTAAATCTACAAGTCACTAAGGGACACTGAAGCGGGGATAAGGGCCGCTAACCCAGAGATGGTCCAAAGGACCCAAGTTAGTGGGCCTAAGCCCAATAAGAATGTAAGGCATGCATGAACACCTAAGGACATAGAAATATTATGGGAATATTGTTTCTAATAGGACCTCTGCATGCCAGATACTCTCGGGAAGTTGTTGGCCCTCTAAAGGAAGCTAGAAGGACATCTAGTGCCAACCAGAGGTAAGTTCACTTGCCTAGTTTCCACCCGGTAACGGGATTTCTTGAACTTGCTATGTAATCTTGATACATGCACTGTTGTTGCCATACATGCTGTTCTTATTTGTTCTTGAATCCTGTTAAGCATGTATGCTTGTTTACGGGACGTTGGTGTCCCTATTTGCTATGTTCTACTGCCCGGACTCAGTGGAGCTAGGGAAGCTCCAATTTTGGGAACGTTCAGGGATAGGACCCCCTGACTTTCCAGACGGGCCTTACCAGAGAAACAAATCTCTGAAGGTCTTACCTGTCAGTGGGCTTGGTACACTGACCGTGTTAACACGAAGAAGAGGTAGTTCTACCGATCTTTTGACCGGAGAGTCAAACGACCATCTAGGTCGTAATAATATCCAAAATTTGGACATCTTGGTAGGAGTAAACTCCGAAGTTCTCTTAGAACTCACTCACGGAGCCCGAGGGCTTTGTAGCGAGTCGTACCTTTGACTTGTTTGTGGTAGACTCCTAGGACCTTGTTGTTGATTCTATGATCCTGTTGGTATGCCGCTTTTATTTTGATGACGTGACTGCAGGGGGTACTACTTGAGCTTTCCCTTCAAAAGCTCACGTGTTTCTCTTTTCCTCCCTTCTGATTCCGAGGTTTAGAGGGGAAGAAGCTTGAAGAGAGGGACTCCTGGAGATCAAGGTTTATTGGAGTCTCAGTTATCTTTATTTCTATAAACTTTGTTATTTGTAGGACCCGTATAGGGACCAGACTTTTATAGGGCCTATGGACCCTAGTGACTCTATGTTCTTATGAACTTGAGTTTGTGTTTATATATATGGATTGTTATCTGCTTATCACATTATTAGGCCTTGTATTAGAGTTGAGTTTATCTCTTCTTTAATACGGCCGGTCTGTTAACGTGCTCGGGGTCCCGGGAACCGGGTCGGGGCGTTACAGATTAAAGTGGTATCAGAGAAAGTTCTCTAGATAGAGCAGATAGCAGACCCTAGATGCCCTTAGCCAGTTGTATAGACTGAGTGCGGGACTGGGGTAGTATAGATAGTGGTACGTTAGATTGACACCCGGTTTACTTGCAGGATGTCGGGACCATCATACCGTGATTCTTCTGATGATGAGGTGGAGTCTGTCCGTGAGAACACTCCACCACCCAGAGCTGACTCATCAGAGCCCGCGGAGGTCCTCGCCGAGGTGAGGAGGACGCTGGAAGCCACCAACCGAAAGGTTGACAGGCTCCAGACTACCGTTACCATGTTGGTCCAGGGACTTAGGGACCACATCGCTATGCAGAGGCCAGTAGGACCCAGGGTTCCTTTTGCACAGGAGATTGTGAGCCCTAGTATTCCACCACGGCGCGTGTGTAGAGCTCGTGACTACCGTCGTGCATTGGGGTTCAGAAGAGAGAGAGAGCTGCAGGTCCATCTCCTGCCGTTCTCAGGATCTCACGGTGCCGTCGATGTGGAGTATACGGGCACTGTATGACGGAGTGTAGCCGCCGCTTCCGGTGCCGCATTTGTGGCGTACCGGGAGCATCTAGCTTTTTACTGTCCATCTGGTGCGCCGGGACCTAGCAGGGGACCCCAGGGGTCCAGAGGATATCGACCGTGCCCTGACTACACTCCACTGTCGCCCGACGAGCATCATTTGGACTGAGTTCTTGTTTTAGTTGCTAGAATAATCGTAGTCTTACAAACTTATGTGTTGTATGAACTACTTTTATTATGACTCTTAGTGCCTTTTGGTTTTAAGCATGCTGACTCTAGTTGTTCTTTTTGAAATGAATAAAAGTATATTTTCATCATCACCTGTTTTTCTGGAAATAAAAAGTAACCTTGTAATCCTTATACAGTTAATCAATGGATCACTTGCGTGGAGGTCGAGGTGGTAGGGGAAGAGGAAGGGGTAGGCGAGGGCGACCTCGTCGTACTGAAATGCCACAGCCTCCTATGGAGGAAGAAGTCCCTCAACCGCAGGGTGGGGAGGTACCCCCACTGTGGGCGAGATGGAGGTCACCCAGTGAGGTGCCTCGCCAATCCAATGCTCAGGCGCCTCAAGCAGAGGGCCAAAACACAAGGGGAGAGGTACCCCCCATGAGCATGATGGAACTAATGAGGGAAATGTTGGGGCTAATTCAAGAGACCCGACAACAACGTGCACCACAACCACCCCCACGACAAGTAGAGGATTACTAGGGGAGATCAAGAGACCCTCTCCCCGACCTTTTGAAGGGGCTGCAGACCCCCATGTTGCTGAACAATGGATACGGGAAATGGAGAAGACCTTCGAGGTCTTCCAAACTACTGAGGCGGAAAAGATTAGGACCGCCGTGTATATGCTCCAAGGACCCGCTGAAGATTGGTACTTTGGAGAAATTAGGCTGAGGAAGGGGGAGGCCTTCCAGACTTGGGAAGAATTCCGGACTGCGTTCTTCGCCAAATATTTCTCGAGAGGACATCTGGTACAGCTTGGGCAACAATTCTCCCAGCTGGTTCAAGGAGGCTCCACGGTGGAGCAATATGAAACTGAGTTTGACCGGTTGGCTCGCTTCCTTCCTGACATGGTTCCGACGGAGGAGAGCCGGGTGATGAAATTTGAGGCCGGACTGCGGCCATCACTGAAAAAGATCGTGACTAGCCACATGTGCAAGACCTATACGGAGGTTGTGGCTAGGGCCAAATACACTGAGGCTTCTTGTCAAGGGGACGCCCAGGGGTCGTCCCAGAAAGATAAAAAGGACAAAGGGGCAAATAGCCAGGGCCAATCAACTGGAAAGAGCACTGGAAAGCGAAGGCCGGACAACAAGTATCGACCCTATGGGAAGGCCAGGCTAGGTCCATGACCTCATCTCGGAGGTAAAGGGTCTTGGCCCGGTGTGACCCCGAGAATATTAAGTGCTACGAATGCAAGGGACCGCATAAGAGGTCCCAATGCCCTAGGATAAGCTGGAGGGTGTTACACCGCTTGGCCTTGGATCACCAAAAGGCCCAATGTCCCCTAACGTCAACAAGGACAGTGTGGTAGGGGAAACCGGGGATCTCAACAAGCTTCCCGAGCAATCTGTTGGACCACCACCAAGACCACAAGATAAGAAAGGGAAGGCGACCTCGGGACTGACCTTCTACACCAAACCAACCCCAAAGAAGAAGAGAGGCCAACGACCCATGGGCCGGGTCTACCATTTGACAACCGAGGAAGCTCGGGCATCGGCCAGATGTCGTGGCAGGTACCATTTCAGTTAGTTCTTTCTATGCCTGCACTTTATTTGATCCTGGAGCCACACACTCCTTCGTATCTGCACGATTTGCACGAAAGCATACTCTGCCTACTATAGATCTACCTCAGGACTTGTGTGTAGACACCCCCGTAGGAGCTACCATGATTGTAAGGAGGATGGTACCGGCATGTCCAGTGGTGATTGAGGGGCGGAAATTACTTGCAAACCTGCATGTAATGGACCTGAAGGATTACGATGTGATCCTCGGGATGGGTAGCTCTCTTAGGTTTACGCAGGTGGTAGGCTATGCGTGGGAAGAGAGTTGTATTTAAGATGCCGGAAGAAGAGGAATTTACTTTAAAGGCAGCCACACCTGTTCCCTAGTACAGGAGATCTCAGCTCTCCAGGTTCGGAAACTCCTTAGGGGTGGGTGTATAGGCTATTTGGCTTCTATTTCCGAGGTGAAGAAGGATAAGGAGATTGTAGTTTCAGACGTACCGGTAGTAAGGGAGTACCCTGACGTGTTTCCGGAAGAGTTACCGGGACTACCCCCGGAAAGGGAATTGGAGTTTTCCATTGATTTGAGTAGGGAGCGACCCACGTGTCTAAGGCTCCTTATCGGATGGCGCTCATGAACTTAAGGAATTAAAGACCCAACTAGAGGAATTATTGGACAAGGGTTTTATTAGACCTAGTATGTCACCTTGGGAGCACCTGTTCTTTTCGGCCAAGAAGAAAGACGGGTCGCTACGGTTGTGCATTGATTATCGGAGTTGAATAAGGTGATCAGAAAGAATAAATATCCTCTACCAAGAATTGATGACTGCTGGATCATTCTGGGAGCTCAAGTCTTCTCAAAGATTGATTTAAGATACATTTATCATCAAGTGAGGATTAAGGAGACGGATATCCCAAGAGTGCTTTCCGTACTAGATACCGGCACTACGAAGTTTTTAGTAATGCCGCTTGGGCTTACCAATGCCCCTGGCGCCTTTATGGACATGATGAACCGGGTATTCCGTCAATATTTGGACCAGTTTGTAGTAGTGTTCATCGATGATATTCTTGTTTACTTGAAAAGCCACCAGGCCCACGAGGAGCACTTACGAATAGTGCTAGAGACCTTAAGGGAACATCAGCTTTACGCAAAGTTCTCCAAGTGTGATTTTTGGTTGGAAAGTGTAGCTTTCTTGGGCCACGTGGTGAGTGGAGCTGGAGTTTCAGTCGATCCCAAGAAAATTGAAGCCGTTGTAGAATGGAAAAGACCAACAACGGTACGGGAAATACGGAGTTTCTTGGGATTAGCCGATTATTACCGGAGATTTGTTGAGGGTTTTTCGGTAATAGCAGCACCGTTAACCAAACTGACCAGGAAGGGTACCAAATTCATTTGGACCGACTCCTGTGAAAAGAGTTATCAGGAGCTAAAACAGAGGTTGATATCAGCACCGGTGTTGGCGCTACCACAAAGCAACCGTGGGTATACAGTCTACAGCGACGCCTGTAAGACTGGCCTTGGATGTGTGTTGATGCAAGGCAGTGGCGTGATTGCTTATGCATCACGCATACAATTAAAACCTTACGAGGAGCACTACCCTACCCACGATCTAGAATTGGCAGCGATCGTGTTTGCCCTAAAGATCTGGCGACACTTCCTCTACGGTGTTCCTTGCGAGATTTACACCGATCATAAGAGCCTCAAGTACATATTCACACAGAAGGAATTGAATATGAGACAAATGACGTTGGTTGGAATTAATCAAGGACTCACGATCTCGGTGTCCATTACCACCCGCAAGGCTTAACGTGGTGGCCGATGCGACCGAAAGCGTGAAGTCTGGATATGGAGTTGCCGCTATGTTAACAACTCAGAGGTCGCTACTGGAGGATATGAGAAGGCTCAACTTAGAGGTCGTTTTACCTGTAATGGATGTCACGTTGGCCAGCTTGCATATCCGACCCTCGTTGTTTGAGAGAATTAAGGTTGCTCAGGGACAAGATCCTGAACTGGAGGAGATTAAGGAGCACATGGGCCAGGAAGAACCAACACGGTTCAGAGTCCATGAGGATGGCACCCTTAGATTTGACGAAAGAATTTGTGTACCAAATGTCTCAGAAATAAAACAAGAAATTCTGGAGGAAGCCCACTATTCGGGCTACACTATTCACCCTGGAGGTACCAAGATGTACAGAGGGTTGAAGGATCATTTCTGGTGGAAGGGGATGAAGCGTGATGTTGCGGTGTTCGTGGCTAAATGCATCACCTGTCAGATGGTAAAGGCGGAACACCAGAAGCCGGCAGGGATGTTACAACCCTTACCCATTCCGGAATGGAAATGGGAGCACATTAACATGGACTTTGTAACGGGGTTGCCACGTACTCAAAGAGGCCATGAATCGATCTGGGTTATTGTGGATCGGCTAACAAAGTCGGCCCACTTTATACCATTAAGGACAGGAGCATCCTTGGAAAAGTTGGCCCAGCTATATATCGACCAGATCGTTAGATTACATGGGGTACCGGTGACGATCACCTCTGATCGAGACACTCGGTTCGTCTCTAGATTCTGGGAGAGCTTACACACCGCTTTGGGCACAGGATTGGCGTTCAGCACAGCTTTCCACCCACAGACAGATGGACAATCTGAAAGGACCATCCAGGTGTTAGAAGACATGTTGAGGGCATGTGCAATAGATTTTACAGGGTCTTGGGATGAACGCCTAAGTCTCATAGAAGCCTATAACAACAGTTACCAGGCAAGCATTAAGATGGCACCATATGAGGCACTCTATGGGAGGAAGTATCGAACTCCCATATGTTGGGGAGATGTGGGAGAAAGGAAACTGGTAGCTGAGGCGACACTTAAGCAACCTGATTTTGTAAGACAAACAGAGGAACATGTCAAAATGATCAGGGAGCGACTCCAGGCTGCCCAGAGTAGACAAAAGAGCTATGCCGACCGAAAAAGATCTAGTCAGGAGTATCAAGTGGGGGATCTGGTATTCCTAAAGGTGTCTCCAATGAAAGGGGTCGTAAGGTTTGGACGACGTGGGAAACTTGCTGCACGTTATATCGGACCTTTTGAGATTTTGGAGCGCATAGGAGTGGTGGCATATAGATTGGCTCTACCACAGGACCTCGCCAGTTCAATGATGTCTTCCACATTTCAATGTTGAAGAAGTGTATTAGCGATCCCACTGTGAGTGATTCCACGAGTCCCTATGGAAGTCCAAGAAGATATGTCCTATGAGGAACACCGGTAGCTATTTTGAGCCGAGAGGACAAACAACTAAGGAATAGAACTATTCCTTTTATTAAGGTGAAGTGGAGTAACCATACCGAGCGGGAAGCTACCTGGGAACGTGAAGAGGATATGAGGCAGCGTTTCCCAGAGTTGTTTGTATGAAGTTAATTGTGGCTCAGGTAGAAATTTCGAGGACGAAATTTTTGTAAGGGGGGAGGATTGTAAAATCCATGAATTTTAGGGAAAAATAATTAAAATATTTCCTTAACGCGATTAGTGTAAATGTGGGATTAAATAAATTATTTACATGGAAATTTAAATTATTATGGGGTCTGCAGGGACCTAATAGTAATTTAAAAAGACATAAGGACCTTACAGAAGTTTTCCCCTCTCACAGATTTGGACCTAAGTATAAATATAAAAGAGTCAGGGACCTCTCATAAAATTTCGTGAGAGAAAACCCTATCAGAGAAAATGAACGGCTGAGATTAAATGATCTCGATCAGAAAGCAAATCGCGAGGCATTATAAGGGTTTACAGACAGCCACGTGGCGAGCCCAAATTTAATCCATCTGGTCGTGGAACGGATACGAGGCAAAGAGGATGGGTAACGTGGAGATGACCTCACGGTGCGGGTGACTGTGAGCCGTCCATCTCATGATCACCCGTATCTTGAGACATTGGAAAAACATCGGGCCGTTCATTTTAATTAAATCTGAACCGTAAATCTAACGATTGTTAGATACGAGGCTAAAGGACGCCGTTGGATTTAACTCAATTAATCACGGCCGTTGATCATCGCAAAACCAAATCCCGAGGCAGGTCCTTCTCTTCCCCGGCTGAATGAAACGGCCACGCCTCTCGCCGGCCGTAACGCGCGCGAAGCCCGGGCGACGTGCGGCTACTTCATTAGGGCGTCACCGGCGAATTAAACCCACGAGCGTCGTTTCGTCTAGCTCCGTGGGGGCTATAAGAAGGGCCGGGAGCTCCCTCGGCCGGCAAAGATCTCGGGTTATTCCAGTTGGAGGTTGTCTTTTCCGTGAGAGTTGACCGGAGGCTAAGCTCTGCAAGCTTCACTGAGGAATTGGTGCTCGTAATCTCGGGAGCTTGATAAGCGGACGGAGAGGGAGAACTGGCCGTGGACGCCGCTAAGAGGAGAAGGATCCACCGCCGCCGAGTTCGCCGGAGTAAAAGCAGGGGCGCTTCCTACGACTCCATCGCTTCCGACCTCGGCAACCTCACGCGAGTGTTCTAAAACTCCGTAGAATATTTCCGAAGTCATTGCTACACGATAAGATCGACGGTGAGAGCTTCAGCCGGTAAATCCTTTCGCTTGGAGAGAGAGTTTTGGTGCTCGGTAGGAGGACGTGCTCGGCAAAATGGCCGGAGGGCTCGGCCATGATCGTGAGGCCGTCGGCGACGAGGCCCGAGCCCGGGCAGGCGTGAATGGTGGCCGGAGAAGGAGCCGGGACTCCGGTGGCACTCGGTCGCGCGAAAAAGAAGAAGAAGAAGTGAAAATAAAAATAAAAATAAAGTATATATATATAACATTAATCGTTTAATTATTTCAAACTTAGGGGTGTGACAATAATTAAACATCTATATACTTAGGGGTGTGACACTCATTTAATTAATTAAAATATTTTTCTTTCCTCTCTTCTAAATGAGAAAAATAGTTGATTAACTTGGTATAGTTTTATTGATTTGTATAACATTAGTAGTGTGACAATTAAAGTATTTAATTGTCTACTATTGATAGAATAATTTTTTTTTTTTTTTAAAAAAAAAGCTTTGGTAGTGTGACAAAAATCAAGTTGATTATTTAGTATAATCAAGTTAGTTATAAAAGGAAATAATTGATCATTTGAAACTTTATAAAATGTCACATGAAATTGATTTAATTAACTAATGTAGTGGGAATGCTTAAATTAGTTAATTTAGCTAATCTAGTTAATTAGATTAGTGTGGACATTGGAGTTAGTAAATGAACTCGGGTTGGACTAAACCACTTTGGGCTTGGGTCTAACCTAGCTATCAAGTCGGATTAATCATCATGATTAAAGAACAAAGGTTGAGTTAGTTTACTTAGTCAAATTAAATTGGTTTAAGATGATTTAGGTCCAAATTGAGTTGGCTCAGTCGATTGGAGAAATACTAGTCATCTTGATCAATTTAAAAATGTGGGCTTACCTTGTAAAACTAAACAAAGAATTTAACTAAGAGAGTTAATCAAAATAAAGTAGGTCAACCCATTGAGCCAAGTTGACTAATGAGGTTAATTAGATTAATTAACCTAAGGTACCTAAGTTAAACCATGGACTAATTTGAGTAGGAATTGGGTCCAATGGCTTAAGGGCCCAAAGAGCTGGGCTCAAATAAATAAAACTTTATTCTTAAGGTAATAAGAATAAGAAATAGAGGAACTGGAAGGGAACTAAACCCTAAACAGGGAAGGACCTTAAACCCTAGGGTCATAAATTACCCTAATACCCCTTCCTCAATTAAAAAGGGCTAAGTCAAGCTAGATTTCTTATTGGACTTAGTAATGGGCCCAAATCAACTTGAATGACTAGGGATGACTAAATAAGGTCCGGACTCGACAAGTAGACTAGCGTTGACTAGGTTAGACCAAAGTAAATCTACAAGTCGACTAAGGGACACTGAAACGGGGATAAGGGCCGCTAACCCGAGAGATGGTCCAAAGGACCCGTTAGTGGGCCTAAGCCCAATAAGAATGTAAGGCATGCATGAACACCTAAGGACATAGAAATATTATGGGAATACTGTTTCTAATAGGACCTCTGCATGCCAGATACTCTCGGGAAGTTGTTGGCCCTCTAAAGGAAGCTAGAAGGACATCTAGTGCCAACCAGAGGTAAGTTCACTTGCCTAGTTTCCACCCGGTAACGGGATTTCTTGAACTTGCTATGTAATCTTGATACATGCACTGTTGTTGCCATACATGCTGTTCTTATTTGTTCTTGAATCCTGTTAAGCATGTATGCTTGTTTACGGGACGTTGGTGTCCCTATTTGCTATGTTCTACTGCCCGGACTCAGTGGAGCTAGGGAAGCTCCAATTTTGGGAACGTTCAGGGATAGGACCCCCTGACTTTCCTGACAGCCCTACCGGAGAAACAAATCTCACGAAGGTCTTACCCTGCCAGATGGGCTTGGTACAATCGAATGCGTTAACACGTAAGAAGAGGTAGTTCTACCGATCTTTGACTGGAGAGTCAAACGACCATCTAGGTCGTAATAATATCCAAAAATTTGGACATACCGGGGAGTAAACTCGAAGTTCTCTTAGAACTCACTCACGGAGCCCGAGGGCTTTTGTAGCAGGAGTCGTACCTTTGACTTGTTTGTGGTAGACTCCTAGGACCTTGTTGTTGATTCTATGATCCCATTGGTATGCCGCTTTTATTTTGATGACACTGTGACCTGCAGGGGTACTTACTGAGCTTTCCCTTCGAAAGCTCACGTGTTTTCTCTTTTTCCTCCCTTTACAGATTCCGAGGTTTAGAGGGGGAAGAAGCTTGAAGAGAGGGACTCCGGGAGATCAAGGTTTATTGGAGTCTCAGTTATCTTTATTTCTATAAACTTTGTTATTTGTAGGACCCGTATAGGGACCAGACTTTTATAGGGCCTATGGACCCTAGTGACTCTATGTTCTTATGAACTTGAGTTTGTGTTTATATATATGGATTGTTATCTGCTTATCACATTATTAGGCCTTGTATTAGAGTTGAGTTTATCTCTTCTTTAATACGGCCGGTCTGTTAACGTGCTCGGGGTCCCGGGAACCGGGTCGGGGCGTTACAGGGTGGAGCCTGAGGAGAGGTCACGTGGAGATCCGAGGTCTGGGAGTCTCCTTTATCATTTACTTTGTGAGCATCACTATTTGTAGGACCCGTGTAGGGACCAGACTATTATAGGGCCTATGGACCCTGATGACTCTATGATCTCTATGATCACGAGTTTATTTTATGTCATGGATTGTTATCTGCTTATCACCTTTTCAGGCCTTGTATTTGAGTTGAGCTTGTCTCTGCTTGAATACAGCCGGTCTGTTGACGCGCTCGAGGTCCCGGGATACGAGTCGGGGCGTGACAGGTTCCGAGTTCTCCACATTCTCTTATTATAGACACTCGTGGAAGGATCGAAAACGAGGATTAGCAACATAAGATCAGGTTTATCAGAGATTCTGGAGTATTTGCTCGGCAAACCGAGATAAACCGGAAGAGATAGAATTGAATCTTTTCTTTCTCTCTCTATACCTCTTTCTCTATCTAAATAGAATACATCTATTTAAATAAGGTTTTTTATAAGTTTATAGCCAGCCATGCGCGTCCCAAACATCACGTGCATGGCTGCTACTTTATCCTTACTTTATAAGTATTTATTATTATTATTATTATTATTATTATTATTATTATTATTATTATTATTATTATTATTTCCACTCGTTTTGACCAAAATGAAGCTTCAGCGCATTAATGGATTCCTTCTCATTTTACATAAACCCAATTTAAAATTTTAAACTCATTTAATCTTTCTTTTCCAACTAAACAACTATAATCAAGGTTTTTAAATCAATTGAATCCCCTTTTTCAATCAAACCCATTTTAGGGAATTCTTCCACATAACAAAAATAATCAAAAGATTAAGAATTCAAAAGTCCAACTTGGGAGACTTCCCTTATTAACCACATAATTAAAGTAGATAAAAAAAATGAAAATAACCCCTGAAATCCTCAGATTTCACATAACGGTTTAAAAGAAATATTATTTTTTTTGATAAACTATTAGTCTAGTATTACCAAACTTAATTGTTCTTGCAAGAGAGAAACAGGCAACCTTCTGAGCTGAGGTCTAGAAGATGATACTGCGTTATTGGGTCTAATTGGTTGCATCTGTCAAAAGATTTCATAGTAGAGTCAATCAATGCTCGACTAAGTAAATCTGCTAAACTATTGTATACTCCTTTAATATGCTCAAAATGTATGTTATAACCATTACCAATAATTCTATCTAAAATTTAGCCATCTTCGTTTGCTACTCTGTTTATCATTTATTTTATTATAAAATCTTACAATTGTCTCACAGTTAGTTCTGATTGTAAATTCTTTTTTAGATAAAATATGAATTTTGAAGGCATCTTAAGCAAAATTAATAGCTAACAATTCAGGATCTATGCTACTTATATTCCCTTTTTCTTTGTATTTGCCACTAGCATATCCACATATTTTTTCATCTATTTTATTTTTATATTTATCTGCTTTTGCTATAAGAATTGCTCCCCATCCGATATTTGAACCATCGGATTGTATTATAATATAATCTGTATCTAATGGTAAATTTAAGGGAGGTAGGTTTTTGACTAATGCTTTTATTTTTTCTACCAATTTTTTGTGTTCAATATTAAATGATTTTTGACTTTTTTGAGAAGTTTTTGCATATAAAGGTCCAGCTATTCTTCCTGGGTTTTTAATAAATGCTCTTGCATAATTTAATAAGCCTAGAAAAGATTGTAATTTTTTCGTTTTTTGCAAATCATCTATTGGCATATCTAAAATTTTTGTATTTATATGTTCTTGTAATTTAATGGTGCCATTTCCAATTTCTGGGCCCCAAAATTTTATATGGGTCTTAAAAAGTTCCATTTTCTTTTTACTAATTATTAATCCATGTTTCATAAATTCTGCAAATACTAATTGTAAATGCCCAATATGTTCTTCTATTGATTTACTAAATACTAAAATATCATCTATATAAATTAATACAAATGTATCATATTTCTTAAAAATTTCATCCATTTTTCGCTGCAATACTACTGGGGCATTTTTTAAACCAAAAGGCATTACTAACCATTCAAAATGTCCTTCAAGACATGTGAATGTTGTCCATTCTATGCTTTCTGGATGCATTTTAACTTCCCAGAATCGAGATTTGCAATCAAATTTACTAAAAACCTTTTTATTCTGAATACAATTAATTAATTGTCCTTTGTCTGGAATATCGTAACTATCTTCTTTAGTATTATCATTTAATCTTTTGTAATTTATTACCATTTTGGATTTTCCTCTAACAATCTCTGCATGATTTTTAACAATAAAAGCAGTTGATCGATGCGGGTATACAGACTTTATTATTAATTGTAGTTTTAATAAGTCTTCTATATATATTTTGAAATCTTTTCTATCCGCATTTGAATATTCGATTTTTGTTGTTTTAATGATATATTCTGGATTTAGTATATCTAGCTTACAATAAATTTTATTATAGTCCCAATATTTTAGTGGATTCTCTCCAATTATTTCTAATTGATCTAATTTACTGATTAAATTGTCTATATCTTGTCTATTTTTTAATGTTATTAATTCGGTATAAAATTTATGAATATTTACAAAAGATATTTCAAAATCTATATGATCATTGTTAGAATCTAAATAATCTTCATCCTCAAATTTTAACTCTGTTTGTAAATTATCCATATTTTCAGTATTAATATTTTCCAAGTCATTATTAATGTTTTCTAAAGTCTTACATTGTCCTTTTATTAGACATTTGCACTTATCTAAATTGTCTTTGTGTTTGTCATTATCTTTTTTAGTTTTAAAGGTTCCACCAAGCTTCGGCTCAAACTTTGATGAAGTAGAAAGAACCGAACAAGAAGCAGTAGTGGGACTAAACTGAATAAAGTCTTTAGTAAGAGTTAACTATCCATTAAATGCAAAAATAAATTCTAAACCAAGAATAAAATGAACTTGTAAGTTTAAGCTTCGAACCCATGTTTGGGGTAAAGGCATATACGCTGAGAATGTATTACAAGTTGTATATAAACTAATTACTGTTTGGTCAATATGTTCAGAATATCTATTAAAAGTACCATCCATTTGTTGACCATATGTAACTTTGTTTGTTTGTTGTATATATTTTTCAAGAATAATATCACGATTGAGTATGCATTTAGTACTACTAGTGTCTAATAAAGCAACTAAATGAATCTCATACTCATTATGAAGAAATAGCTTGACTGGAATTGTTAGACGAGAGATTTGATTTATATTACAAATTAGATCATCTTGTATATAGGTGGTATTGGTGGAAGATGGGTCTGAGGGTTCAGGTTCTTGAAGTGGCAATAGTAATTTTAATAGTTTTATTTCATTTTCGAGAACATCTATTCGTTTTTCTAAAAGGTGAAGTTGAAGTTTATCTATATTGCTTTCTCTAATTTGCGAAGAAAGAGATATATCAAATTGTTGTTGAATACAATTTATACACCCTTCAAGATAACATGATAGACATTTCACGCGTTTATCTTTGCTAGGATAAAAATGACAAATAAAACAAGAAATATTATCTAGGCCAGTTTTAACTTGCCATGTATGAAGACAATTATTTTTAGGTAATTCTTCAAAATTCATAAATTCTAAGTTTGATCGAGCGTCGATCCAACCATGATATTCATAGCCTTCAAATAAATATTTAAGATCTCTTTTGTTAGTCTAGTGATAATAACCTTCTTCACCAAATATATAGTTTAACCAAGTTTGATAATGAGCAATGTCTTGAGAATATTGTTGTGGGGTGATGATCATAGTCTGGTTTTTAATAAAGTAATAATAATCTGATGCGGATGCTATATTAAGCTGATGAATATGTTTTAATAAAATAGAAGGTACATTTGGGATCTGAATTAACATATTAAGTATGTGAAATCCGAAGATTTTAGGTTCCTAAGATCTTAGGTTAATAAAAGGAAGTCCCCAAGGTTGGAGACTAATGGAATTTTATTAAGAATAAAAGTTTTCTAATTTCATTAATTAAACGGTTAGAGAAGTCTTTGCATTTAGAATTTTTTTTGAATTTTATAACAAAAGAGGGGCTTAGATGCAAAGTAGCATAATTAAAAACATCCTCAAATTACAAAATTGAATTATGGGTAATTGTTATATAAAGAAGAGGAATTATGAGTTTAAAAGAGGAATTTAAAATTATTAATCTCATAGTTTGGATCAAATGGGCCGCCAAAGGACCGATTGATAATTTAGGAAATGTTTAAGGACTTGAAGGAAATTTTCCTCTCTCTGCGAGAGGGACCTATATGTAAGCCTTTCCTGGACAAGGACTTGTACGAAATTTTCAGATTAAACTATATAGAGAGATATAGAGAGAGATATAGAGAGAGAAATAATATGGATAAATAAATACATATCTAGAAGATGTCAAATGAATCATTATATGAATAGTATTGAAGGTTAATTAAGATAAAATCGATTAGGAGATAATATTTGAATTGAATTAGACTCATCCAATAGGGATAATTATAAGTTGTTTATAATTAATCCTTATCTAGAACTTAAATTATAACTCAAATTAGATAAACGTAATTTAACTCTATTTAAAAATTTGAGTAAGATTACAATTCTCATATCTATATAAAGGGGGATATAGTGGGAGAATTGAGATACAATTCAGTAAGGGATTTGCTAAGGAATATCAGCGTAGAGTGTGAGGACACGCCAGGAGGGAGTCGATAGAGGTAAATATATTCACTCTCCCTCCCTTGAATTTATCCATAGATCATGAAGGGATAAAATTAAGGCAACTTGTAGATACAACCTAGAAATTTTTTAAAGATACTTGATTTGCACTGCAGTCTAGCTATTAGTTTGGAGGGATATTTGGATCCCTTATTGTTCTCCGATTTGAGTGTATAATACACCGTTAGAAAATTTAGGAAAATATCTTTCTAAATATATCATTAAAATCCGACTTACGGATTAGGAGATATGAGCAGTTCTTTCTGATTTGCCATAACACGCTACTGAAATCATGTAGTTCCGAGCTGCCAGTTTCAAGTTTAGTTTTAGATAGTTATATTTTTCTGATCGGGACATATAATATACCATTGGAAAGATAAGGAAAAGCTCTTTCCAATGAGCTTTAGATCAACTCGATCGAGTTTCTGGATCAAAAGTTATGAGCAGTTTTTTAAGACTGCGCATTAACTTTAGGAATTTTACACCATGTTAAAAGGTTAGCCGGTTGAGTTTAGACAAGTGCTTAGGTTGAGTCAAATAGACAGGTTTAGGTCCTGATCAATTGAATTTGATTTGATTATTAACGGGTTTGAGTTAATTGACTAAGCTTGATTAATATAACGAATTGGTCTGATCAAGTGTCAATTTAAATCAAACCAAGATTGGGTCCGAATTGGGTTGAGAGAGTTTGATCGAGTCAAGAAGATTTGAATTGATTTTACTACCATATGTAATTAGGTTGAGTCAATTAAGTGATGGGTTGGGTTTAGATTAATTTTTAAAGTGAGCTGAGTTTAGTCAGGTAACAAATCTGGTCTAGCCTAGTTGAGTAAAGTTGATCAAGTCTTGATCAATTGAATTGAATTGAAATTGATTACTAGTTAAATTGGGTCTGGTCCATATTAAGAGATTAAAACTAACTAGACAATGGGTCAAGCCTAAATTGATGGAGATTGAATCAATTAGACTAGTAGGTTGGTTTGATCAAGTAGATTCTGATTTGGGTTTGGGCTCGGGTTGGGCCTGGATTTGTTGAGCAAGTCAACTAGGTTGGATCATATAAGAGGAGTGGGTCTGGACCAGTTTGATGGGCCTTAATAGTGGGCCAGAATAGTGTTAGAGAATAAAAAGAGAAGAGATAAAATTTGTAGCCATTGAAATTGGAACCCAAGACCCCATAGTAAAAGTGGAATCTCCCAACCAGTAGACTATAGTGTCATGTTTAGAAAAATAATGGGACTCTGTTTATATAAGCGTAGACATATGTTTAATCTAGGGACTGTTAGTGAGAGTTGCATGTGCATCTAGACATGAATAATTGTACTATTATTAAAATAGGTTTGTTATCAGATTTCGGCATAGAGAGAGGAGACACGCCAAGTTGGATCCCAAGTAGATCATTGATAGAGGTAAGTTACTTCTGCCTAGTACCCGCCCAGTGATGGGCTTTCTTGGCTTTATTGATTCTTGTTTATTTGTAAGATACCTTTGCCTCGTTTCCACCCTTGTTTGGGTTTCTTTGATTTGGCAAATGTTGTTTTTGGCATATTCTCTTTATTTGTGATATCTATTTAATTGATGCATACACATACTTGCTGTTGTTGTCTTCCTTCTTTGTGTGTGTATGGCTGAGAGTTAAAGGTAGTGTTACTGATCACGAGGATCCGTTGACTACGCGTGCGGTGGAAACGCTGCGTGAGCACATTCCCCGTCCGGATAAGAGTGTAAAGTTTCATTACCTGTTTGTTGAATGCTCTTTTGGACATGCCCACCCGTGGGCGGACACTCGATCATAAGCCATGGTCATGTGTGCTGGCCGGGAGACATGTGCCAACTGAGTTCTGATCTTCCGCCCGGTGTACAGTGGAGTCTAAGGCTCCGTTACCCTGTCAGTGGGGTTGATGTGCTGACCGTGTCGACACCTGAGAGGTGGCGCTACCGACCGCGACAGGTTCATCGCTCACCGAGGGCGTATTCGCGATCGAGGTCGCATCATTACTCACTGGTAGGATGGTTGGCTGTACCGGGGGATGTTTATGGAGCTGTTGTTTGAAATTCCTATCCAGGGCTCTGAGGGTCGTAGCTGGATTCTAGGATCTGATTGTGTGGGGTGTAGCCCCTTTGCTTGATGATTCGATGATTGTTGATATCTTGTTTCATCTTACCGTTTTGAGATCCTTGCAGGGTACTTACTGAGCTTTCCTTTCGAAAGCTCATCACTTTTCTCTTCTCTCATTTCAGGTCCTGAGGAGTAGGTTGACTCGAGCTCAGGAGGTGTGCGAGAGTCGGGGTGGGATATTTGTTGAGGTCGGAGGATCTCCTTGACTTTTGTTTCTGAGTGAGGATACTTGGCTTAGGACCTATGTAGGGCCTGGATTTGTTAGGGCTTTGGACCCTTGTACTTTATTTTCCGCATTAGCACTCTGATTTGTATTTGTTTGTTATTGGATTAATAAACTTTTTGATTTCATTTTGTTATCTGCTACTGTTTACTTAGGCCTTGTACTCGAGTGGAGTCCGTCTCCACTTGGATATGGCCGGTCTGTTGACGTGCCCGAGGTCCTGGGATCCGGGTCGGGGCGTTACAAAGTATGTATTGTTTGAAAATATATTCAAGATACTTATAGTCTTGAGAGATAGACCATAAATCTGTAATACTCCATAATAGTATTAAATATTCTTTTTGTAAGTGTTCTATATTTAAAGTACTAAATAAGTTTAAGGAAATTTGTTGAAGATTAGGAGGGTCTATGTTCATTAATTCAATCCCGAAATTAGTTGTTTGAAAAGAAGATGTATGACAATCTGTCCAATAAGTCGTAGTAGAATTATAATGAGAAGGTTTATAGTTAGATGGTATTAGCTTAAGAGCTAATGGGAAAGGGATTTGAGGGCTAATCCATGCTTTCTGTCTATATGCATTATATGCTAATAAATCCATTTGATATTGGTCTGGATTTATAGTTAGTCTGTTTTGAGTAAAAATATAACAAAGTTCATCCTTTGTAATAACCGTAATTTCATTAAGATGTTTTAGAAGAATTATAGGAACATTTGATATTTGAATGAGTATATGTTTAAGATACTGCTTATAGACATAGACCAAGTGAGAGTAATTTGTTTGAATTTTTGCTACCGTTGATGTTTGTTGTAAAAGCTATAGACATTCTTTTTGTAAACTTTCTATATTAAGAGAAGTAAACAAATTTGTTATATCAAGTTCTTGATTCATATAATTTAGATCTAATTCCTTTGGTTGCCAAATTGGTTGCCAATTTAGATCTTCTGGTTTTAAGTTACATATCTGATTTACAATGCCATTATTACTCTCATTATCACTATCGCTATCACTATCAATATTAGTTTGTTCAAATGTTGATGATACTATATTATAGATAGATTCTGTATCAGATACTAGCTCATCTACTTCTATTACATCTTCATGTATATTCTCAATAAGCGTAGATCTCATATTATTCATATTTATTCTTCTTGGACAACTATTACTAAGATGGTCTTGAGCTACGCAAGTAAAACACTTAAGTTTATTTCGATATGTTCTTGTTGGTTTGTATTTTCTAACATATTTGTTTGGATTTAAAAAAGGTTTTTTACTATCTGATTTTCTTATATAATATGTCTTTTTCCTAAAATGTTTATTGTTTTTGTTTTTATACTTCTTATAAGGTTTTGCTTATCTAATCCACAAGCTTGACTTGTATAAATCTTATTACAAAAACTATATTCACATTTCTTTAGTTGTTGTCGAATTTGTATATTGGTACATTTTTCTTTTAGTATATCTAAAATGAAAGAAATGTAATGGCCGATTGAAGTAAATGGAGTAACTGGGTGTAGATTCTATTTTTCAGTGATCTCTTTTCCTAATGCTCCAGGTAATTTTCTTAATAATTTTAAACCTAACTCATGATTGAAAGCATTTCCAGATATACAACAATAATAAAAATAGTCTTGTACAAATTCTTTAATGTAATTCCAATCATGTAAGCTTAATTGTTCTAATTGTAACATCTCGTCTTTCTATAGATCTACAAATCCAGAATTGGGATCTTTTCCTGTAACTAAAAATTGTATTCGATTAACAAAATTATATGAATTAGGTCCTACACTTAATAGATGTTGAAACTCTTGCGGTCTTTCTCTTTTATAGGCTTCCCATAATGCTTTAAAACTTTCACCAAGAAATGTTTCTAAACATCTATACCTTTCTTCTGCACCTACTTCATTAAAATTACGTATGCAGTTTGCAACTACTCGATTTTTCCATACATCAAGTATACTAATCCAGTTTTGAGGATCATGTGCAGTAAGGTTTAAAATTTGTCCTTTATTTGACCCTAAAATTTAATAGGTTGTTCTAATGGTTTTCTTTTACCTCTAGGCTTAATGTTTTCAGGTACATGTACAATTTCAGTATATGGTGGTCTAGGCCTTATCGGGCATGATAAGGTGAGGTCGGCCAGATTACTGTTCATTTGCGGTCACCTCCCATTTGGCCGATTTGCACAGTATTTTGAGGAAATCCAACCGTATGGATGGAAAGAACATCGGAAAATAAGCTAACATGTCAATTTTCATACAATTTGGGACTTATAGGGCCTTCATCTTAACGGGTGAAATTTTGAACCGATGGGATTTCTATAAATTTTCACCTGTTAAGATGAAGACCCTACAAGTTCCCAAATTGTATGAAAATTGACATGCTAGCTTATTTTTCGATGTTCTTTCCATCCATAAGATTGGATTTCCTCAAAACCCTATGCAAGTGGATCAAATGGGATACATAAATGAAACATTAATCCTACGATAAGATCGTATATATATATATATATATATATATATATATATATATATATACACACACATAATACTAATAGAGTGCGGCTAGCCGCACTTGCCCGGCCACTCTATAAGTGCTGCTCATGGGTGGCCAGCCCACTCTAACACCCTCAATAATAATAATAATAATAAAACCCAACTCCAAACCCCCCATGTGCAGCACTTATAGAGTGGGTCGGCCGCAAATGAGGTGTATATATATATATATATATATATATATATATATATATATATATTTGAAATTGCTGGATTTTATTCTGGGCTTCATGTATGACAAAATAAATATAATAAAAAATATATATATTTATATCAATATTTCTCTTGATGTTTTATAAACTGGTACCCTAATTTTATAACCTCAAAACAACAACTTTATTGTGTCAGAAATGTGTTTACAAAAATATGTATGAATTATTTATCAAATATTATAGAATAAATGATATATCTAGCTTTTTGTGATTGTTCTAAAAACTTTATTATAAATATCTTTTTGTATTTTACCCTTCATCCTTATCTTGTGTTGAACTACTTCCTAAAATTGGTATATTTTTTATTTTTATTTTTATTTTTATTTTTTACAAAAATTACAAGTGCCCCTCATGGAAAGTAAGGATATATACTAATGGGATAGCTCGATCCTATGTTAGATCACATGAGAACATCATTTGTGTGGTAATTTGATCCTATGTTAGTCTACAAACTATAGGAGAAAATCACCACCCTAATTTTTATCTTACAAGTGTGAGGATCGATTCCGAGTTCTTCAATAGAAGAATCCCACATTTTAATAAGAGACCCAGATATCAATAATCTTGGGTGTCACTCAGAGGCGGAACCAAGGGGGGGGTTAGCAGAGGCTTTCACCCCCACCCCAGATCGGCAAGTGGGTGGAGTACCCGTCCGGTTTGAGAAGTAAGCCCCCCTTTCCTTTGCCCCCAGCCCCCCTAGCCCCGTCAAGCGCCCTCAGCCGATTTTGTGAAGAAGGGAGGGGCAGAAGGAAAACTTGAGAAGACTCTGGCGATCCTTCCGTTTGGCTGTCTCGGTTTTCAAAAGACGAAGGGAAAGAGGGGTGGAAAAGAGAGGGTTAGGTTGGCAGCGTAGGCTTTTGGCCATAAGATGGTTCATAAATATATTTAGATCCTATCTCGAGGCAAGCTATGGTGTGGGGACCGCTTGAGGCTTTAAATTGGTATTTGTGAAAAAGAGCGTAATAATGGATAAATCAAGATTTATGATCCAAATCCAGCCTTTTATTTGGAGATTAGATTAGAATATCTTTTCTTTATTAAAATAGATCAATCATGTTACATATATACCCTTTTAAAATCCTCAAATAATATATATACCTTTGTAAAATGAAGTTTTTTATAATAATAATTTTGATGAGTTGAATAAATTATCTATTACTATTTAAAAATAAATGAATAAAAGGTGAAATGTTACTTATACTTGCAATATACACAGAGGTAAACCTTTGACATTTCCATGTATATATTTTTCTTTTATAAAGCCTTATTTTAATTTTATAATTTAATTATTTATAAAATAAATTTATATTTTAAAACCACATTTTTTAAAATTGTTATAGTTTCAGTGTTCTTCAAAATATTTGAGATATTAGAAATTTAAAGGTTAAAATTGTCATCATATTAAAGAGCATAATGGACATTTCAAAGCTAGTTAAATGATTCAATAAAAAAATAAAGTTAAGTATAGCAGAAGTGTATGTATAAAATCTCAAGTTGGGAGGGGATACTAATACATGAATTATTTTATTTAAATAATAATATTATTTTTATATGGATGGGTGCATCATCTCATTAAACATCTTTTTGGTTTTCCTATATTTTGACATAGCTTTTTATAAATTGTAAAGTTTTACAATTAATAATAGTTTTTTTTTTTTACATTTTACCCTTAGCCCCCCTACCATCCGGTCTTGGTTCCGTCCTGGTGTCACTGGTAAATGATATAGTTTATTAAAATCCACGCTCACCAAACAAGGCCACCAACATTTTGACCGGGGGATTGAAAGTAACAATTCCGAGAGTATATTCGCAGAATAATCCCTTTTGTTTTTAGACCTTTATTTGAGCCTTCCCATATTTATGCATCATCACTAAAGACCATGAGGCTCGTTTTGGAAGTAAGCCAAACTCATGGGGGTCTTCAACAAAATATCTATCGATCGATCTACCTATCAATTTGTCTATCAATCTAGGATGGACCCCAGCCTCGGCATGGTAGCGCCACGTCATCAATATTAGAAGGCTGGTGGGCCCATCAATGGCTCACTGGTGGACCACAGAGGAGATGACACGTGTGGAAGAACGCTTTCTCAAGTAAAGGACGATGATGGTGACCGACCCTGGACGTTACTTCTTTTTTTTTTTTTTTTTTAATAACCTTTTTTGTGCTGCTCTTTTGCATGTGAGTTTTAGCTCCCAAGGGAAGGCAAGGGATCTGATGCTTCCAACGTCCGTTACTTAACGGCCAAGGGAGGTTTCATTTTACTTTAAATATTTAATTTTTAATTTTTAATTTTTAATGTTTACAGCCCCGGTATGGGATGAGATCATGAGAGGTGTCGGCTCGCTGGCTAGCTTGCGCTGTCGCCGTTACGTCGCCGTTTGATGTGTAGTGTTGGGAGGGATGGTGGGTACACTGGCTGAAAATCAAATCAGGACTCGTCTTTGACTTTGTGATTATGGGCCTGAACCGGTTTAATTAATTAACCTGGCTGCTAAATGATAAAACAAAGAATCCGGCCCATATAAATAAAAAGTACTACTAGCTAGCTATGAGTAGTAATGAAATAAAGATAAGAGTATTAGTTGATGTCTTGGTGCATGAGAACCACATGCTCTTGTGTGGTTGGTTGTTTGTTACTAAGAAACTCTGATTTCCTTTCATATTTGGGCACCTAGACGTTGAAGGGCCCCCCAGCAAAGGCAGTGGGTCAATTTGGTTATGCGCCGTACGTAGCTTGTGGTTGTAGTCTAATGTCAAATTAATTAGTTAATTGATGATGATTTTTATATATAATAAAGCTAAGTCCTTTTTTGTCAAATTAATCAATCAGCCACCTTCCTTCAAGCTTTCTTTTGTGTTTCACAAACGTCAATTTAATTCTCTCTTGATGGATCTGTTGATTGTTGATGGAGGGACACATGGTGCCATGGTGGAATGAATGGCCTCGCCCGCATGGTTCTTGTGTCACACCAGGAATGGTGTGCATTACCCTTGCTCCTCTCTCAACCATGCTTTCGGTCTTATTATTGTACATTATCGTTGGAATAGTATGGATGTCCATTAATGTAATTTAATTATTTTTATTATTATTATAAAATAACTTAGATACCGAGTTTAATCTTGAGAGCAATGGAAGGTTTCGGTTTCTTTTCTATGAGCATTTCAATCAATTATTTTTCAATGAATATAGGAAAATTCAAAATTTAATACCCCCTGCGCATGCACCAGCTCAGCTGACAACCACCACTTTATACAACAAGTACCAATAATTAGCTTATTTCCCAGCAGTCATATCACACGTTAATTCCCTTATCCATTTGTGCCAGATGGTTGAATTGACAACGTTCATGTATCAAACGTAAATATAGTCCATAATTAAGAAATCATCATTTTCTGATAAATTTACAAATATCAGCAGTCTACTGCCTGTCTTCTCTGCGCGCATGCAGTCGGTTGGTAATTCATAAAAATAGATGTAATAATTATTATTTTTCAAATGAAAAAAAAATGGATTTAATGGAATTTGGTACCACAGTGATTTTTGCCATGCCTCAACAATTTTGGACACGTGCTACCTTATTGTGGGCCCGCACATTATAATCTGCCACGTGGGTCAAGTTGGGTAACCAAATATGCTGTTCAATCCCCAACAGAACAGTGAATCCGTGGGAAACGACGTCTAAATAGCAATCGGATGGAATTGGATGGTCCAGGCTTTTTCTCCAGGTACCACGGACCCACTTTTCTCATTGGTTACTGATAGACACTTCTCAACTGTGAGGAAGTAGACCCCAACTCCCGGACCTACCAATTCACCGTCAGATCCCGATCCAACGGATCACGATCTCCCCGGCCTTCAAATACGTCTTTAAACGGAACAAAGAATCCGAGTCACGTTAGCCGACGCGAACCGTTCAGCTACCGGACCGCATAGCGTCCCGTTACCTCAAACGGCGAACTAACGGCTGTTTATCGACCGTCATTTCCGACCGTTATCTAGTATATAAGGCGGCCCTCGGATGCCGATCACCGGACTCCTAATAAGTCTCCAAGTAATTATAACGAGAGCCGAGAAAAAGAACTGAAAGAGGAAAAAAGAGTGAAACGGTCGATGGCTTCGTTGGTTGGGGAGGTCTCCAGCGATAGCTCAGCCGCGAGAGCGGCGGCGCTGCAGGCGATCATGGAGGGGATTTCGTCGGGTGACGAGAACCTTCGGATCGAGGCGGCCAGGGAGATCCGGCGGCTAACGAAGACGTCGACCAAGCACCGGCGGCAGCTCTCGGGGGCCATTGAGCCGCTCGTCTCTATGCTCCGGGATGGTGGACGAGAGTGTGGCGAGGCTGCTATTCTCGCGCTTCTCAACCTCGCCGTTAAGGACGAAAGGTGAGATTTTTCTTCATTTTGGCTTTTTTACTTTCCATGTGTTTTCTTTTTTTTTATAGATTTTTTTTTTTTTGTTAATCTTTTCTTTTATAGCTGCTTCTGGATTTCTTTACTGATTGATTTAATTGAAACCTAGTGAAATATAATAGGTTTTTGGGGAATTCATTGGGATTGGTTGTTTATTAAGAGTTCTTGGTGCACGTTTCATTGGAGGACTTCACTTTATGCATTCGTGCTAATTCCTAATGAAAATTGGTTTGTCTTTATATTTTGATTTGACGGGAGGGATTGTTATTGGACTATGGTTCGATGTTAGTCTTTTCCGTTGATTGATGAAATTTGAGGTTTTAAATGCCTTCCGATAAAGATTGAATGTTTAGTTTTACAATTTCTAGTTCATCATTGCATTTAATGAAGATGGGTTTCGTTTAGCTTCCTTTTTTTTTTGTTGATTGATGAATTTGATTTTTAAAAGTCTCTTTCTGTTGTTTGCAATATATCTAATTAGATTGAATGTTTAATTGTACAATTTCATCTATACCAATAAATTTGATGACGAGTCTGAAATTTTTCTTTTGCCCAAGGAAGATTGAATGTTTGATTGTGTATGATCCGTGCAATTTCCTGCATAGTATTTAAAAAGTCATTTTATCTTCTATGCCTTTTTATTTATTAAGCAAGCATAGATCTGTAAGTTGCTTAAGGTTTCAAAAAATATTCAAGTACTTTATGATATGAAGATTTTTGATGTCCGCTTAAGTTAAGAGCAGAGAGAGGTGATCTCAGCAAGAAGCTTTGCCTTTAATTATTTTTCTCACCAAAAGGATCAATCATTATTGTTTTGGTTGGCCCTTTGTTTTTTTTTTTTTTTTTTCATGTCAATCCAATCCACTAGCTAATCATAGTTTTCTATCCAGTTACTTTACAATGAAGGGAAGACTATAATACTTGTATAATTGGGATTTGTAGAATTAGCAAATATTGTTTGAAAGTTTTTATCCGTAAAAGATTTGCACAAGTGCAACATGGACATGAAATTTGCTTAAATTGATCACTGCCGTCTTCTAAAAGTCAAAAAGATGGTTATTAATCAATGTTAGGTCGATTTTGAAGTTAAAGTTGAATTAGAAAAATGTCTTAAATGCTAAAGTTGACTGATGTTTGATATCTACAGCCCAGAGTTTATTCTAGCTTTCCATGAAGGAAGATTTATTTGAATTCATTTAAAAGCATTTTGTAATTGGTCCAAAGATATACACACACAAGACTTCATGGAGAGTTTCTTACACTACGGAGAAGCACTCATAAAGGTAGCCCAGTGCTACAAAGCTTCTGCTATGCGTGGGGCCCGCAGAAGGGTTGGACCACTTAGGTATATTGTAAGTGGTCCAGCTCTTCCCCGAACCCCGTGATTGTACCTTACACTAGATCGATGAATATAATATAGCCAACTCAATTAAAGATCCATTTCAGAAATGTGAATAAGCACTTGACTAAAGATAAGAGATTTGCATGTCGTTGGGTTAGTTTTCAGTTTGAGATAACTCTAGTTTAATTGATCATGATATTTAGATCAGGGAACCTCGTTGGATATGCTGGTCATAAGTTAGCAGAATGATTTGGAACCCCTATGCCCAAAGGATGCTTATAAGGGTTAGTTAGACTGGCTGATGGTCTTCAAGGTATTGAAAGAATGACCACCATCCTTGTTGTGTGGTCAATATTAGATTGTTCATATTCTTCTGTCTTTGAGTTGCTTTCAATTTTTTCTTATGCAAGTTCAAAACTTGAATGTGTAGAAAATTTGACTTTATGAAAACATTATTATATTATGAACAACTGAAATTTTCATAAACTAATAAGGCGTTTCAGAACACTGTTCAACAAATAGTATGATCAAACTATTTTCCACTTTAAGTTTCTTCTGTGAAAGAATGGAAAAGAATCCTCCATTGCAAAAGTTTAACAATAGCAAAACAAATTGAAAGAGGAGCTATCAGTGTCATACAAATAGTTTCACAGGAATTACATGTAAGAGTGACAAAGCAGTAGACATTGTGCATTTTGAAGGAAAGCCCTCCACTTCTGATTTTGTTTACTGGCCTTAACCATACCAAAACAAGGCTTATTAATACTCCTGCGCTAACCTTAATAGTAATTCATTTTAATGTAATCGGTTATATATCTACCCAAATAAAATATAAATTGACCGAAATGACACCATAAACTCTACTGCATTATAGTGGAGGGACCACACAGCAGAGTTTTACATTGTACAACCAAAAACTCAATCCAACTCCCAAGTTAGATATCCTTATCAAATTTCCTACCTATTCAATATTTGTCATGGAAACTCATCTTGTTTCTTTGATTGACTCACTTAGTATGGCTGATTTCTAAGCTTTTGTTGGGAGGATTTGAGAGCATCTATTATGTAGGGAGATTTCAAGTGCATCTATGAATACCTAACATAACAATAACTGGACTAAATCCTAGTTGCCAACTGACTCAATTATAGTTTTTTTAGTTTAACTTACATTTTGTTGTGTAAATCAAGTTTATGATATTAATTCTTGCTTCCATTACATGAGATTTTATTATTTTAAAATTTAAATTTCATTTCATTTCATAGGCATTATGGTTTCTAAATGTTTGTATTTATTTTTCTGAAAGCATGAATTAGTTGTTGATAACATGAATTTTACAATTTTGTTTCAATTTCAGTTCTAATTAAGGTTCAGGTCTGAACTGAATACTTTTTCAGTTGTCTCAGTTTTTTTTTTTTTTTTTTTTTTTTTTGCAATTTTGGTTGGGATGGAGTGCTTTTTTTTTCTTTTTATATTTTTCTTAGCATAAACTATATTAAGAAATATTTATACTTTTGAAAAACATTGAAATGCCAGGGAAAATCAGAGAACAATAACTAGTTGTATCAATAATTATGATATTTAGTATTCAAATTAAGGAAAACACCATGATTCAATCATTAATAATTATGAGCTAATTGGAGGGGGACATTTGTTCTAATTGCACATTAATTGTAACTATTTCTAAACACCACCAAGCCTCTCTATGTAATTAGTTAATTTATCATAATTCACCCAAACCATAATCATTGTGAGTTGATTAGAGTTTAACTTGTCCTAATTGTCTGAATTTCAAATTAATTATTGCTAATTATGTCCCATGTTTAGCCTAATCTACACAATTAGACTACAAGTTGGTTAACTTAACCATGGTGTACCCAGCTTCCATCCGCAATTCTGGCTAGGAACTTAGTGCCCTCTCTATAACTTACTCTCTTAGAAGGAATTGTATCCCCTTTGTTCTAGGAATTTGATATTGTTAGTGATTGAACCTTCACAAGAAAAGTTTATAACTCATTCCCTTAGACAAGGAGAGGTTGAGGGTTCAAACCACGCCTATAGCGTGCTTTTAGTGGTTTGTCCACATTTATCAAAAAACAAAAAAAAAAAGAGTGATTGAACCTAAGCATGGACTCAGTCATACCATTAGCATTACTTCAGGCACTTAAATTGTCTCATATTGGCCAATTTAACTAGGTGCAAACTCATTTAGCTTTAATTTAGCCTAGCATAGGTTCAATTTTGCACATAGGGCCCTTAGTGGGCTTAATTAAGCCTGATTGATATTTTGTCTGTCCTTATGAAGCCTAATTTAGCTTAGATGGGTTCAATTATAGCCAAGCACCAGTTCATTCTAATTTAAAGTATTTAATTTATGCATGAAAATACCAACTTTCATGAGGAAAGTTGGCTAACACATTTCCCTCTCACAAAGAGAGGTTGATGGTCCGATAAGTGCTTCTGGTGGCTTGCCATTTTTATCAAAAAGAAATAATAAATAAATAAATAAATTATGCATGAAAATATACTGTAGGGTTTGCCTTTTAACCGTGACTTGGGTTGCCTCAAAAAGGGCTATTTGACTGCGTGTTAGTACAGGTCTTGTAGGATTTTGATGAACATTTTCTGACTTAGTTATTTACCTTGACAGGAACAAAGTCAAAATAGTGGACTCTGGTGCACTTGGACCGCTTATAAGTTTCCTACAGTCCACAGATATGAATCTGCAGGAGTATGCCACTGCTGCAGTTCTCACCCTGACAGCCTCTTCCACCAACAAACCAACCATCACTGCTGCAGGTGCAATTCCTATACTTGTCAAAATAGTTGAAGACGGAAACACACAAGCAAAGATTGACGCAGTCATGGCTCTTTTTAATCTATCCACTAGCCCAGACAACCTCAACACAATCCTCTCTACGCAACCTATTCCTCCTTTGATTAACTTGCTCAAGAGCTGCAAGAAATCTTCCAGAGCTGCTGAAAAATGCATTGCCCTTTTAGAATCACTGTTGAGCTTTGATGATGCAAAGAATGCTTTGACATCTGAGGAAGGTGGAGTCCTAACAGTGGTGGAAGTACTTGAGGAAGGGTCTCTTCATAGCAGAGAATGTGCAGTAGGAGCCCTTCTAACAATGTGTGAGAGTGATCGTTGCAGATACAGAGAAGTAATTCTCAATGAAGGTGTAATACCAGGCCTTCTCGAGCTTACAGTTCAAGGAACCCCGAAGGCTCAATCAAAAGCTCGAACACTCTTGAAATTGCTGAGAAACTCACCATACCCCAGGCCCGAACTGCAAGCAGATGCTCTCGAGAATATTGTTTGTAACATTGTGTCAAAAATTGATGGTGATGATCGTGCCGAGAAGGCGAAGAAGATGCTGGCCGAGATGGTGAAAGTTAGCATGGAACAGAGTTGGAGGCATTTGCAACAGAGGGCCCTGGTGTGCACACCAACTGAAGTGCCTCTTGGTAATTGCCCTTTCGAAGTCCCTTCTAAATAATGGTCAACCGAGCTGGCCTTAACTTTCTTTCTCCTTTTTAATTTTTCTGGTGTGGGAGATGAAATTTTCCATAGAGAAGAATAAGATAGGAGCATGCCAGTCCAGGCCATGATGGTAACAAGTGACTGGTAATATTATTGATAGTTATCATGTATGCTGTATTTACATCCCTGTGTGCTCCCATCCCAGGTGGGCCTTGTAAAAAATAAATTTTTAGCCTTTTAGGCGACCAATCAATATAATATAATATAATGTCCTTTTTCTGTATATATGTGTGTAAGAATATTTTTGTACTGTCTGTATGAGGCATGACTAGGTGTATGCTTAATTGAAAAGAATGAATCATCAGCAAATGTAATTGATATTATCTTCAGAAGTCTGTAGGCACATTCAAATAAATCATAGGCCATGTTTGAAGGCAACATCCCAGCAAATCAATGAGAATTATTAAAAATAGATCAACAATGAGAAACACGATTTAAGCATTGCAAAGATGAGTTTGACCTAAATTGTGCCCTATGCTTGGTACATCATCATACTTAAATATTTATGGTTGTCGTCTAACAAACTTTATTGAAAAACAAATAAATTGTTTATTATATCTAGTTTATGTTAGAAATGGAGTGGGTTGGGCCGAAGATCCAGTCCACCCCCAACCCACCCATACCAAATACTTTCACAACCAGCTCCCACTCAAAGCACATTCAACTTTAGTCCCACATCGGATGGGGACTAATTGTTGGATGTTTTTGATATCCTCGCATCCAGACATACTTTATCAAGCTGATTAGTGGGTTCGACCACATTCCGCACATGCGCACGCCACCCGCAATCGACAAGTTAGTGGGGAGCAATGTTTTTAAAACCGGACCGAGAAGCGAACCGGTCTCATAATTGGGTCACGGGTTAGTCAGTCTGACCGGATGACCAATTTCTGTCAGATCGGATGATGTCATAAATAAATAAATAAATAAATATTATATATATAACATACATAGACTAGCCAATTCATATACTAGTTATCAAGATATTTTTGAAATTAATACCTGATTTAAAATAAAATTAAAATTAAAAATATTATTCAACTAGAAAGTATTTATTAGTGGACTTCGTTAGCCCAATTAAATTGTATGCCATTCGGATGATCAGACTGTGATGGAACATTAGAGAAGATTGAGTGGCAAGTCCATAATAAGCATGAAAGATTAGGGTATTTAAAACATTTCATTCATCCAACAACCCTAGCACTTCGAACGCCAAAAATAAAAAATAAAAAATAAAAAACCCTCTCTTTCCCCCTTCGTTTGCGGCTCTTCTCCGAGAACTCCTGTCACGCCCCGAACCACGGCCCAGGCACGTAGACAACCGGCCACACCCAAATAGGGACTAGTCCCCATTCAGGCGTAAGGCCTTAAGAACTCTTATACAATAAATATTCAAAGTTTATGATAACAGCGGAATCTTAGCTAAAAGAAGAGGGGAGTTTGTACAACTCCATACAGTACAATATCGGGTTTACACAACCCAAGACTAGGATCCAAATCCCACCCCTAGAAATCCATACAACAAAGAAATCTAATTACAAGTCTCACATTGTAATAAAAAGAGGCACGCAGACCTCAAAACAAATAGAAGTAGCCGAAGTCAAGAATCCCCAGATATCCTCACTTAAGCTCAACCCTACTCCTCCTCGTCCGAACCTGAGAAATACACGAATCAAGTGCATGAGCCTAAAGAATAGGCCCAGTAGGGTCGCATAAACAATAAAAGAGGCGAAGGCCATAAACAAAGAACAGAATAAAGCAAGTACAATTATACAAGTACAACAACAATACAAGCAAGTAACAAGTAACTGGAATGCGGATAAAATCCACAGATGTACTCAATCTCTGGCATATGTGATACTAAGATGTCTACGACATCTACGACACCATCGGTATCGTCTTCGGCCTAAGCCGGACTAAGCTATAGCATACATGTGCACATGGTCAGAAAATGCCGCTCTCTGACTGAGCCAAGTGGCCAGATATTATACACCCTCTGCCAGGGTCTCCGTCCGATAGAGCATCAAGTGCTCGTGGCCAGATATTATACGCCTCTTCCTGGCCTCGTGGCCGATATTATACACCCTCGGCGGGGGTCTCCGTCCGATGTATCATGCACGAAAGTAAGAGATTGATAGTACTAATACCTAACAACAGTGTATAAATATATATATATCCAAGGCAAAGAACATCCTGAATATACAATGATCGGTGACCTCATCGAGATCGGGAGTCAATACGTATTTAAGAAGTAAACTCTACTCAAATACGCATAAGAAGAAAAATAATAGCAACAATCCCCTCGAGATATAAAACCAACACATATGAGGAAAACCATCTCAGATATATATTGGGAACCTCTCGAGGAAATAAGAGTACAAAATCAAAGTGGGGTAGGAGGAAGGAATACTCACAAACCTCCCGTGCGAGAGCCTACCTGGCCAGAAGCGAATCACTGATCTTCGTCGTGCCTCACGCGTCCGAATCGGAATCTAGTAATCAGATAGAAATCTTAGTGTCTCTACACTTAAGCATCTCCTACCTATTTACAAAATACGATAACCCATAAACCTATCAATTATCTCTAATATGGATATCAAATTACCCAATGATAATTCTCTAGGTTTAATCATGCTTGAAGGCTATTAAACATGTAATTAAACTGTATGTATTCTAAGTAAATTTCGGCGGCACCTCCCCTCTATTCCTAGGGTGCCGAAATTATACAAACATTCAACCACATTTATAAATTGAATTCTACAAACACATCTACTCCATCCCTGCAAGGTTAACGCATATAATTTACAAATATCCATCCATAAGTTCTATCATTATCCAAGCCATTAACGGCTTCACCCCAACCAACCTGAGTCCTCGACAAAGCTGTAGTTCACTACTCCAATTCGGGTCCCCTGTGTTCAATCTTCGCTAGCCCCTCGGGTCGGGCCGCTTCATAGAGGGTCAAAACCTGCGTTTAACGAGGCGAAAATCGCCAAGGTCACACACAGAGAAGTCAACGAGGCTCGCTGGTCGTCGCCACCGCCGTGGGATAGAGGGGAAGAGGAAAAGGGTGGGAGAGCTGCTGGGTGCGCGCTGGGTGCCGGGGTGGGCGACATTCGGGATTCGCAGTCGGGGCACTGGCGCCGGAGTCAAGCGCGAGAGGGGTTGCTGCGGCTGGGAGGCGCAAGGGCGCGGGCGGATCGAGGATCCATGAGTCAGGCGGCTTTGGCGGCCGGGTTGTAGCGTGAGGGAGGCGGCTACGCTGGCAGTCGCGTGTGTCTGTAGTGGTGGCGCCAAGGTGGAGTCTGCCTTGGCCGTATTTGAGGAGCTTCGTCGATGAACATCTTGAGCTGCCAAACAGGCGTAGGGAGTGGGAGCTTCGAGGGCTGCGTCGCTTGGGGCGAAGTTCAGGTTGGGGAAGGAGGAGATCAAGACTCTGAGTTAGATCTGAGAAAAGAGAGATGCTTTTCTCTTTATCCCACCCTATATCCTTTAAAGGAACCCTAGAAATATAATGTAATAATCGGGAGCCCTGTAGCTTCACATGTGTTCTATTTGATCACGGGTCTTTGGATTAATCACGCCGGGGTCCACCATGATGATTCATCGACCTTATGTCCCGACCCAGATCCACGAATCTCGGGTCAATGGCCTCAGTGGTACGAGTGCCCTGTAATATCTCGAGATCTATCTTTCGTCAGACCAGATCCGGGGATACCGGCTTATAGTCACATCCTTCATCATGGCATACTGTGGCATCCCGAGACTCTTCAGTCCTCGACCGGATCCACGTTTTCCCGGGATTTGAATATCTGTTTCCTCCAATAATTAATTTTCATCCGAATTAATTTATAGTTAATTAATTTTCATTAATTAACACTTAATAAACTTCTCGAATTTAATAAATAAAAATCTTTATTTATTTCGGGGCAGGAGTTACAACTCCGATCGATCCCCATGCTCCAACTAACGTCGAGTCCCCCGTGGTCATGATCTACCGCGCGGCCGTCCGATGCCTCTCCTAGCGGCTCGCCGCTGCTCTCCAGCTGCTGTCTTACGGTGCGGTAACGACGCAATTAAACTATGAAAGCAAGTGGGAGGAGGAGCTGGCTGTTGATCGAAGGTTGCCAGTGCCGGCGTCGTGCGGAGAGGAAGAGGAGATGGGCGTGCGCCGGGTGTTCATGGCGAGCCTCGTTGTGCTGGGGACCCTTCGTTCGGTCCTTGTCTCAATCCTCCCCCTTTAACTCCAAAAACTGGGGTCTTCCCGGTTCCGGCCCAATCGGCCGGTTCGGCGGGTTTGGGCGGGTTTGAGCGGGTTGACTTCCGGTCAACAATCCACCCAAACCCGGACCGGACTGCTGGCAGGTTCTCGGTTCTATTGGTCCGACCGGCCGGTCTGGTCCGAGTTTAAAAACACTGGTGGGGAGCATATGTCCCTCTCTTCAGGGTCTATTTTTTCTCTATTTTTTAACACTATTTTCTAGTTGTTGGGTTTGGTTCAATGAATCGTTTTTTCACCATTGGACCAGATCAGGGTTATATCTCTTTTTTTCTCAAATCCTACATAGCACTGATCATCATTATCCCATCTCTTAATTCAACCTACAAGCACTGTTCATCATCATCATCTTCTTCTTCTCCCTTTTGAATCATCACTAAGTTCTAGGCGGTACTTGGGTTTCTCCTTTTGGGAACCTTCTACTGGAGGAGACTGTTGATGCTGAGGGTTAAGATTCCCTATTGATTAGAGTGTTTGTTGGCTTACTTGCACACAGGAGGCAAAACAGACTTTTAAGGCCACGCTTTGCATGCCCTACTAAGACTTGATAGATTTCTAAAATTGAATGTCTTGATTACATGTGCTTTGAATAATTTGATCTAATTATTGATTGTTGTGCTTTGATTTAAGTAATTGACATGAAATTTACATCTAATTGATTCGCATTGAAGTGTTAATTGATTGTTAATATGTTTTTCCAACCGTTTATATATGCAGTACACCATTGTCATGTGTTAGTCCATCAAATAATATTAAATTTGAAGCATTGTGTTAGTCCATCAAATAATATTAAATTTGAACCATTTTAGGCAACATTCTAAAATCTTTAAAATCTCAAAAAAGTTTCACAATCCTCTAAATTAATTGAAGTCGTTTCAAAACGACAAAGCGAAAGAATACATAACACATATTTGTCTGCGCATGACTTCTCCAAACCAGTGAGTGGAAAGCGACAAAGCCCCACTCCGCCCAGAGACTACTTAAGACAAGCCACCGACACTCAAGGACACACCCTAGCACCCCAAGTTGTGCCATAGATGCAAGGACCTCTCTTATGCTGGTGTAGTCCCTAGCTAACCATTATTTCTCTCTTCCACACTGATAGCAACCCTCATCTAACCCCCAAGGCCCAGCTCTGACGAGGAGAGCTAGACAAAAGTCCATTTCAAAAAACAACCTCACTTCCTTGGCAGGATATTAAGGGGGCGTTCACTTGGGGGAAAGTGTGAAGCCAAGGGGTCAAGGAATTAAGTCCCAGCCAATCAAATGAAGTGAGCACTTCCTGTGTTCATTTCCACATTGAAGTGAAGGCACCGTTTTATTATTATTATTATTATTATTATTATTATTATTATTATTTTATAATAATAATAATAATGATAATAATAATAATAATAATAATAATAATAATCATAATCATAATAATAATGATAATAATAATAATAATGATGATAATAATAATGATAATAGTAATAATAATAATAATGATAATAACAATAACAATAATAATAATATTATTATTATTATTAATATTAATAATGATGATGATAATAATAATAACAATAATAATAATAATAATAATAATAATAATAATAATAATAATAATAATAATAATAACCCACTTCGGCCAGAGTCACTTCGGCCACTTCGGTGCATTTTATACCGAAGTGACCTTAGTACAAAATGGGGGAAGTGGTCACTTCACCGAAGTAGGCCGAAGTGCCACTTACGTGCAAAGAAACGTCAGAAGTGGCCGAAGTGGATCACTTCCCCACTTCCCTCAGGAACTTACCCCAAGTAAACGCCCCCTAAGCTGCCCAAGGAAGAGGATGCAACACCTAGGAAGTACATCGGATACCAAAAACTCACTAGGCTCCTCGAGGCCTATCCAGGTTTGCTAAAAATGCTTACAACCTAGACACCAAGTTGATGGGTGTCAGAGAGTTGACACCTGCAAGCCCTGCAACATAATTGCCCATTGAAGTCGTTGCTGCAAAGCTGGCCGCCCATCAGAGAACCTGAGCCCCAGCCCAAGCACCCCCTCTTAGAAGAGCAATGACCAAATAAAAAAGAGAAGTCTAGGAAGCGGAACACCCGAAAGAGATACTGGCAACCCCTACCGTCAAAGAAGATTAACACTGTTTGTGATGGTAGATACCGCCCTAGCAACGACAACATTGTATGAGCATGAGACCCACTTCATCTCCCTCTACCTTGACAACAATAAATGGTAAGTGAGAAAGACAAGCTAAAGAGGAGCTTAAGTGCTACCATTACAAAAACAACCAACAGCATCACCAACAGAGTCACGATCACGGTGACAATGGTTGCTTGCTTTGATGATGACTAGAATTGGACCACAAAGCTGTCACAAGAGCTTACCTGGAAGGTGGAAGATGTCGGAGTGTTAGTATTGCCGACTTTTCCCTCAAACACACACTTTAGAGAGTCGACCTCTGAAACTCTGAACGAGTCGAGGGAGGAAGAGGTGGGTGGTTGTCTGATAGCTCCTGATACTTTGCTGACATAGGGACATTGTGGTGAGTATACTCAAGCCATTAGGGAACCGGTCTTCCTCGATGAGCATTGCAGTATCTTTACCAATGACATCGGAGCATTAATGTGAATCTGGTATGACCACACCCTCTTATGCACCATCAAATGCAACATTGTGAGTCGATGCTACACCATCCTAGTAGAACTTAAGGACAGCTAGTTATCGCTACCCTAGAGTGGAAAATAGGCTGGCTTGAAAACTGTTGAGTCCATGATGAAACCTCTTTCTAGAATGGTAAAAAATTTGGACTCTAAGGAGGCTCACTAGAAAATGAGGTTCTCGCGGGAAGAGAAAGGAAAGGGGATTACTGTCAAACTGCTACCATTGAGGTAGCACTGACCCCCAACGCACTTTCGGCGTATGCATCATCGAAGCTGAAGACGATAGGTGCATGTCGATGAGAGCATTGCCCTAGGTCGCGTAATGATCTGTAAGCCAGATCATTGAGGCACTGTAACCAACATACCGTTTTATGGAACAAAACCTTAGATAGTGAGATATCGTCGCCCCCTTTTTATTTTGGTTGGTGTGTAATGCCCATACATGTGGTGGGTGACGTGGCTCATACTACCCATATGGCATCAACTGTCATGTCCAATGCTCACTTGGAATGGGACATGGAAATTGACCAGCCTCTAGCGAGGCCAATACCCAACTTCATCTTTTGGTGAACGAGTAGTGGGTTGGGCTTGCCCAATAAGCTTGAATTGGTCCTTAGCCTAAGCCTAGGCATCAACCATCCAACTAGGCTAAGATCATAGCTTGCCCAAATGAGCCTCAACCCGAAACAATCCCAAATCCACATGGGCCTCAACCCATATCAAGACATATTGGTGTTAGGTAACGGTAACCATTTGCACCTCAACCAAGTCTCCCCATGCTTCTTCCACGAATGCTGGAACCTTATATATAACTCATCATGGAGCTTCTTACTTGTTGAGGCCCTTTCTGTCATCGAACATTCAAGACCTAGTGGCCATAAGAAAGACTCCAATGTTACTTGAAGCCATTGTTGGGGATGCAAACCCACAAACATCATCTAGTAATCAAGCGAACTTTATGAGATTTGAGAGAAAATGATTCCTGGAGTCACCTACGTCCTCCAAGAAGCGAAAAGAATCTTTACTTTCCGTTCCACTCACCTTTTCGTGATTAGCCATGTAGTAATTTATCATCATCTAAACTATTTGTTGGTATTGATTTAGGTCCTTTGGACAATCATAAATCTCAATATTTATCGCATACATGCTCAATTGAAGATGAGCATATTACAGTGGGAAAGGGGAGCACCTAAGCCCCCTCCCTTAATTTATTTTTAGGTTATTCTCCTTTTGCCCATGAAAGTTATTTCTTGAAATATTAGAGGCCTACTTTAAGAGGGAAAATGATTTCTAGTTCGAGGCTTCTTCTTGCTACATAAGGCTAATATTTTTTTTTCTTACAAGACAATAAGTTTCATCGAGTTGACAATCAAATTTGGAGATCAATCAGGGGGACCTCTCTCGACTGCAACATTATTCTTCCAACAAACAACACATAAGGGGGATGTTGTATCAACTGGAATAGCTCAAGGTACAAATTAATTAATAACTTCATCGACCAATCCTCAATCACTGCCATTCTTGAAGACAACTCGAATTCTACCTCATGGATGTACACTACGGTATATAGGCCCATTGCACAACAACTTAAGACACTATTCTAAGAAGAACCCCGACTTGATCAATCTCAATGGGGGGTGGATGGGTGGGTGGATGTGTGTGTGTGTGTGTGTGTGTGTGTGTGTGTGTGTGTGTGTGTGGGTGGGGGTGGGGTGGGGCCATGGATCATCTATGGAACTTCAATACCACTAGATTGATGGAGGATATGAACACAAAAAACCTAGAATTTCCATGACCTAGTAGATTTAGATCAATTAACTCAAGACTTACAGCTGATTGATCTGTTACTTTTCGGTAGGATGTTCACATTGACAAATGAGAGAACTTGGCCAAATCTCGTTGAACTAGATTGATTTTTGTTGTATCAGATTGTCTTGCGGGCTTCCCTCGAGTTTGACAATCAAGCATCCCACGCGTTCTATCAAACCATGCCTCAATTTGCCTAGATAGTGGCACACCAGATCTCTAGTAGAAGATCTTTCATTTTTAATGTGCTTAAACTAGTGGGAGAACTTCTAGAAGATATTAGGTTCATGGCCATCTGAGGCAGACTACTCTAGAAAATAAGCTTTCATCATTACTACCTCAAAGAGTGGAAAAAGAACACTTTTCGTTCCTCGTACATAAAAAGATGGAACTTCTTTTAGACATTGATTTAATTGATGATGCTAAGGAGTCTCACACCCTATTAGATGAAGAAGTTGCAAAGCAACCCTCACTCTGAAGAGAATATGAATCGTTGATCTTTGAGGAGGAAGCTTACTAGTGGTAATACTCAAGGATCACCTTGTTGTAGGAGCGGGATAGGAACACTAAGTTCTTCAACGCTTTTACAAACCAACACTGGAACCCTAAATTAGATTAACCAAATTAAGGTAGGAGAGAATATCGGTAACGACCCGATTCTTCTAGAAGGTTAGAATCCTTAAATAGCACAAATGTACAGTACTAAGAGAGGATAAAGTCAAGAGAATCATCTTGAGATTTGGAAAAGAAATAGAGTTTAAAAGAATTGAAAATATATAATAGATGGAAACCCCATATTAGGGATAAAACGATCAGATAAAGCATATTAGAGGCTAAAAGAGTTAATGAAATGATAATGAAGATTAGATGAATCATTGGAGTGATTAATTGAGATAATTAGAACTAAAATAGAGAAAAGACTGAAATGCCCTTCATTACTCATTATAGAGTTTATATATATATATATATATATATATATATATATATAGAGAGAGAGAGAGAGAGAGAGAGAGAGAGAGAGAGAGAGAGAGAGAGGCTTAAGAAGAGGAGATGAGGAAAGAAAGGCTTAAGAACTGTAGCTCAACAAGAAGAGATTGACGAAAAGAAGAATTTTAGTTGGTTTTGATTAGACTTGAAGGTAAGGATGAGTAGATGAGTGCATCTAACTGTCACCCTCCTTATTTTAGCTTTAATTATGGATGATGTGTAATGATATCCTTGATTTAGGTTTGGAGGAGTGAAATCATGAAAAAAAGAAAGTGAAAGCCTAGAATATGATTTCTTGGGGTTCTAAACCATCAAGTAAGTGATCTAAATACTGAAATTGAAGCATGTGCATGATTTAAATTTAGTATTCATGCATTCTAGGGCTTGTATGTAAGATTGAAGCATTAGTGATAAAATCAAAGGATTTAATGGATTAGTTTGTGTAAAAATAAATGAGAATGGATATAGTATGCTCTATTAGAAGTTTAGAAAGGATTGTATGAAGTTTTGGATTTGATTTAGAGAATGGAGTTTTCGGCAGTATTATAGCAATAATGTAGAAAAGCACTAAATCGGGCCAACAGAAGATATGCGACGCGTCACAAAATCTCAGGAAAAATTCAAATACCAGTACTGTAATAATTGCACAGTAGAAATTACTGTAGCAGCTTAGCAACATGCCGCTTAATCTGTGAGATGCATTACAAAATCTAAGGGTAAATCAGACACAATGTACTGTAGCAATTTTACTGTAGAACACACTAGTTACTATATCAAAAACATTGTAGCACTAAGAGGTTTGGGATGATTTTAAATTAATTTCCGAGTGCTTCCTTAACTAGGAGACACATAGAAAACAAGAAATTCTACATTTGAGGTATATAAAAGAGCCAAAGAGCTAGATTATGAAATAGTAAATAGCCGACAATTGTGAGGGTTTACATGGGCATTACATTCATTAGGCCAAACTATTTCTAAATGATAAGTAGTGATGATAAATGGTTCAATAACATGTTTAGGGCACGGGAAATCTATCTAGAACCCTCCAGAGGCACCGAAAGATCAATATATCCCTACAACACAAAGGTAAGAAGAAGTTGGATAAACACCAATCTTTTAAAAGTTTTCAAAAGCAAACAGTTTTCTAAGTGTTTTATGAATATTTTCACAATGAATTTATTGCCCCTACTTAGGGCATGCTCAGACATGACCACAATGATTTTCCTAGCATGTTTTCCCCTGTTGCATATGATTGTTATGCATTGATTGTAACATGCATAATATGGGTAAACCCTAAGTAGAGGGTTCAGACAGCATACTGAATACAATATAAACAATAAAGATTAGAAAGAATACAGTTATAGACCTGATAGCTAAACAACATGGGAATAGGGATACAATGTCCAGTATGCACCTTATCAACAGGCACATATGGGTATCCCAATATAAAACCAGATATATAGTAAATAGAACAACACACAGCACAGCTCGAATAAGCACAGCAACACGCATAGAAGAATAAAACATAACAACATAGATGCACATCTTGAAACAAATCCACAACAACACGCACAGATGTATAGGAAACAAAATAACACAGAAACAAATATACAATGGTATCCCATATGTTGATGAGTATAGTTGCATACTTGACTGAGCTGATGATCGATGTTTGTATGATTGCACATAAATGATGTACTGCCATGTTTTCTCATATTTTATATCGAGTTTTTAGCTTAAATGACATAATATCTAGATTCAAGAGACATGTGATGACTAACATAGATATTTCAGTTTCATGATGAGACGTGATTAGCATACATAACAGATTATGCATACAGAACCAGTATGTTGCCACATATATGTATGATACAACTTTCAGAAATGTTATTTTCAGTATGTTAACTCTTGCAGGGATAGTTTTTCTCATTGAGCTTATTTAAGCACACTACTCCCATCTCTTCATAGATTTCAGGTATAGCCCTAGCCAGCATAGCTAGATCTCGAGGGGTACTGGCAACAGATTATACAACATGAGTTGGGGATTTCAAAGGCTCTGAGCAGTGGTTTAGAGGAAGTCTTGTGTATAAATGGATAAATGACTCTTGTGATATTTTGATGTTTTTGTATGTAGATGATGTTTCTGTAGAGGATGTACTGGTACTCACTGCTGACGTTAAGGAATTGGGAGCGTACAAAGCATTAGATTAAATGACTTTCCTCTGTGCTTCTACCAACAAGGTTGGAAGTTCACAAAAAACAATATCTGCATCCTCTTCAAGGATTTCTTTGAAGGACGAGTAAACTTGGAAAGAGTCAACTAGGCCATATATATTTATCATACTTAATAAAAACCAACCATTGAATCTTTATGGCTCATATATCTCGTATTAAAAACTAAACCCTAAAATAGTGAGACCAAACAAAGATCCCAACATCGCCCCTCTCCAACCGAGCACCACATCCTCAAGCACATTCACGCGCCAATGCCGCTCTGCTCCAACAGAGCACCTCCTCCCTAAACTCATTCACGCGCCAACGTCGCCTCTCTCCAACCAAGCACCTCCTTCCCAAGCTCATTCACACGGGGCAGGCTGGCAGCTCTAGTCTAGCCTCCACCCGAGCATCTCCTCGCCAAACAGTAAAAAGCATAACAACAAATCCTTTTGTCTTCTAAGATTTAGCTTCTTTTTCATAAAATATTTGGTTTTTACCTTTCTTTTTGGCAATGAATGAAAAGATTGAATGTTTTTATGCTTTCACTCAAGTGGGTAATGGTTTGTCCAAGGACGAGAGGGCCCTGAAACTGGCCTTTAAACATTGGATTGAAGTTGTAACTTGTAAGTAATTGATCTCTCTCTCTATATATATTTTTTAAAAAAGAAAAAACTTGGAATGAATTAGACCTGGTTCTCATTGTAACTTGAAAGATTTTCTTTTCTCTTTCTACTTAAATTTTGATGAACTTTTCTTTTACTATTATTATAGCGTAGCTTGATCCAAGGCATCGGTATGGCCATAACTTGCACATCTACTTCTTTGAATGGTCAAAGAGCGAGGCTGGGCAACTTTTCTTTTATTGGTGAGTTGTAAATATGTGATAAGTTGATAAGAAAGTTGGTAAACAATGCACTAAAAATCAAAGAGCTGTGTAAAATATGTGACAAGTTGCTCTGTTTTTTTTTTTTGTCCAATGGACTCAAAGTTTTTTACATTTTTATGGTATATCGAACTCTTTCTATTCTTCTCTTGCAGGCTAGTAGGCTTGCAAGTTGTAGCTGTAGGTACTTCCTTGATCTAACCACTACATCTTTGTGTGGATCAAATTTTGTTTTCAGTTATCAAAGGAGTACAACTGCTATATCTATAGGTATGAAGCTTATTAATGTTTCCTCTTTTAATTTTTATAATGTTGAAGTTTTATAAAATGTTTTGTCAATTTGTAGGGATGTCAACCCCTAATTCTCAACAATCAATCGCAAGTGTTAATGAGTTAGAATTTCAACATGAAGAACAAAATGAAGAAGTAGAAGTGGAACATAGTGGACCGGATTTTAAACGAGGTCGGAAAAAAGTTTCAAAAGTTTGGGAAGTCTTTGAGGTAATTAAAGAAAGAGAGCATCATTCCTTTGTTAAAAAGCACAAATGCAAGCATTGTCACAGAAAGTATACTATTTGTAAATCGGGCATCACAACCCACCTCAAAAGACATTTAGTGGAATGTCCATATTATAAGAATGTTGCGACAAAGCAAATCACCATCAATTTTCTACCAATGGAAAATGATTTTGAAGGCATGGCATCATATGTTTCTCACCCTTCTACTTCTTTTGACATGATGAAAATTAGAGACATCATTACAAAGATGATTATAGTACATGAATATCCTTTCAACATGGTAGAGCATGTTTGGTTCAATGTACTATTGAAGACAATGAATCCACAGTATGAGAAAATATCCAGAAATACAATAAAAAAATGATTGCATGAAAATGTATGAACATGAGAGAGAGAAATTAATCAAGACTCTGAAGAATGTTGATAGGATTCCTCTCACATTTGACACTTGGACATCTAATCAAACCATTGGATATATGTGTTTGACTATTCATTTTATTGATTCCAATTGGAAGCTACAGGAAAGGATTATCAATTTCTATGAGTTACACACACCGTACCGGTCTTGGTATTTTCAATGTAATTTTTTATTGTCTTCTTGAATGGGTGATCCAAGATAAGATTTCTACCATTACTTTGGATAATACATCAAGTAATGATGTTGTTGCTAGACATTTGAAATCTAATTTTGAATCTAGAGTCAAGCTTCATTTCAAGGGAAAGTTTTTTCATATTTGTTGTTGTGCACATATATTAAATTTGATGGTTCAAGATGGCCTTAAGGAGATTGAAGAAGTAATTTACAAAATAAGAGAAAGTATCAAGTACTTGAAGAAGTCACCGGGCCGGTTGCATAAATTTGGTGAAAATGCTAGACAATTGAACATATCTACAAAGAAGGGTTTGTGCATTGATGTTCCAACTAGTTGGAACTCTACTAAGAACATGATTGATGGTGCTATTGTTTTCCAATTAGTTTTTGATCAATATGCTGTTAGGAATGCCAATTATAAGTGGTTGCCATCATTTGATGATTGGGAAAAAGCCAAGAAAATTGTTGAATTTCTTGAAGTATTTTATGATGTTACTCATATTTTCTCTGGAATTGTGTATCCTACAACTAATTTATTTCTACCAGAGATATGGAAAGTGAAAGAAGTACTTGATTCACAAGCAGAGACTTTTGATTATTTCATGCAAAGAATGGCATTGTTGATGCGTGGTAAGTTTGATAAATATTGGGGTGATTACAATATGCTTATGGCGAATTTCAGCGTTGCTTGATCCAAGATATAAAATGAGGTTGATTAATTTTTGCTTTCATAGAATTTATTTAGATTCTAAGAGTGAAAGAAACATTCTTGAAGCCAAACAAACCCTTTGGGAGATATATGAAATGTATGCAACTGAGCAAGCCGCACTTTCTACTCATCCAAGAGATAGGAAATGAAATCAGAATCCGATCTGATGTGGTACTTGGGTAATAAAGGGTATTTTGAGCTGGGGGCTACTAAACCTGTAAAATCCAAGGTTTTTATGAAATTATTTTTTCAAATTAGTTCCTAATTATTTGGGTAATTAATGGAATTCCCAAACTTAAATTTAATGGGATATATATATATATATATATATATATATATATATATATATATATATATATCCAAATGATTAAGATAGGATGTTGTTTTGAATTTAAGATCCACGTGGAAACCATGCATGTAGTTAGTGATTCAATTCTATTTAAAAGGAATGGCCATGATCAAATGGTGAAACAATTAAAACATCATCCAATTGTCGAAATCTAAAGTTAAACGAAAACGATTGAAGAGGGAACAGTGGGAGATCATCGTTATCTTCTCCATGATCCACGACGGTAACGCTAGTCACCATCAACGAGATCACGATCTCTCCCACTTTTCACCTGCGATGTTTTATAAAAGCACAATTGTCTCCAAACCCTAGCATCCGCAACGAGTGCATCGGATGTGAAGGAAGATAAGGAAAGGAGGTGGGCACCGGAGCTCCTCTTGGAAGTCCCTTGAGCCGCCATCTCCCGGTAAGTATCTCTGAAGCTTCTGAGTTCAGTGATCTAAGTTTTAAGATTTTGATATGGTCATATTCATATGTTTGCATGGCTACATAGGGATGAGTAAAATTAATATCCATGGATGGCAGTGGATTGGCGATGGGTTTTGGTTTCATGCTTAGTTATAGAGGGGCTTGTACCTGATCTAGAGAGAGGGAGGAGATGACATGCCAGTGGTTTCATGGGATTTCATTCCTAGTCTTCATTGATGGTGGTGTGTAATAACAATGGAGATAGGAAGAGAATAAGAGAATAAGAGATGCATATGTGTACTGATAAGTGTGAGGTATAAATTACATGTAGGGTATAAGTCCAAGAGGCATGCATACTCAGTGAGGTGCACCTATGATGTACTTCTTTGTACTTATGCATGGTAGAAACATGGGTTGACATGGTCAATGAGCTTGTATACAAGGTAGTAGTTGGTTGTGGGTTTGGGTTCGTATTTGGCTATAAAGAATGCATGGGTTTTCTTCAGAGCATGCATGTATGGCTTATATGATTGGGTTGGTAGCATTGTCTATGAATGCACACATGAATGGCTGTGAACATGAAAGGGTATAGAAGAATGAAGCTAAACACCCTTCAGTGTTGATGATGACATATAAATATGTAGATCAAGAAAGAGGGAACCAGTCAGAGGTTGATAACCCATCTCATTCCACCAAGAACCTATTATAGTGCTGGAGTGTTGCATGAGTCCAAGAGAGGTTGGATACACTTAACACTTGTGTTTAAGTTAGTTGATTACAAGCTAACCCACTTGTAGTGATATTTGGGGGCCATAGGAATTGTAGGTAAACCCAGCTTTTTAGTAGTCATTTGCATGCATGGATACATAGATCCACATACATGGGAAGAGATGGAGAGAGAGTGGCATGCATAACAAGCTTAAGATGTTAAAAGGAAGTTAACTAAGTTAATCACGGATTAGAGGAAAATAAGAAGAAAAAGGGCTGACATGTTGATAGGCCTAGTTATGCATGAATCTATTTCTTTAGTCAATGATGGTATTAAGTTAGTGGTTATATATATATATATATATATATATATATATATATATATATATATATATTTGTGTGTGTGTGTGTGTGTGTGTGTGTTCGTTCCATACTTTGGAAATGGATTGAACCCAACCATGACTAACACATAAATTGAACATAAGCATGAAAGGTATATAGTGTTAAGTTAAGTAAGCGTACTTTACACATAATTGGTGAAATAAGCCCGATTGCTAGGGAGAACTTATTAAACATTAGTATATAGCTATATACTAAAGGTGCATCCTATTACCAGATACCGATGTGAAGCGCAGAGATACGTCAAGAGGGAGTCTCGATTGATTCCAGTCGTCTTTGAGATACAGGTAAGTTAATCTTGCCTAGTTCTTATTTAGTTGTGAGTATTTATTGGATTTGTTATTTGTTATGTTCTAGCATGCCTTCTTGATGATTTCAATCATTTCCTTGTTGACTACATACACATAGTTGATATTTTGACTTATTGGACTGCTTCCATGTTTATATGTGTATGGTTGATATCTGTGAGATAGTGCTCACTGAACATGCTTGTCCGTTGATCGGCACGTAGCTGTGGGTACACGTGAACCTATGCCCCATCCGGATAGGCGTGTGTCATTATATGTTGTTGAATGTTCATGCTCGCTGTGCATGCCCACCTGTTGACCGACACTTGACCATGGAAACATGTAGTGCTTGTGCACTGATCGGGTAGGTGTACATCGGCTAAGTTTTGTTCTTTCGCCCAATGTAGTGGAGTGTGGCTCTTGCAGGATGTTCAAAGCCGAGGATACCCTGGCGTTCTGGCATTCCATGCCAGAGGAGTTGTAATACTCTGATTGTCCAGCCCGTCAGTGGGGGTGATTCGCTGACCATGTCGACATGTACAAGCGATGGCGTTATCGACTTACGACTGGAGGATCGTTTCTAGCTAACGCTGATGATGCTGATCGGGGATCTTTGATGACTCTTCTTTGAAATTCTATCCTAGAGCTTGAGGCTGTAGATTTGTTAGGATTCCCTACCGTTGAGTATCCTTTGTGGTAGGTTTGAGACTCCTAGGTGTTGGATAGTGCGGGGTGTGGTCCCTACTTGCTTGGCTTGTTATGTTGATTGATCTGATATGTTCATTTATTGACTTATCTTGTTATTATCCTGTGCTTGACATGACTTCATTGTGATCCTTGTGGGTTACTTACTGAGCTTTCCCTTCGAAAGCTCATCCTTTTGTTTTCCCTCTTCTTTTTTATAACTTGAGGAGTAGCTGACTGGGACTCATGTGTGGTACGAGGGATTGGGACATTGTTGAAGAGGTTCGAGAATCTCATGTTTTATTTGAGAGTAAGATCATGTTTGTAGGACACTTGTAGGGCCTTGGCTTATGTAGGGTGTCTGTACCCTTATCTTATTTCCGCTGTAGACTCTGGTTTGTTATTTATGTTATTTGTATTTTCGGCTATTATTTGTTGTATGTTCTTGATTTATTACTACAAGAAACTGCATCTTTTGTAGACGCAAAATTCATGACTAAAAGTCTAATAAAAAGCCACTACTACTTATAGTGACAATTTTCCATTTCATCACTTGCTTCACATATAACCCCGTCACTATTTCATTAGTGACCACATTTAAAAATTGGCACAATTATGCAACACTTCTGTGATAAATATGTTGATACTAAAAAGTGAAATATTGGTGATGAAATTGGTGTAGTCACAATAACTCCAACCAATTGTGACAATTTTATTGTCTCAAAAAAGTCTAAATTGTCACCGAAAAAATCATGACAGTAGCGTATATTGTTGTGATGACCGTATTGGCACTAAAATTGTGGAGAACTTTGGGTATAAAATTTGTCACTAATATTATTTTTATTAGTGAAAGTTATATCGTCACTAATATTCAAAACAATGGTGTTCAACGAAATTGGTGTAGTCACAATAACTCAACCAATTTTGTCAATTTTATTGTCTCAAAAAATTCTAAATTGTGATCGAAAAAATCGTGACAATAGCATATATTCACTACAAGAACATACAAATTTTGTGGCGGTTTTTAAGTCATTTAGTGGTGGTTTTTTATAATTTATTTTATTTATAAATACTTATCTATTTTTTTTTTACAATAATCCAAATATTTATCATTGAATTCCATCGATTTTAAAAATAAAAATAATACAAATTTTATTGAAAATTCAAAAATAATTAAAAAAAATTATAATTAAAGATTTTATACAATTGTTCCCAAATACAAAAATTCAGCAAAAAATTATTTACGGAAATTGTTTCCAAACATTCAACACAAAAGATATCAGATGGGAGATGGATGACGCAAGGCAGGGTAGTGATTAACCTGCGAGCGATGGTAAATAGGGGGGGTTGATAAAAGAGCAAGAAAAAGGGAGGACAAACAGAGAATAAAAGTCTCTGAAGCTTTAAAAAGAAATATAACTCAATAATCAATGAATAAAATTCAACCCACAAGCCGGGTTTAAATAGCTAAAAAGAACTAACCTAGATAACCTAGAAATTCTATCTTCTTATCCAAATTTGCCCAAATTGGCAAATTTTGGTCCAATAGAAAAACTTATCTAATTCTAAAATAACTAAACAAAACAGATAACTCCTAAAAATCCGAGTTCAAATCGGATTCATATCCTATCCTAAATTGGCATACGAAGTATTGCCAAAATTAGAAAAAAAACACCGAGAAACGAAGAAACGACGGGGAAAATAGTGGATTTTGAGGATGAAGGAAAGGTCCATCAAGCAAAGTCTGGATGGATCCCACGTGCGCGTCGAGATGAGCTTTCCAAATTGGGTTCAGCGCGCGAATCCGATATCGGTAGCCAAAGTTATGACCAAAATACCGAAACGTGTCCAAAGTGCTCCCCAATTCCGGACTTGGATCGATCACCTCCCGCCTTTACGTCGGTCCGCCAAGTCGTGGTATGCCAAAGCTCTCATGGTGCAATCAGACAGCTTGGCATCGTCTGACTCCGGCTCTCCTGCATAAGCCTCCCCGGGTTCGAAAGAACTCACCCTCAAGTTCGTAATAGGATCAGTCGACTCCACAAAACAAGGGCTCAGATGCTTCACATTGAAGATGTCGGAGGTCTTCAAATAACTGGGAAGGCGCAACCGGTATGCATTGTCATTGATCTTCTGCAGCACTTCACAGGGTCCGATCTTTCGTTTCTTCAGCTTGTTATACTCACCCATAGGGAAGCGATCTCGAGTGAGGACAACCCACACTAAGTCGCCCTCATCGAACAACACCTGATGCCGCCGCTTGTCTGCATTCATCTTGTACTTGGTATTACTCTCCTGAATAGCTGACTTGACCTGCTCATGAATAACCCGAAGGTGCTTAGCCACCTCATCAGCTCAAGGGTAAACACGACCAATTCGTGGGACGGGGGTGAGATCAAGTACTCCTGATGGGTTCCGCCCATAGACAACCTCGAATGGGCTCAAGCCGGTAGTCCGATACTTTGATCTATTGTAGGCGAATTCTGCTTGAGGTAGTGCCAGATCCCACTACTTCGGTTTCGTTTCAGCCAAACTCCTCAATAGGTTGCCCAAACTCCGGTTCACCACTTCAGTCTGGCCATCTGTCTAGGGGTGGTATGCACTGCTAAAGTTCAACTGCGTCCCCAATTTTCCCCATAAGCTTCTCCAGAAGAGGCTAACGAACTTGGTGTCATGATCAAATGTGATGGAGCGAGGGACACCATGCAAGCGAACAACCTTTCGAAAGTAAAGATGTGCAATGCGGGTAGCATCCATAGTCTTCCGACAAGCTACAAAATGAGCCATCTTGGAAAATCTGTCAACCACCACCATGATAGAGTCTGAGGCCCGCTGGGTACGAGGGAGGCCCAAAACAAAATCCATACTGACGTCAAGCCAAGGGGCTTCAGGGACTGGCAAGGGAGTGTACAGGCCTGCGTTGGTGAGAACTCCTTTGGCCCGCTGACACACAAAGCAGCGCTCCACAAAGTGAGCCACGTCGCTAGACAACTTCGGCCAATAAAAGTCTGTAGCTATGAGGGCGTAGGTCTTATCACGACCAAAGTGCCCCTCATTATGGAGTTCGCTCATGATCTGCTGTCGCAATGAACAGTCGGGGATGCACAGCTGCAGGCCACGAAACAGGTAACCGTAATGCAAACTAAAATCGTGACGATGTCCATCGGTTACCTCCTGAAGGATTCGCCAGAAGGAAGGATCATCCGCATACATATCCGTGAAAGCTTCAAACCTTGCAACTTTGGCGCTCATTGTGGTGAGAAGAGAACTGCGGCGGCTCAATGCATCTGCTACACGGTTGAGGCTTCCTGCTTGATGCTTCAGAGTAAAGGTGAACTCTTGCAAGTACGCCACCCACTTAGCATGCCGCCTGCTTAGTTTGTGTTAGCCATTGATGTACTTCAGGGTTTCATGATCGGTGAACATGATGAACTCCTTCTGTATGAGGTAGTGGCGCCAATGCTTCAGCAACTGTACTATGGCATAAAACTCTAGGTCATAAGTGGAGTAGTTCTTCTTCGACCCCGACAGCTTCTCGCAAAAGAAAGCTACCGGTCGTCCTGACTGGCTCAGAACACCTCCAACGCCAACTCCAGATACATCACAATTGACCTTGAATACTTTGTCGAAGTCGGGAAGTGCGAGGCGGTGCTTGATCATCTTACATTTGACGGTGGAAGCTAGTTTCGGCCTCATCCGTCCACTTGAAATCATGCCCCTTGAGACACTCGGTGATGGGGGCAATCAACGTGCTAAAGTTCCGGATGAATCTTCTGTAGAACGAGGCCAGCCCATGGAAGCTTCGAACATCATGCAAGGTCCTCGGTCTGGGCCACTCCAAGATTGCATCGATCTTTGATTGATCTGCATGAACACCGTCAGTAGAAACAACAAAACCAAGGAAGGTCACAGAAGTGGTGAAGAAGGAACACTTCTTTCGGCTAAGGAACAGGAGCTCCGTTCTCAGCAACTCAAAGACAACGCGAAGGTGGTCAAATTGTGAGGACCAACTCAGACTATAGATGAGGATGTCATCGATATAGACCACCACAAAATTGCCCATAAACGGTCGAAAAACCTGGTGCATGAATCGTATGAATGTGCTGGGGGCGTTGACAACCCAAAAGGCATCACCATCCACTCGTACAGTCTATGCTATGTCTTGAACGTCGTCTTCCACTCATCTTCAGGCTGTATTCTAATCTGGTGGTATCCGCTCTTCAGATCGATTTTTGAGAAGACCTTCGAGCCGGATAGCTGATCCAACATGTCATCCAGGCGGGGGATGGGGTAGCGGTACTTGATGATAATTTTATTGATTGCTCGGTTGTCTATACACATGCGCCACGAGCCATCCTTCTTTGGCACCAACAGGGCTGGAACTGCACAGGGACTCATGCTCTCTCAGATGTAGCCGTTCCTTAATAACTCCTCCACTTGCCGCTGCAATTCCTTTGCCTCCTTAGGACTGAGGCGGTATGCTGGTCGGTTCGGCAAGCTCGATCCTAGGACAAGATCTATCTGGTGTTGGATGTCCCTCATAGGTGGGAGTCCCGGGGGAAGTTCCTCTGGAATCAAGTCCGCAAACTCCAAGAGCAACTGTTGCACTTCTATTGGCAGATCTGGATCCATGTCTGTGGTACTATGCATGCAAGGTAGCAATGCATAGACTACATCGCCCTACTTGATTCCGCTTAAAAATCTGGACATAGAAAGTAGGTTAGTATTGGTTACCGGAGCAGGATACTTTTCTTCTCGGCGGGGTGCCAACATAATCTTTTTTCCCTTGATGCTGAGGGAATAAGTATTCTTCCTTCTATCATGGACCACGCTCCGATCATACTGTCATGGTCGCCCCAATAGTAGGTGACAGGCATCCATTGACACGACGTCGCACCATGCATTGTCAAAATACCTCTGCCCAATAGAGAAAGACACGAGACATCGCCGATCTACTTTTACCTCGGTGCCTTTGCTCAACCATAATAGATTGTAGGACTTCGGATGTCGCTCTATCTTCAACTCCAACTTCTAGATAGCGTCTTCAGACACCACTTTCTCACAACTACCGCTGTCGATGATCACCTTGCAAACCTTGTGGGCCACTGGGCAGGTGGTGTGGAAGATGTTGTTTCTCAGCCAGTCGTCCCTTGATTCATCCTTGGGTGCCAGCAGACTCTTGCGAACAACGAGGGTCTCATGGCCATACCCAATCAAAGACGTCACCAAAATTTCATCATCATCGCCATAATCATCATAAACTGGTTCCTCAGCCTCCTCAGCCTCGATCTCTTCAATCATCAGGTTCTTGCCCTTATGACTAGCAGGTTTCCGACACTCGGGTGATTTATGCCCCTACTCACCACATCTATAACAATGAACTCCACAGTTAGAACTACCTGACGGTGCTTGGTGGACTGGGTGGGGTGCCTGAGGGCGAGCGGTCCGGCTACTTTCATCGCTCCTGATTGGTGGTCTTCTATTCTGCTGCTTTTCAACAGTGAGGGCGCGTTGGTATGCCTCCGAAACAGTCCATAATGAGTGTAGACTGAGAACATCTTGTAGTGGTTGGCGCAGACCTCCCAGATATCGAGCCACCAGTTTCTCCTCCGTCTTGGATAAGTCGTTCCGCGTGATCAATTGGTATAAGTCCTCTGTGTACTCATCTACCGATCTTGCGCCCTGTCTCAACGTATGAAGTCGTTGAAACAAGGTCTGGGTGTAGCCGAAGGGGAGGAAGTGCCCTTTCATTTTCTTCTTCATCTTGTCTCAATCAACGATCTTTGGTTTATCTTGCCGATCCCGTGAACGCCGCAGCTGCTCCCACCACGCGGATGCTCGGCCCTTCAACTTGATGGCAACTAGCTTCACCTTTAGATGATCAGGGACCTCCTTGTACTCAAATATCCTCTCGACCTCGTTAAGCCAGTCAATGAAGACTTCAGCATGTAGGGTTCCAGTAAATTCGGGCAACTCTACCCGAAAGCCGAGATCTCCGTGACGCTTCTCTCGTGCACGGTGCTCTCTGGACTGCCCACGCCGGGAATAGGGGTTAACGAAGGTGGACTCGGAGTCGTGGTCTGAAATCTCACGATCACCCAAATCTTGCACCGCCAACCGTTGAGTCAACTCCACTACTTGTCTCTGCAGATCCTCGTTCATCGCTTCCAAGGCGATTGGGTCTCGAGACGGACCTTCCTCTACCGGAAAATGTCCACCATGACGACCACCACGGCCACCACGGCCTCCAGCCATTGATGCCGAGGCCACAGGAAGAAGATGATCTCTGATACCAACTGACGCCGAACAGGGTAGTGATTAACCTGCGGGCGGTGGTAAACAGGGGGATTGATAAAAGAGCAAGAAAAAGGGAGGACAAACAGAGAAGAAAAGTCTCTGAAGCTTTAAAAAGAAAATATAACTCAATAATCAATGAATAAAATTCAACCCACAAGCCGGGTTTAAATAGCTAAAAAAAACTAACCTAGATAACCTAGAAATTCTATCTTCTTATCCAAATTTGCCCAAATCGGCAAATTTTGGTCCAATAGAAAAACTTATCTAATTCTAAAATAACTAAACAAAACAGATAACTCCTAAAAATCCGAGTTCAAATCGGATTCATATCCTATCCTAAATTGGCATACGAAGTATTGCTAAAAATTGAAAAAAACACCGAGAAACGAAGAAACAACGGGGAAAACAATGGATTTTGAGGATGAAGGATCAAGCAAAAGCTTGATGGACCCCACGTGCGCGTCGAGACAAGCTTTCCGAATTGGGGTTGAGCGCGCGAATCCGATATCGGTAGCCAAAGTTATGGCCAAAATACCGAAACGTGTCCAAAGTGCTCCCCAATTCCGGACATGGCTCGATCACCTCCCGCCTTTATGTCGGTCTGTCAAGTCATGGTATGCCAAAGCTCTTATGGTGCAATCAGACAGCTCGGCATCATCTGACTCGGGCTCTCCTGCATCAATGGAGGAAACTGCAGAGAAACTCGATGTCGTCATTGGTGAGGTACCAGTAATAATGCATCCATGCAAACATCTCCCGAACATACTCCTTCGACTTGAAACTCTATATCAGCTTTATAACCTGCAGGTTGCGCACGTCAATCAATAGGTGCTTCGCAAGGTTGTAGCCCTTCATCGCATATATATAGTACCCCCTCTACAACACCACATCAGAGAAACCAATCCCAAAACTAAACCCTAGCTCCAATCGAACATAAAACAAAGGAAAAGAGGAGGAGAAGCATGATGCCTTGGAAGAATTACTTGCTGATCTCATGGCGACTCTTCTTCGAGATGATCTATAAAAAAACGTATAGATAAATCAAGAAAGAGAAAAGTGAAAACCCTACTAGTTTGGAAGAGGTAAAGAAAGTTCTCAAATTTACCCGGGCTGAAACAAACCCCATGGTATTCCTTCCTCCGATCTCAGTTGGCGTAAAGGTGGAGGCAAAGGTGTGGGTAGTGGAATAGAAACAAACATGAAGTTATTATACTCTTTAAAATTGAAAAATCTAAATTTTTGAGAAAATTTCAAAATCTCAATCTAAATTTTTTTAATTTTTAAAATTAAAATTATCTATAATCGATATACTTATAAATAATTTTAAAAATTAAAAATACTCCTCTTAGTAATATAGATAGACCTTTTAAAATTAAAACATCCGATGAAAAAATTTCAAAATCTCACTCTAGTTTTTTTTAATTCAAAATTAAAATTATATCTAACTAGTAGACTCTTATAAATATATAGATAGATACATTTTAAAATTAAAAATACTCTCGCTTAGTAATGTAGATAGACTTTTTAAAATTTAAAAATCCAAAATTGTGATAAAATTTCATAATCTAATATTTTTTTGATTTTTTTAAAAATTAAAATTATGTCCTATAGACTCCCATAAATATATAGATAGATGGATACTTTTAAAATTAAAAATACCCTCATTTAAAAATATAGAAAGATTTTTAAAATTTAAAAATTCTACAATTTTAAGAAAATTTCAAAATACTACCCTAATTTTCTAATTTTTTTGTATTTCTAAAAATTTAAATTAGACTCTCTTTTGCTTAGATAGATTTGTGAAATTTTATAGTTTGGCCCCTTAGCTTTTTATAAATTATCATATAGTATAAAAAATATATATTTTTCAGAAAATATTTGTAAAAATCTTTAGTTTGGCTTGGTTTTTTACAAATTAGTATATATAGTATAAAAAATTATAAATTTATAAAAATATTTGTAAAGAATCTATTGTTTAGCACCAAAAATAATTCTTTTTTACTTGGCCCCTAAAAAAAATCCTGTTAGCTAGTAGGATTTTTATTGACGACAATGTTAGTAACAAAAGGTAATGGATTATGTGACGAAGAACTTTCCAGTCACAACTATTGAAAATAATAGTGATTAAAATATGACTTGTCACAATTACATTTCATAACGAAAAGTTTTGTCACAAAAGATTGTTAGATTGAGTGACATGCAACTTTCTCATTACAACAAATAAAAATTGTAGTGTCAAAAATATATTTTGTCACAAATATACTTCATTCACGCCAATATTTCTCAATCACAAAGGTATCTACATTATAAGTGACAATTTTATTCTAACAAAACAGTTTTCAACACGATTAATATATTAATTGTGATAATTCATTTGTGAAAGACTTTAAATCGTCACAATTATTAATATATTAGTGACATAGAAATAAGGCATCACAATTAAATATAACAATTGTGCCACATAATTATTTTGTCACAATAAACTTTATATTTGTGACAAAATGATTTGGAGTCACAAAAAAAAATCGTCACTATATGTGTCACGCCCTGACCCGGATTCCGGGACCCCGAGCACGTGAAAAGACCCGCTGTAACCAAGTAAGGCGCACCTCACTCGGCTATAAGGCCTCAGTAAGTAACAGCAGATAACATAAAGTCAAAATAAATATCTCAAATAGCGTAAAACGAGTCTCAGAGGAAACAAAATAAAATAAGTGGGTCCAGATGCCCTACAAAAGTCAGGCCCTAAATGGGTCCTGCAAAATAAAAGTCTCTCACACCAAGAAATAGAAAGAGATCCTCGGACCTCAGCAAAATACCCCGACCCTTGATCGGCTCCTGAGCTCAAGTCTCCTACTCATCAGGATCTGAAAAAGAAAGAACAAGTGCGTGAGCTTTCGGATGGAAAGCCCAGTAAGTACCCCTGCGAAAATAATAATATCAATAAAAATGATAAAAAAAACAAGTCAAATAAAGGGGACACGCCCCTCAAATCCATCCCTAGGAGTCTACCACAAACAAGAATGACGGTACGACCCCTAACTACAGCAGCTCTTGAGCTCTATAACGAGTTCCAAAAGAAAGCTCATCAAGACGTTTTCTCCAGCCACCACCATTAGCAACTTGCTGGATCTCGACCCTCCTGTCATGCGGCCCTCAGTTCACATGTCGATAGCGCCACCTCTCATACGTGTCGACACAGCCAGCGAACCATCCCCACTGACGGAAAGGACAACCAGAGTATCGTCCCTCTGGCATGGCAAGCCAAAACGTCAGGGTATTGCGTCCCTGAACGTTTCCCAAACGGAGTCCCCACACTCCACTGAAATCCGGGCGGAAGACTAAACAACAAAGTAGGGATACCAACATCCCGAAACAACCAAGCATGCTCAAAAGAATTCCAAAAAAATAAAGAAAGCATGTATGGTCTTAAAAAGGCAATAATATCAATGATATAAGCAAAGCCAAAGAAACTCCGAAGAGTGGGTATGAGGCAGGTGTACTTACCTGAAATCACAAAGTCAGGAGTTCCAAGGAACTAACTCCCTGTGCCTCTATATACGTCAAACCTGATAGTGAATCCCGATATTAGTAATGTCAACATCGTATGATTCAAGATGTGTATGCAAAATGCTCTAATTGGGCCCAACCCAACTTAATGGGCCTTCCTTGAATTTCTAAGTCATTCTCTTAATTGTCCAAGCTAGACTATAAAATAGATCTAGACCCAATCTAAATCCAATCTGATCAAACCTAACCAAATGAATTGGTTTATTTTATTTCAAACTAGGTCCCATTAGACCCAATCATCACTTGATTTGATCACACCAATATAATTTAAATCTAAATCCGGACCCAAGCCAGCTAACAGGTTGGCCCAACCCAATCCCTTTTTAATCGATCTAATCCAACCAGTTTGACTTAAATATAGATCCGAACCCAACCATGATTTGGTTTATTATTAAACTTGATTGAACCAAACCAGTTTCTTAATAGATTCAAATCGGTTTTAATTGACTAAGCCTAACCACATTAACTAACTTAGCCCTTGAGTCAACTTGATCACTATTAACTAATTGATTAAAGTGATTATTTTTAATTATCACTAATCCTATTGCTTCTCTTCCACAGCCGTGCCTCGACGGAGAGAGAAGCAGCGCCCCAGTCGCCTGCCGCAATCTCCTGCAGTCCCGAGACCAGTCTGCGGTCTCTCGCCACCTGGTCTTCGTCGCTTGGTGAAGCTCCTGTGCACCGTGGCCATCATTTGGAGTGGAGAACCGCAGGCCACCTCCTCCCACACCAGAGTTTGGCCTTCCGTGGCCTGTCTCCCTCCTTTTCATGTCATCCAGTCCCTCAACAGAAATCAGACGAGGGTCTGCTAGCCCCTCCGGTGTCTACTCCCCTAACCTAAGTGCTAGCATGCAACCAAGAATAACGGAGAAGAAGAAAAATAATACTCACAGTGAGCTCCGGCGTGGAACTGTATGTCAGAACTTCCTCGTTGAAGCCTCGCTCCTCCCCGTGGGCTCCCCACGGCTCCTCTGCGATCTCGAAAGGTTGCTGGCTTCGCTCCTCGGTCTGACTCCAGCTTGGCTGATGGTGGCCAATCGAGGAAGAAGAAGATGGAGGAAAGGAGAAGAGGAGCTGTGCTTTTAGAGCTCCTCTACGTGGGCTTTTATAGGGTGTTGGGGGTCCAAACTAAGGAGATGGCGATCTCTTGATTGAGGATTCGCCATGCAACTCATCTACAATCTTTCCAAAAGGGTCTCTTTCCATAACCGGCGATGGGTTAGGGTTCCTCTCGCGGCGGCGCACGTTGGAAGCGATGGAGAAATGAGACGACTGCCTCGAGATCGAGCTTCTGATCAGATAAACGGTGACCACTCCATCATGCCTCGGATATGTGTTTTGTTCAGATGAATGGTGACCATCGCTCCACAACGGACGGTTGGATTCAACGCTCTTGCCTCGGACTTACGTGCTAGGCAGAGATCAACGGCAAGGATTAAATCATCCTAACGAACAGATCGAGAGTTGAGATTTAATTCTATGCCTCGGGCTTACTCACTCTCCAAGATCAACGGTGGAGATCATCGCACCCTTTGAAAAGAGATGGAGGGCTGAGATTACCAGTTACGCCTCGAACTTATATTCGATCTCATGATCTTATAATCCTAGTCATCGATTCACTTAACTATTCCTCTCTCTGCATGGTTTCCATGGCTTTTGACAAATAACCCCCCCTGCACTTTCATACTTTTCCATACAGGTCCCTCCCCGTGAAAGAGAGAAAATATCATTCTAGTCCTTAGACTCCCTTGATATTACAATCTAGTCCTTTTCTCAGAGAAACATCAAATCCCTTTTAAGTCCCTAGTTTCTTCTAGTTTACAAAATAGTCATCTGGTTGTGAGAAGAGTGCAATTTCATTCTAGTCCCCCAATCTTTATAAAATTGCGAATTCATCCCTAACAGCCACAACTAACTCCAAGTTTAGGAATTTATCAAATTATTCTTTCTCTTCCAATCAAGCCCAAGTAATTTCCAAACTTGGAAATTTCCTTTAATTGATTTAATCAATCACCAACCTATCATCATGAGTTTATTCCAAAAAAAATTTATTTATTCCTTTCTAAGTTTCCCAATCACATTTAATTACCAAAAAGTCATTGGTAAACCCAATTAAAACTAAATTAGGGTTTCACTTAATAAACCTTCCCAAATCAAGTAAATCAATTTATTTCAATTACCAAAATATTAAAAATCCATTTATTCAAGATAATAGAAATCATGGATTTCACGATATGTCTTCATTCTTGTATTGTACCTAGGCCTTGTATCTGAGTGGGGAGCGCCTCTACTTGGGTATGGTCGATCTGCTCATGTGCCCGAGGCCTGGGATCCGGGTCGGGGCATGACAAAACCTGAGACCAATGAAAGGAGAGCTTGCCACAATGCTTCAAATGGTACACATCATGGAATTGGAAATTTTTCAACGACATCTTCAAGCAACACATGTGGCTCTTATGGTAACAAGCATAAAAGCAGAGGTAGATTAGTAGAGTTTGATGATTTTGTAAAACAGAATGATACTTTACAACCTATGAAGAATGAGTTGGAGATTTATTTGGAAGAAGGTGTTGTGAGATTTAATACTAAGGCTGATTCTACATTTGATGTCTTAGGTTGGTGGAAGATCAATGTTGTGAAATTTCCTACTCTTTCAAAGATGGCTTTTGATACACTCTCAGTACCTTTTACTATAGTTGCCTTAGAGTTTGCATTCAATGCCTGAGGTAGAGTGCTAGACAAATATCGAAGTTCTCTTGTTCCTAAGACAGTTGATGCACTAGTTTGTACTTCGGATTGTCTTAGAGCCGAGCATGGAAATATGAAAGCCAAGGTAAAGAGTTCAATTGTTTTCAAATTTATTTATATCACTACTTTTAATTTCTATTTGTTTTTGTTTTTGTTGTTATTTTTATTGTAGAATGAAAAGAAAGAAGATGAACTTTGGATAAAGATTCCTGAAAGTACACTTGAATATTAATGTTTCTTGTAACTATAATAGAAGGTGACTAGTATGCCTTATTTTGTATTTATTATTATTATTTTGGTGATCTTTATGTTTTTCATTATTAGAATCAAAAGGTAGGTGATCAACTTGGTTATTGGTTCATATGGTAGAAGGTATGATTATATAGTTTTAAATTTGAACTTGAACACTATTATTTTATTAGTTTTTTATTCTATGATTAATTTATTTATTTTTAGTTGCTATTGGATGATCAAGATGAAGCTTGCAAGTTACAAGTTCATAAATGATCAAGTCTTCATCAAATTTTAAGCATTTGGTTTATGTTAAATTTTTCTATTTGTGATTTATAAATTTGTAATGGGCCTAATGGCCAATCGAGTAGAACTCGAGCTTTCGAAATTAAAATCAAGCTGAGCTCGAGCTAATTTTGAGCTAGAGCTCGAGCTAGGCTATTTCGAGGGGATTTCGAGCTGGGACCAACCCAATCAAGCTCGGCTCGTTTACAACACTAGCCATATCATCCTTATTCCAAAGAACAACTCCCAAACCATTATAATGGACTATAGACCGATCAACTTACTAAACTGCTTAGTTAAAATCATCTTAAATATGTTGGCAACTTGCCTAGGAGGGGTAATTTGTGAGCTTGTAATTGAGTCCCAAACGACCTTCAATAATATCCTCTCCATCCAGGATACTATTGTCATAATAGAGGAACTCATATTCAACCTCAAAAATAGTAGTGTAATGGCTGCCCTAATCAAGATCAATTTTGAGAAGGCACTTGACATGGTAGACTGAGAATTTTTTTCTTGAAGTAGCGAGGCTCGTCATTTTGGCCTTAAGTGGAAAAGTTATATGAAAATGCTTCTCTCCTCCAAGGCAAAGTTCATAATCAATGGGGAACCATCTAGTTGTATTAGACATCAGTGGGGTCTTCAGCAGGGTGACATGCTCTTAAGTACTATTTGTTCTTGCAATAGATGTCTTCAACATAATATTAAAGCATGCTTCAAGAGCTAACATTTTTAGAGGTTGTCGCATTAGTATGGACGACAATGATGACATCTCCTTCCTACAATTCACAAATGATCTTTTTGTATTCTACTTTGGGACCTTACACACTTTAGGATCCTCAAGCTTATTGTCTACCTTTTTGAGGGACTATCTGTCCTCTTCATCAACCCTAGAAAGAACAACATTATCCCCATCAAGACAACATATCACAAGCCTGATGACCTTTCTTGTTTGATTAATTGCCCTATTGGGTCCCTCTCAATCAACTACCTCAAGTTACCCATCTCTAGAAGCAAACCTAAGTATGAGAGTTGGATATGGCTCATTGAAAAAATCCTAGACCCAGTTCCTCTTCCTTGGGGGACAAATCATCTCAATCAACTAGGTATTCTCGATCATCTGAGCTACTGGATATCCATCTATGAGCTCCCCTTTTGGGTGGTGCACTGTGTTAATTCCCATCAATGAGACTTCCTTTGGAGGTGAATAGCCCATAATACTAGAACCTATAAGCTCGTTTGTTACGGTGCCTTTGTCAGTTAAAAGAACAAGATGGATGAGGTATCTTGGTCTTACAGGCATTTAGTTTCGTCTTCCTCGACAAATGGTGGTGGAAGATTCTTTCAGGAGTAGTAGGAGTCTACCAAATTTTTTTTGAAGCACATCTATTTAAACAAATCCTTTATGGACATGTTCCATCCGATACCTGCTAGTGGCTCATTCTTTTAGCAGAAGATTCACCACATCCACTCCACAGTCTGTAAAATCCAAGAATTTGCCTACTTTGGAATAAGTATTTTATATTAAAGAATATAGGATAATTAAAATAGTCCCTAACTTAATTAAGTTCATAGATTAAGATTTTAAAAAGAGGGGGAAAATTAATTTAAAATATAAATTTATGATAATGGGGTCTGCAAGGGCTTTTCGGTAAATTTTAAAGGATGAGGGACCAAGAGGAAATTTGGTCTCTCTTACAGTAGAGGAACAAAAAGGTAAATTAAATAAACTCAAGGACTTCTGGATAATTGTCCAGAGAAAAACTCTTATAGAAAGGGTTCAACGGTCAGGATTAGATTATCTTAGATCTGTGTAGATCTCGAAGAGTTATAACGGCCCATGTGGAGCCACGTGTCGAACAGGTAACCAATCCATCTGATTGTGTTTGGATCCGAGGCAAAGCAGAAGGAGACCGGTGAGGATAAACTCATGGTACGGGCGTGTGAGAACAGTCCATCTTAGGATTCGGCTCCAGTTTGAGACATGGTGGCTTAATCGAACCGTTAGTCGGAATTGGATCCCAGCCGTTGATCAAGGAAGTGGTCGATCCGAGACCTTCCGATTTAATCGGAGCCGTAGATGTCGATCAAATGATCTCCACCTCTCATCTGTGAAACCAGATCCCGAGGCACAACCTTCGCTCCTCTGAAACGGCTGAGAGCGCTGCCGTGCATCTTCTCCGGCCGTTACGAGTTGAGGAGCCGGCCGTTACTCGCGTGAAGGCCAGTTGTCGCCCACGGTTGCAGTAGCTGACAAGAGTTGTCTCCTCGACTCCCTGGGCCTATAAAAAATTTAGTCGTGGCTCGAGCCATTACACTGAGTTTGAGAGGCAGAGAACTACAGTGAGCTATTCCGGCGAGCGGTGATCGAGCTGAGGAAGGTGTGTCCGACCGCAGGTTTACGTCCTTTGTCGGAACGTCTCCACGAGAAGGAGGAGGTCGGGGAAGCGTGTGGCTTCAACGTGCAGCACAGTGTGTACGCATGACCGAGCTCGCCAAAGGAGAAAACAGAACTCGTAGACGGTCAGAGAGCTTCTGTGGAGGTGTTCGTCGTCTACGGCTCACCGGTAAGCACTTCTCCTCCCTGCCTAAATAACTAAGGCCTTGCATGCATGCTGGCGTTGGTGGTGCTCGTCGGAGAAGAGGATGGAGTCCCGACTATCGGTAAAGGTGAAGGAGAGGTGGAGCCTGTAGTCTCCACGGACGGACGCAGTGCGTCAAGGGTGACCCTAGCCGAGGCAAGCAGTATGCGGGTGGGGTTCCGGCCGCCAACGGGCTCACCGGAGCTCCTCACGGGATATTGCGTGGGTGCAGCTGGGGAAAGAAGACGATTATAAAAAAAAATTACTTTGATTTTTTATTAAAAGAATTAATCAAATTGGTAACCTTGGTACTGACCAATAGGATAGAGATTAATTAAGATTAAATGATTTAGTTTTGGATTGATTGGAAAATCAAATACTTTAGTTTTGATTAGTTTATTAATCAAATTAAATACTTTGGTATTAAATATTTGATAAAATACTATTTGGCTAGGGTTAGCCCGTTAACAAGTAAGTTTGGACCACCCGAGTCAATCAAATTGATTTATCTAGGTTTGATTAAATGATTAATCAAATAAGATGATTGGGTCAACCTAATTATGATAACTAGATAAAAAGGCTAACCAGTTAATGTGGCTAGGATGGTTAATTGAGTTAATTAATCTAAGGTGCCTAAGTTAGTCCATGGGACTAACTCAAATAGGTTAGGCTCAGTTAATTGATTCAGTTAAGTAATGTTGAATTAGAAAAAAAAAAAAAAGAAGAAAAAGAATGAGGGTTGCAAGGGGTGGGAATCGAACCTTGAACCGCTCAAGTATGATTGTTGGGCCTTAACCCATGGGGACATGGCTAGCCACGTAATAAAAGGTTGGTGCTTTTAATAATTAAGGCTAGGCCTGTCGAGTCCAATGGGACAACGGACCCATTTAAATGGGCCTAAATTGATTAAAATACTTAAACTTAGTTTGAAAAGTCGTTAAGTTGACCAATAGACCTAGGTTGATCAAGTTAATATTTGAAAGTCAATTAGGGTCTTGGAGTGTAAGGAGAAGGTTGGTAACCAAGTAGATGGTCCTATAGGATCCGTTGATGGGCCTAGGCCCATCGAGAGCGAGTGTTGTGCATGTGCATCTAGAAACCTAGGGTTTTATTAGAATATTGGCTCTAATAGAAACTCTATCCTCAGATATTCCCGGGGAGTCTTAGAGACACTACAGGAGGAGACTAGGAGGGTTTCTAGTTCTAGAAAGAGGTAAGTACACTTGCCTTGTACCTACTCTTCGGAGTTTTCTTGGCTTTGTTGTTATCATGTTGATAGTTGCTTTATCATACATGCTATCTTTATGATTTAAATTCCTGTTGAGCATGTATGTTTGTTTCGGGATGTTGGTATCCCTGTTTGTTGTGGTCTACTGCCCGGACTCAGTGGAGCGTGGGGGCTCCGTTAGGGAAATGTTTAGGGATGGGACACCATGGCATTTCTGCTTGCGGTGCTAAAGGGGCGATGCTCTGGTTGTCCTACCCATCAGTGGGAATGATACGCTGGCCGTTTTAACACGTATGAGAGGTGGTACTACCGACTTATGACCGGAGGGTCGAACGACCAGAGGGTCGTATTCTGGCGTAAATTTGAATATCTTGGCCAGGGAGTGATCTTTGAGCTTCTCCTTCAAACTTCGGCCTGAGCACGAGGGTTTTACATTGATAGGGGTCACACTGTTGTCTTTAGTTGTGGTAGACCCCTAGAGATGTTTTCTTAGGGACGTGGTCCCATTGTTGACTTGTTGTTATATTATGTCTTTATAACCCTGCAGGGGTCCTTACTGGGCTTTCCATTCGAAAGCTCATGCATTTGTTCTTTCTCTCTTTTAAAGATCCCAAGGTTTAGAGGCCGGTGCTGAGGAGGTTGTCTGGTGGTTGTTTAGGAGGTCCGAGGTCTGAGGGTCTCCCTTGTCTTTTCTTTTGAGAGTTGTTTTTATGTAGGACCCGTATAGGGACCAGACTTTGTATAGGGCCTATGGACCCTTATGACTCTATGTTCTTTTGGACTTGAGTATGATTTTATTATGGTTTGTTATCTGCTTGTTTACACTCAGGCCTTGTGTTCGAATGGGTCTCGTCTCCCTTTTGAATACGGCCAATCTGTTGACGTGCCCGAGGTCCCTGGATCCGGGTTAGGGCGTGACACAGTCCTTGTTAACACTATATCAAAGTATGGTAATACATCTAAGTTAAATTACTGACATGATAATTAAACCTAGGTGAGATCTCTATGGAACCTTCGACCTTCCTTCCTTACACATGCTTGTGGGTCAAACTTCGTACTCAATTGCGTCTATTATACAGAAGCTTAGGAGTGCCCTTTTGCATCCTACTGTTGTGGCCTCTTATTCTCGAGTGCTCCCATAATCCTTAGAGTCTCATATCTTGTGTCAACCAATTGTCACTATCAAATGGATCGGACATTAGGGCTTGTGAAGTAACGGCTAACCAGAGGTTTTCCATACAGTCCCTAAACCCTAACAACTAAAACTCAAGCATTTTATATGGTAACGTGGGTTAACAAGATCCTCTTAGACAATAACCTTGCAAAGAAAAAATGGAGAGGAGATCGGATGACATGCTTCTTTTGTGATAATGGGGAAAAATCAATAACCCACTTATTGATACTTTGTCCCATGGCGAGTAGAATCTCACATCCACCAAATTTTTGGAATGAGCGCTAAACCTAGGTAGTATAAGACTTGTAGGGCATCCCCGGCTTAAACCTAGTGGACAAGCAATGAAGGATGGGTTGAGACTTGGTTGTCTGTTTGGACTTTATGATTGAGCGAAATAGAAAATGTTTTCATAATAAATAACATGTTTATATAAAATTGATTCTTCATATTAATTTTTTCCTTCTCTCCTGATTTAAGGCAGTGCATGCGTCAGTACAGCTCAAGCTGGTGGAAGCAGATCCCCTCATTTAGCTAAGTCTGACTTTCAATTAGGAGGCGATATATGGTCCTTAAATTGCACATTGTAGGAATGGACAAAGACTTCTCCGAGTGGTTTTATGGTTTTTATTTTTCTATTGACTTTTTAAATATCCTACTTTAATTTTATATTTGTATCCCAATTTTTTTAATGTACTAATGTGATTTTATCACTTTTATTAAAATAAATAAATAAACAAAATCTTAATTAAAAAAAAAGTCGGAAGTTTGTAAGAGTATTATACATCCCTTTCAAAGAGCCCTACTTGAGTAGGAGTATTCTTTATCTGGCATGTGTGCATTGGCTGACAACACAACAGGGCATCAGCTAAAAGTGACAAATGCAACTGTGAACCTTTGGAAATATGCCTCTCATTAATGATAATTTTAACTCAATATTTTGGAGTCCTCTTTAATTCTAAGAAATATTCTTAAATTATAAAATTGCTCTTTTGAAAGTTTTTAAAAAGAAAAGGTTTTTAATTGGCAAAAGTTATAAGAAAATATTTCAAGAAAAAACACTTTTTAAAAATATTCAGTTATATTAATCAAAATACTTGAAAAAAAAAACCATACATTTTTATCTTATTGAAAATACTTTTTTCTTTTTTTTTTACTAGAATCCTAACATAAGGTGTCCAGAAAATCTTGCAACTCTTATATAGAGAAACAATTTAATTAAGATGAGATACAAAGTGGAAGGAATATTTGAACAGCTAGCGGTATATATGGGAGAATGTTGAATCCAATTCCTCTCGACTAATAATAAATGGTTGGTTGCATTTTTGGCTTGCTTTACGGCTGGCCACATGCTTTCTTTCATTACGTCAAAGTTACACCAAATTGCTCATAATTAGGACGACCTTATAATTATTATTTCCTAACTCTTAATTATATATCTCGTTAGTTATTTATATTTATTTGCTGGTTAGCTCTTCCTAGTTGTTATTGCATCACTTTCCTTCAACCAACTACTGGCAGGGGACAGCCTCCAAACTCTCATGTACGAATTGTTTTTATTTATTTATTTATTTTAAGTTTTTTATCCGTCACTTCTTAAAAACGAGTGAAGTAACTAATTACCCTCTAAATTCTTAATAATATCCTATAACTCTTTATTTTATTTTATTTTACTTGCTATTTTCTAAACTAAATTTTTTTTATTCTAATTTGAATTATGTAAAACTTATTATTATAATATTTGTACAATGACCATTTTAATCTTTTTATATATCATATCTTTTTTAATTAATTTTTTCTCATATTCTTAGATGAAATTTAGTGACTCAAAAGAAACATTATGCACTTAATTATAATATATTTTATATTTTATTTTATTGAGAATCGAATTTTTTTTTATTTTACTTTGAATATTTTACAAATAATTATTTTTTACATATCATTAAAAATTAAATAAAAATATAAGCTCATATCATATTTTATTTGTTTATAAATTAAACATAAATTTATTTTTAGTTCGGTTAATAAAATCATAATTTGCTTATAACCTATTTCAAAATATTTTTAATTATTTATTAATTATGGATAGATATCAACCATAAAAAAAAGAGAATAGTATATTTTTGTCTTTTACTTGGTTTTTAAAATGAATTTTAAGAATATTCAAGATTTTTGGTTGGGAGAACTAACTTATAGGTGACAAATAAAATAAAATAAAAAGGGAGTTATGAAGTATTATTGGAAAATGAGAGGGTGACAACTGATGTGTCTATTTTTGAGTTGGTGATAAATATAAAAAAAAAATTCTCTTATAGGATAATATATAAACCAATTTAATTGTATAATAATATTTACTCAATATTTTTATTTTTATTATTATTATTTTTTTGAGAAAGGTAATAAGCACCTCTATAAGAAGTCAAAGATAGGCGGTAGGTGCCGAACCTATTCAACGCAACTACGCCCACACCTTGTAAGAGGAAGAACTCGATCGCGAGACCTGTCCACAAAGATCGAGGCCCACCTCTTAGCAAAAGAACCCAATACCAATAGGCCATCATCACTGTCGCCGTTGGTTGATATTTACTCAATTTCATAAAATAAAATAAATTAGAAAATGATGAAAGGAACGGAGAAAAAAGAATTAAAATGATTTAGTATAACAGTCTCTTTCTAGAATTAATTACTGAGGATCTTCTAATTTTCTACTTTAGTCGATGAAGATCATCTAAATACAAACTAAAGATCAAGCGCACCTGATGATCATTTGCCACATCTAGAAAATCAAAGAAGATAGATAGACAAATTGATAGATGAGAAGAAACAAGTAGGTACAAAGAAAAGAAAAATTAGTATTGTTGAGCTAATTAATTAAAGAGATGAGATGGAGATGATGATGGATCATATCCCGTGAGAATTGAAGCACCAGAATTAATCCAAGAAAGAGTAGTGGGTGCCATGCATGAGAAGTACTCCGTGGAGCAGCGGAGGGATAGTATTGGGGATCGAGTGGGTACAGCACACCGGGAGTGCCAATGACGTACCATGTCTGAGCCGGAGCTGGAGGTGGCGGCGGAGTGCAGCTGCTCGGCGTCGAAGGAGTCTTTGCTGGAGGGGGAGGTGATGGAGCCGGAGGTGGAGGTGGAGGTGGAGGTGGTGCCATCCCTCCACATCCGCATGGAGAACATGTGCACTTGATCTCCCCCGCCACCGGCTTGTTGACCTCGTCGTGTCGGTTTACATCAGGGGAGGCAGAGAAAGCCATGGATAAACAGCATGCTGTGAAGATGAACAGAAACAAGAGACGTTGAACGTCCTCTCCTTTCATTGGAAATTAATTGCAAGATGAAAACAAACAAGGGGCTGGCTGGTCAGAGTCTCTAAGGCACACAATAGTGTTAGGTCCTTCCTTTGCGTTTGCGTGGAGAAAAGAAATACTGAAAGCCTGAAATAGAGAAGTTAGGAAGTCACCAAGCATGCGTCAAGTAACGGAACTTAGTTTCAATTATTTAATTCCGCACCGCACAGAGCCATTCTGAAGGACTATTTTTTTTTTTAAAATTTTTATTTTTATCATTTTATTAATCATTTATAAAGATAGTAGTAGCTTAAAATAATATTCATTAACTAGGCAAGCAATGAGATCGAAACACATTTTATATCAGTGGTTTAGTCACAGATCAACTCCTAGTTCCATTCTGTACCATATGACACCGAGTGTATGTTTTGATTGAAAGCGAGGTTGGTTTTATGAGGCTTTTTGTTTTCGCTAATTCGGTCTCACTGGTACTTGGGATAAAGACTCATTGTTTTTATTAATTAGATTTAATTATATGTCAGGTATAAATTTATTAAGTCATTAATATGATATTAATTTCTATAAGAAATATCTTGTAATTTGATTATTTAACATATGACTATTATATCCGATATCATTTATGAATATGATAGAAAATTATATATATATATATATATATATATATATATATATGAACCAACAATTTTTTGGTTCCATTGCAACTATCATTTGTTCCTATTAATAATGCATCTTCTCTTCTATTTCGTTGGATAAGTTTGATTAAATATTAAATTAAGCTGTTATATATTAATTAAATAACGTAAGACTAATAAATATATTCTTTTCTGATGATATGAATATAAAAAAAAAGAAGCATATATATATATATATATATATATAAAGAAAAACCATAAGAAGTAAACAATTGTGCTTAAAATTTTGTCCCATGTGGCCGGACTTGATTGGTTTGTAATGAAAGCGATCTGCATGTGAGTGTCCTAATGGGCCTGGGCCCCGAAGTCAACCGCCAAGCAATTGCTCTTATGCTTTTCTGTTATTAATTTGGATGCCTTATTTTGAAAGCCTAATAAAATTGTGAGGTTGCCTTGCTGCCAGTTCACCCGGACAATGGATTACACATATCTTGTGTTTGTGCTCATGTTTATGTTTATTTATTTATTTATTTATTTATTTATTTATTTTTTGGAGATAGGCCATGAAGACCTCCTAGAGGGTGCGTTTAGGGACATTATTTTAGATAACAAATATCATTGACTTTTCACCGTGTACGTACAGATGTGGGAACTCGAATTTGAGAGTTTTATGCTCAACAAATAAATTAATGAAACTGTTCCCCCCATTTATAGGGGCCAGAATTCAAATATAAAAACATACCCAAACAAATAAATTACACAACGCATGAAATCCGAATACCGTTGGACCAATGGTCCTTTGGTTGCTCTTGTTTATGTTGGTTGTGATTTACATAAGCTCGACTTTGGATGGTTGTCCTGCAATTCCGGATAGATAGATTGCAATCCGTATATATATATATATATATATATATATATATATATATATATGCCCCTGCTATTAATTATATCATTTCTATGCTTAAGCCTTAAATTATATATATATATATAATATTTATTAGCAACATCATCATCAGTCATCAGTCAATGGATGGGAGGTGGTTACAGCTATATCTAGACTTTCATATAGAAAAAGCTTGAAGCTTAGTTAAACTAATGTTGGTGGTCCTCTGATAGATTATATTTAGAGAAGAATCAAGTTTGAGGTGGCATGTTTCAGTATAACGCGCTTTTCTAAAGGTTTGTATAATTGGGCATTAATTTAATGATAATAAGTTCTGGTAAGATTTAATATATATATATATATATATATATATATAGTATTATTGAACATATTATTAGATGAATCATCAGGAAACCGTGTTTATTAAAGTCATACAGCCAGGAACTTTAAAGGTATGATGGTATGATGGCCAGACACCCTTCATGGGTTCGAACCCCCAGTGTGGGTATTTTCTTTGTGGTTTACTGTGGGTTAGCACTTTGAAGCGTTGATGTGTAGTCGCTGGGATTCGATCCAGAGACATGCACACCTATGGATTTACTTAGCCAGCCGGTGCTGACCGGTTGGCTCCTACTACCAAAAAAAAAAAAAAACTTTAAAGGCAATGCAAACATTGTTTCCAAATTTATTTATGGGTAATTTTAAAAAATAAGAAAAAAATAAAAATATGTGAAATAACACTATTTTAAAAAAAAAATTAGCAATCTAACAGGCCATTTTATTTGATGTGGCATTGTGCCTACTTTTTATTTTAAAATCATATAATTAGTTGGTAAAATAAAATTATATTTTTAAGTAATAAGTTCAAAATGTCTCTTTTATTTTATTATTATTATTATTTTCTGAAAAGAAGTTTATATAATGGGCATGAAAAGAAAGATGTAGAAAAACCTCAATGAAGATAATATACATATAGAGAGTTTATTGGATGGGAAAAAGATTAGTTGAAGGATGAGTGGGATAGATAACCACCACCAGGCTGTTTGTTGATGCATTGTACATATGTTATATAGATGGGATCAATGTGATATAGGGATGACAGATAGGTTTGATGTGTTTTCTCAGAGTAGTAGGGAGGGACGGAAGGAAGGGGACTCTCAAACAACTGAACAAGCATTCATTTAACTTACTTTATACGAGACAGGCCAATTGATTCTCCGACCATTAATCACTTCAACGCTCATCACCATTTATACATTGCCTTGTAAATTATAGCACAAATTTTTAAAAAAAATAAAAAATAAAAAAGAAGAAAGGAAATTTGCTGAAACACTCATGGTTCTAGATACCATCCTAGATTATAAACTTAGGAATCCAGTTTTGAAAATTTGAAATAAACATAACCAAAATTTATATAGGATTTCAGTATGTGTTAGCTGGGAGCCCACATTTCAAGCCAGTTTCATGAAAATGAAAATAATACAAAATAAAACCAGTATTTTATATAAATAAAAAAATATAAATTCCACTAACCATACAACGGATTGTTTAGCTAAGCCTGCTGATCAAAGGAAATACTCAAGAACCAGATACTCGAGAATGGAGACCGACTGCAAATAATCAATTTATGATAAAATCCTTGTGCCAATTCAAGGTGGATGATGGACTATGTTGCTTCCCTACGAATTGTCTTTTGGACTGTACCATGCCCCTTGAAACTGAAAATTTTTGCCTAGTTGGAATGGGATAACATGATTCGAACCTCACATAACATGGGAAAAAGAAATTGGAAGGGGATAGAGCAAAGTGCTGCCTCTGTGACAATGCGTATGAAACTACCACACACATACTCCTCCAATGCCCATACATATTCAACATTTAGGCACACTTCTACAATCTGTTCGGTTTGGATGGTACCCTCAACTTAATACAAGATCTTTGGGGTGATGCCACCCATTCCAAATTCATGTAGAAAGATGCCAGAGTAGGATGAAACTTGGTGATAATGGCTATCACCTACAATATATGGTTGGAAAAAATCATGAGATATTTTCATGATAAATAATGTATTTTCACGAAATTAATTCGTAACATTGATTTTCTCATACTTTCTTAATTTGATGTATACAAGTCATGCAACAAAGAGGTCTAAGCTTTTGGCGATGGAGTCCATTGTCAAGAGAAGTCTGGAATTCATTAGGGAGTAGAAGAAACAACACCTGCCAAATACAAACATCCAAAAAGAGGAACGAGACTCACAAGACTGAAGCTCTAGAGCAAGGGGGGCGTACTAGGACCCTCTAATAGGGCCCATATATGTAGTGTATTGTTCCCTTTTTTTTTTTGCCAGTACAATGTATCCCAGTTTTACCTAACTCCTATCGTGTATTATATATAAGGAAAACTATTTTTTTATTCCCCAACATATTTACATCTGACTTAACATACCCTCTGACTTTTGATATTTTTTGTTAGTCCCTCTTTTTTGAAAGTCTTCTCTACCGATCCTTCCTGTCAGAGAGCTGTGATGACTTTTTTAAAAATTTCACCTTTATGCCTGAGTGTTTTGGAGGGAGATCTCCTGCCTAGTCCTGTTGTCATTCTTTCCCTTTGCTTGCTCAGAAAGCTTCCTCATACCCTCCATCTTACTCCTCTATTAAGTCTGAACATCAATATTCCCATCTTTCATTCCTTTCCTTGTAGTTTTTGAAGGGTAAGTCCATCTAATTCTACTTGCAAATGATGGTCCCCTTTCTTCTTCAGCTGAATAATCCCTCCGACATCTTCTGCTCCATTGCTCCTTCAGAATCTTCAACGCAACAATCCATGAAATTCTTTTTTGCTTCCCTGTCATGTATGCTACTCCGGCTGGACTTCCATCTTTTTGCTCCATGTTGTTTGCTCCTCCAACTCAACACTCATTTTTTCTTTTTCGGGTTTGTAGAGTGTGTACTAGCCACACCTTTACTTATAATAACGAACCAACTGGTTTTGCTAGTTGACAATGGAGACCTCCTTTGTTGTTGCAAGGTATAAAGAAAAAGGTCATGTTGTAGAGTTTAGCGTATTGTCCACGTGGAAGTCTGTGTTAGAGGAAATATGCAAACGTGGGAGTCTGGAAGCTTCTCTGGTAAGAGGCCCAACTAGAGTCATCCCAAGCCTCATAATTAAGTCTATCTTTCTATTTGCCTTTGTTGAAATTTTATATATTCTATGTTTCAAACAATTATGTTGTTTGTTTTAAAATGCAAGTATGTTCTACGTACATTTGCCTATGATTATTGAGGTGTTTGTTTGTTGTTTTTCTTGTCTTTGTGTATTATTCAAAGTTTCCGTTTATTTTTTGGGGTTTCTATTTATTTTTTAGAGTTTCAGTTTATTCTTTGGGGTTTCGGTTTATTTTTAAGAGTTCCCATTTATTTTCGGGGTCTTGTTTATTTTTTAGAGTTTTCGTTTATTTTTTGGGGTTCTTATTTATTTTTCAAAGTTTATGTTAATTTTTGGGGGGTTCTATTTATTTTTTAGTGTTTATGTTTATTTTATGGGGTTCTTGTTTATTTTTAAGAGTTTTCATTTTTTTTTTTGGGGTTCTGTTTATTTTTTAGAGTTTCCGTTTATTTTCCGTGGTTTCTTCTTATTTTTAAGAGCTTTCTTTTATTTACGAAGTTCCTGTTTATTTTTAGAGTTTAAGTTTAAGGAACTGGGTTGTTGTTTATTCTTCTTAGAAAATATGCCAAATACAAAGGACCCATTATCTCAAAGTGGTTCTGACGCCGGGCAGGGTAGTGATTAACCTGCGGGCGGTGGTAAACAGGGGGGGTTGATAAAAGAGCAAGAAAAAGGGAGGACAAATAGAGAAGAAAAGTCTCTGAAACTTTAAAAGGGAAATATAACTCAATAATCAATGAATAAAATTCAACCCACAAGCCGGGTTTAAATAGCTAAAAAAAAACTAACCTAAATAATCTAGAAATTCTATCTTCTTATCTAAATTTGCCCAAATCAGCAAATTTTGGTCAAATAGAAAAACTTATATAATTCTAAAATAACTAAACAAAATAGATAACTCCTAAAAATCCTTCAAATCGGATTCATATCCTATCCTAAATTGGTATACAAAGTATTAACAAAAATAGAAAAAAAACACTAAAAAATAAAGAAATAACGGGGAAAATAGTAGAATTTGAGGATGAAGGAAAGATCCATCGAACCAAGCTTAGTGAACCCGACGTGCGCGTTGAGCAGAGCTTTCCGAATTGAGGTTGAGCACGCAAATCCGATATCGGTAGCCAAAGTTATGGCTAAAATACCGAAACGTGTCCAAAACCGACCCAATCTTGGAATTGACTCGACCACCTCCCGTCCTTACGTTGACCCGCCATCCTGGCAACATCTGACTCGAGCCTTCTGCATCAGGTTCATTCAAACCAAACCCAATGATGTTATCACAAAGTAACAAAATGGCTCTATGCATAACTAACCACTCAGAATTATACGCCGTCATGATAGAAATAGTCGATCAGAGAAGCTTAAGAACGCTAAACGCTTTCTCTCGATAGTCTTAAAAAAAATAAATGCTTTATGCCTTTACTAAAGGTTCGCTTGAATTGTAAACAGAAACTTCAAAAAAATTAAATGTGTAAGCATTTAGCAAATGACCACTTCAAAAAATAAACGCTTAATCCGTTTAGTAAGCGGAAACTTCAAAAAATAAATGCTTAAGTTGTTTAGTAAACCAAAAAAAATAATGCCATTTAGCAAATGGAAATTTCAAAATATAAACGCTTAAGCCGTTTAATAAATGGAAATTTTCAAAAAATAAACACTTACCAATTAGTAAGAAGAAGTTAGTACCAGGAAACTTTAAAAAATAAACGCTTAAGTTGTTTTGTAAACCGAAACAAATAAGTACTTAAGCCGTTTAATAAAATAAACTTCAAAAAATAAATGCTTAAGTCATTTAGTAAACAAAATTTCAAAAAATAAACGTTTAAGTCATTTAATAAGCGAAAACTTCAAAAATAATAAATGCTTAAGCTGTTTAGTAAATGAAAACTTCAAAAAATAAACTCTTAAGTCATTTAGTAAGCATCAACTTCAAAAAAATTAACTCTTAAGCAGTTTAGTAGGCGGAAACTTCGAGAAATAAACACTTAAACCTTTTAGTAAATGAAAACTTCATAAAATAAAAGCTTAAACCGTCTAGTAAGAGAAAAAATTCAAAAATAAATGCTTAAGCCGTTTAGTAAGCGAAAACTTCAAAATATAAATGCTTAAGTCATTTAGTAAATAGAAATATAAAAAATAATAAACATTTCAAGCTAATAGTAAAGATGACCCAAAAAATTCAAATTCACATAGAAACTATTATTGCTTAAAACTTTTGCTAAATCTAATACATTATCCTACGGTTGGGCCAGGAAAGATATACACAACTATGAACAAAAAATTCCCAAGGAAGAAGACAACCGACATCTGAATGCAATGCTCCTCCTCGGCCTCGCCCTTCACAACGAGGTTGAGGAGAACCTTCTGAATGGCGACAGTCTTGGTTAGCTGCCTCCCTCAGGAACCTATACTCGAAAGCAATCTTTGCTGCCTCTGGTTTGAAGTTTACTACAACATAGTGATATAGGAGACTGTGGATTATGCCGACATCCTTTGAGCAGAACTCCAGCTAAGAAGAACCAATGTTGAAGGTTATGATCTTCACATCGTACATTACCAAGAGTGAATCCAGGAGTCCCCTTTCCGAGATAATGGGCTCCAACTCCATAAAATGGGCAAAGGGAGTTTTCTCAAGTATCTCCTAATGTCGACCTGTCATCATCCGTTTTAGCTCGCTCAACATTGTCATAATTAGAACAAGATAGCACTTGGCGTTGATGAGGAAGAAGTTTTTCCTTACTATCTTGAAGAGCGGCAACAACTTGTGAAGCTGGGAAGAATAATGCAGAGAAGACGAATGACACTCTTCTGATGGGTTAGGAAGGTGAATGGGTGGCCAACTCCACCGCATGTGTATGTGGGATACCGCCGGCTTGAGATTCCAATCGCGCGCGTGCGGAGTTCCAACGGCCCATCCATTAAAGGTGGAGGGGCATTCTGTTAAGTGTGTATACACACTTACGCAAGCGTACTTATCGTGAAAGTAATAAAATTGGTTAGTCCAAATATTGTATCCTCAGGGAGTGGACTCGGACTAATTAAGTATTAGCCTATTAAAGTACTAAGTCCATTCAAATAACTAAATTTTTGGGTTTTGTTCTAAACTAAGCTCAATTGCTAAAAAAACAATAAAGGGGTAATTAAGAGAACGGGGAAAACACTCAGCGATAGGTATCCAAGGTTGGATGCCTTGCAAGCATGATAGATATTTTCATCTATGATTTGTATTGGATTGTTATGCTAGAGGACAAGGGCTATTCAGTGACACTCTAGGTGACCTCTTGGTGTGCTATCCCCTTCTTAAGATGGCCCCCAAGGCTCTCCAGATCGTCATCTAGAAGTTAGACTTGGCCTTCTTCAAAATCTGTCCGCCTCCACTTGATACTGTTCACCTCGTCATGATGATGAAAAAACCTTAGAGAACTAGCCAGCCTTTTTATAGGCTGCGTTTGGCGCCGTGGTGCCGATGGATTGGCGCCGCGGCTGGAGCGCTCTGACTTCGAACTTTAGTATACCTTAGAGATTGGCGTCGTGGCATCGATGACTCAACGCTGCGGCGAGCACTCTTTGTCTTGAGCTCTGGTACATCATAAGGTTTGGCACTGCGGCGCCAATCCCTAGCTTCTATCCTTGAAGCTTGGTGTTGATCGCGGCATGACTCACTACCTTCTAGTTCCTTTCCACATTTACACCATAAAGCCATCTTTTGAGCTTCTCTTTAATGTAGCGGAAAATTGGCTTCTCCATACAATGAGAAAATGCTTTAATTAGTGCTTGAAAATACATAAATTCTGCTAAAAATGTCACAACTCATGTAGAGCAACCATAAATTGGACATTAATATGAAAATAGAGCTAAAATATATAAAAATCTCTCAATTTACACAAAATTTAGCTCTAAACAATAAGCATAACTTAAACCATTGCTTGTCCACAATTAATTTAAACAATCAAAACATACAGACAATAGCTCAAGTTTCAAAATTTGGTTTAATCTTCTTTGCCATTAAAAGAACAAGTGCATGTGACAAAAGAATAGAGGAATAAGATTTTTCCTGCTTAATACAAGTCAACCAATGAGATTTTCTACACCCTTGCACTAGAATTCTACAATTTTGATGCCTCTACAAAAAAAATTTGTATGTTATAAAGATTAGTGCATGCAATGAAGATTAAAATTAGATGCATGAAGTTACAAATACTCGTCTTTCAATTCTATCACTTAGAAGAAGTGTGAAATCCGATATTTCTTTTAAATGGATTTTTTTTTTAAATTTTGGTGGCCAAATTAATTTTTCCCAGAAACAGGAAATATTAGAAAAAGGAAGGTTTTATAATTAAAACCCTAGTTGGGTTTAGTTATTAAAACCAAGGGCATTTTGGTAATTTAACATGTTTGGTGATCATGAAGGGATATGTAAATAAATATTGGTTGTTTAATTAAATGATGGAGTTAATTAAAGGTAATGCCCAAGTTTGGGGAAATTCTTGGAGTTGATTAAAAATGGAATAAATAACTAAATCATTAATTATTTAGTAAGTGATTGATTAAATAGATGGACAATTCTAAGTTTAGAATTTACTTGGAATGGAATGAGAAAAGAGAAGAATTGGTTAATTCTTAAATTGGAACAAATCCATGATATTGAATTGGTGATTGATAAATCTAATTAAAGGAGTTTTTCAAGTTTGAGATGACTCGGATTTAATTAGAAAAAGGGGAATAATTGATTTAAAATTCCTAAATTACTGTTATTGGGGTTGCCAAGGACCATATAGTAATTTTAGAAATAACAAAAGAATAAGGGACTTGAAAGGAACTTTTCCCTCTCTCACGGGGAGGACCTTCATGTAAAGGAAAAGAAGGTCAATGGTTTATATGCAAATATACAAGTAAAGCATGCAACAGGTGTATTAAAAGGGAACCAACGGTCAGGATTAAAAGATCTTAAGATTTGGCAAAAGTTCGAGGCAGCAAGCCTCACCCAAACCCTTGGCACACGATCTAATCGCAACCGTTCATCTAAGCGTGGGTTAAGTTCGGAGCAAAGGCTGATAATCCAGCCGTCCATCTCCAAACAACACTGGTTGTTTTTCTACACGCGTGTTGGATACGAGGCGTGATGGCAATCGCCACTGTCCGTGTGATCTGAAGACCGATCTAGAGGCGATGGCTTTCTTCTCCATCGCTGCCGAGCGTGCCACCGCGAGAGAAACCCTAGTCCGCCACCGTATATGGAAATCGCCGGTTTTGGAAAGAAATGACAATTTAGCATGTTAAAATTCCAAACAAAGATCGCGATTCCTTCCAAATCGTCACCCGACCCTTATAAAACCCAAGGAGAGGAGCTCAGAGGGAAGGATAGCCCTCTTCTCCTCCCTTCTTCTCTCGGGTGGCCACTGTCAGCCGAGCTCGAGTCCGATCAAGGAGCGACTCTGGAGACCTCAGGAGAGCACAGAGAGCCGCAAGAAAATGTTTGTTGGCGTTACTGCGTCACGGGAACGCATCTTCACGGTCGAAAGCCAACAGTGAGTTCCTCTCTTCCATCTCTGTCTTTTGTCAGTAGCCGCTATGCATGCATATAGGACGTGAGAGAGAGGGAGGAACGGAGGGAGTTCCCTTTGAACTCTTTCGTGGTGCTGCACAGCGATGGGGTGGAGGTCCGGCGAGGAGACCCACACCGGTGAGGAGAGCAAGCAGTGAGCGCGGCCACAGCCACGGCTGGAAGAAACCCGCTGGAACGAAGGCCACTACTGGCTAGCGGGGCAAGGAGGAGAACCAGGCAGGGACGGCCCAGCTGAAAGGCGCTCGCCGGTGACCTCTGCGCAAGGTTGGTCTTCTCCCGCTCCGACGGGTTGCAGCGAAGAAAAGAGAGAAGGGACAATTGGTTAGTTGGGAGTTAGTTGAATAGTTAATTAGTTAATTATTAACTTTAATCATTTTAATTATTTAGTTAATTAAATCAAATAATTTAGATTTGGTTTGATCAAGTAACATGGTTGGGCTTTGTTTAATTCATGGCTAGGTTTAATGAAGTAATAGTTGGGTTAGAGCCAACTAATTTGGTTACGGGTTCGGGTCCGGATTTTAAACCAAATAGATTTGCTCGAATCAACTGTTAAAGGGTTGGGTTTGGTGTGAACTCTTTAATCAACTCACTTGATTGAGTTCAGTAAATTAGAGTTGGGCTTGGGTTTAATCAAATTCAAATAGGCTGAACCAAATCTCTTAATTAGATCAATTAAACTAGTTTGGGTGCGAACCTATTTCATAACCCAGTTGACTAGATCGGATCAACTAAGAAAAATAAAAGAAAACAAAAAGAAGTTTGTGAAAGGATAGGTTTGAAACCTAGACGTCTCTCACACCATGTTGGGCCCTAACCAACATGGCCATGTTATCACTTGTGACAAAATCAATCAAGTCTGGCTAGTTAAGGCTATTAAAGGAAATAAGAGATAATATAAGGAAAGTGGAGAGAATTGAACCAGGACTTCTTAAAGGGAATGGTGGGCCTTAACCAGTAGGCCACCATATTCTATCTATGGAAATAAATAAATTTAGTCATTTAAGGTAAAATGACATAAGAACACAAGGAAAGGCCACAAGTTGGACTTGGGCCCGTTTAGAGCATCTTGCATGTTCAACTTGATAATTTAATATATTGTCGACATTAATATATAATTTATTATCAGGTTTTGAGATAGAGTCGTGACAGACGGGATCTTGCCAAGTAATCCCGATCGACTTTATTGAGGTAAGTACACTTGCCTCGTTCCCACTCTTCAGAGTATTCTTTGTCTTTGTTTATATCATATTATTGATATTATTCTTGCCTTTTGAGACTGTACATGCTTCCTCTATTTGTTTGGAATTCTTTTGTTTTGAGATGTTGGTATCCCTAATGTGTTTGTTGGTCTTCCGCCCGGATTCAGTGGAGCGTAGGGGCTCCGTTTGGGAAACGATTAGGGAAGGGACACCCTGGCGTTTTGGCTTGCCATGCCAGAGGGATGATACTCTGGTTGTTCTGCCTGTCAGTGGGGGTGATTCGCTAGCCGTGTCAACATGTACGAGAGGTGGCGCTATCGACATACGACTTGAGGGCCGTACCACCGAAGGGTCGAGTTTGCAGCAAGTTTGCTGATGATGCTGGACGGGAAGACATTTGCTGAGCTTCCATTGGAACTCTTATCAAAGCTCGTGGGCTTCTATAGTTAGGAGTCGTACCTTGCCTATTTTTGTGGTAGACAACTAGGGATTGGTTTGAGGGGCGTGTTCCCAAGTTTTGACTTGCTGATCATATTTATTGATATTATGATGTTTTTCTTGAACCCCCGCAGGGGTACTTACTGGGCTTTCCATTCGAAAGCTCACGCACTTGTTTCTTTCCTTTTTTTTTTCTAGATCCTGAGGAGTAGAAGTCTAGCGTACAGGAGCCGATCGTGGGTCAGGATTGATCGTAGAGGTCCGAGGACCTCTTTTATCTTTATTTGTTTGAGTGTGAGACTTTTTTATTTGTAGGACCCTTATAGGGCCTGGTATTTGTAGAGTATCTGAACCCTTTTATGATTTTGTTTCAGTTGTGACTTATTAGGTTATTTGGTTATTTATTTGATATTTGTTATCAGTTGTTACTTACAGAGGCCTTGTATCTGAGTGAGATGCATCTTACTTGGTTACGGTCGGTCTGCTCACGTGATCGGGGTCCTGGAATCCGGGTCGGGGCGTGACAAGAAAACACAACTACTAGGGTTTTTCAAGCTATTACTCCAACTTTTTTAATGAACTCTTCTTCTTTATTTTCAATTAGAAAATAAAAAGTTTTTTTTTTCTTTTTTCTTTTGAAGAGATTCACCAAAATGTTTAAAATCACCCTTGTCCCTTATTGCTATGTTCTCCCTTTTGTTTCAAGAACTTCTTGATACCTATGAGATATGTTGATGCTCAGAACCGTAGGGTCCTCGGGATCTGCATTCCGGAGAGAGAAACTGAGAGAGATTTGATGATGCTGATTAGTGATAGTTTATAGCTCTCAAAAGAGAGCTGTTTTAGTAGGTATTTATCATATGTTTAGGTCGAAATGTATAGTTTTTTTAGTGGATATTATATGATTTTGGTTCTGAAATGCGCTAATTGATCAAATTAGCTGCCACTCTTGATTTATGAGTGTTTTTCATGCTAAATCGAGTGAATTTTGTATGTATTAGGTGAAAGTTGAGCAACTAAGTATAGGCATCGCGATGCTTGCAGGTGGCATCACGATGTCTGTAGAGGACTCAAGCAAACTCTCTGGATAATTTGGGCATCGCAATGCCTACAAGTCACATCGTAATGTTCACAGTGGATGAAATTGCACTTCCCGAGAATACGACGATATCGTGATGCCTGGAAATCGCATCGTGATGTCCAGATTTGAAGCCTTCTAGGGAGTTGGAGCAGCATCACGATGCTTGCAGGTCACATCACAATGCCCAAACTTTGGAGCTTCTTAGGAATATCAGGAACATAACGATGTCTGCAGGTGACATTGTGATGCTATTATCAGAGGTTTCCAAGTTTTACTTACATCACGATGCTCTACCCAACATCGCGATGTGGATAAGAAGAGGGGTATAAAAGGACCCGATTTTCTAGGTTTTGATATCTTTTCCGCTGCGAGTAGAGGGCAACAATCCGAAGGCTTTCAACAACGTTTGAGGTTGGGGTTTCTTGACACAAGAGGGAGATTCATTAATCTTTTGTTTTAGAATGTTGATTACCTTCTCTTGTAATTAAACATAGATGTTTATGTTAATCTTTGTATCGTTATAAATCTATCTTTTGTAATGATAGTGTGAACATCTATTCTAGGGTTGTATAAACCCAATGACTTGATATTTCAATTATCCTATGTTTTGCATTGATTGAGTTGTTTTGGATATGCCTATATCTGATACTTCCTTTAATCATTGCTGATGGATGACGACAAATCTTGGTTCTCTACGCATTGATATATGTATGCGAGAATCGTATTGGATTCTTGATGTGGGAAAGCAGAGTGACAACTGTAGATGCGTTTAGCCTAGACATAGGCATTGACCCCCCATGGTGATGATAGAGTCTAGGTTCTATAATGCTTCGCCTACTGCATAGACATATGGGGAGGACATCGAAGCATGTTCCTTAAACATAAGGACTTGTAGGCTGCACCTGAAGTGCACATAAGTGCCAGACTTATCATTGATTAACTTGTATACATAACAACAACATCATCATAAAACATAGGAGAAAATCTCTAAGTTATTAGAGCCATACAACACTAGAAGCTTATTATTGAGAGTAAGACCCCAAGCAACCTTCGTACTTCCTTTGCATTCTTAGGATTTAGACAACTTCCACTATTGTGATTGACTAACTCTTCAAGTGACTTAGTACACTTCTGCTTAGTTAGACCTAAATTCACCGTTCCCTGAGGATTCAAACCGGTACTTACCAGAATTTTATTACTTGCAACCACATACGCTTGCGTGCACCGTCTTCAGTGTTAATTCACACTCATAGCCGGCGGTCATCAAAGTTTTTGGCCCCATTGCTAGGGAACGGTTTTGACTATTTTTGACATTATTGGAATATGAGAGAGACTAGCTTAGTTTGTTTCTCTTTCTTCTGCTAATGATTCTTGTGTTTATAATCTTTACCTGTGTAGTGTGATAGTTCTTAGTGTTCATACTTAGAAATAGTTATCTTTCATTTTACACTTGTACTTAGATTCTATTTGGACTCTTGCTTACTTTGAACTGCTCTCTTGGTTTTTCTGTGCATGAGTGATAGTGAGTTGGTTCCTCTTGATCTTGAAATAGAGAAGATACTTCGGGGACTTAGGAAAAAGAAGAGGCATCAATAAGAAGTACCAAGCTCCGCCGACTTAAATAGGATGGAGCAAAGAGAAGATAATCGGCCCTTGTATGAATACTCAATTCAATATTCACAAGGATATCAGTCAAATATTGTGCGACCGAATGTACAAGTAGCCAATTTTGAGATCAAGGCAACAATGATTCAGATGCTATAGAATGCAAGGCAGTTTCTAGAGACCCAAATATTTATCACAGGGACTCTTGGAAATTAGTGACAAATTCAAGTTTAATGGGGTCTCTGAAGATACAGTCCGGTTAAGGTTATTTCTCTTTTCCATAAGGGATAGAGCAAAAGAATGGCTCTACTCTCTCCTGCCAACATCCATCCCCACATGGGATGACTTGAGACAGAAATTCCTCCTCAAAATTTTTCCACTGGCAAAGATAGTTTGTATCAGAAATGAGCTCGTGTCATTCGCACAGCAAGATGGAGAGTTTGGCCGAGGCATCGGAAAGATTCAAGAAGTTACAGCGAGCATGTGCTCACAATGGATTGAATCGTTGGCTATTGATTCCTTCATTCTATAATGGCTTGAGGAGCAACAATAGAGTTGTGCTTGCTACAGTTGCCGGTAGGGCTTTTAGCACTAAGCCCTTTAATAAGTGTTTTGAATTGCTTGATACAGTGACCTCTAATAGTTGTCAATGGTCGAGTAAGAGAATCAATGAAAGAAAAGTGGCAAGCATTCAAGAGGAGGACAAATTCTCAGAGTTACAAGAAAAAATTTTGGGGTTGGAAATGAAGATAGATGAGATAGCATCTTTTGTGAGCAACATGTCAATACAGTCCACCCACCAAAATCATCACAAATAGCTCCTTTGGCAGCTTTTTATGAAGTTAATGCTGTTGGGAATAACTATCGGGGTCCGGGGAACCATTTTTCTACTAATTGGAAGCCTAGTTGGGGTCCTAGCCCATCCACGAGCTAACAAGGGACTCCAAGAAATAGGCAACCTGGTTATCACCAATAGAGCGAGCCCTATGAGTACAAACAAAGCTTGGAAGAAAATGCCAAACAAATTTTCAAACACAAGTCAACTCCATCAAGAACTTGGAAATGAAAGTTGGGAAAATGGGAAAGGAAATGAGAGCCAGGCATATATGGGGAACTTCACAGTGACAAAGAGGTGAACCTAGGAGTGATGAGCATGGACAGTTGAAAGCTATCACACTTCGTAATGGGAAGCAGCCTGAGCAACCTTTGTCAACAAAACCTGAAGCTACATCTAGTGGGGTTGTAGAGAAGCCAAGTGCTGAAGGGAAAGGTAAAAACTCAAAAGAATGCCAATCAATTGCCACCTCCACCATTCCTACAAAGGCTGGAGGAGCAGAAATTAGACTCCCAGTATAATAGATTTATGGAAGTGTTCAAACAACTTCACATCAATATATAGTTCGCTGAAGTATTGAAGCACATGTGTAAAAGTCAATATTTTTATGTAATTATTTTCCTTAATTGTTCCCTGAATTATTTGATTAATTAAAGAAATTCCTCAAACTTGGATTTAATTAAATTTTATTAGAAATGTAGGATTAAATTGGGTAATCTCTTAATTAGAGTTAAATGGGGTCATCAAAGACCTACCGGTAATTTCAGAAATAAGGTTGGCTTAAGTGGAAAGTAGACCTCTCTGTGTGAGAGGAATTGCATGTTAATTAAAAGAACCCGAAGGGCTCTTTACTAAAAAGCCATGAGAGTTGCATGTTAATTAAAAGAACCCTGTGGGATCGAAAATACCCGCCTAGCATCGTGTCTGTGAAGCGACACCAGGCGATATATCGAATCACAAATATCGTATTTGTTTTGATTTTGCGGGTTCTTCCATTCCTAATAGAGGCAAGCCTCTATTATTAATTACCCCTGACAAAGTCTTTGGAACCTCCGATTAAGGGCAAAAGAGTACAAGTAAGGGCAATGAAAATAATTTATTTATTGGAGAACATGACAGTTTATTAAATATGGATATATTTATTCATATCTTATTTATTTATTTTTATGACGCCGCCTTGTATGCCTAGCCGCCGCCCTTTGAATTTATTGCTGCTATGTTGCAGCCTAGTGCCTCGTTGCATGTTTCTCATTTCAAGGCAGATTGGGAGATGCGACCGCACTTGCTAACGGCTAACAAATGACAATCTGCTAGCTTTGGAAAGAACCATAAATCTGTACTGACTAGTCCCCCGAAAGGGGTTGCACCAAATATAGTTGGAAAGCCCCGGATGTCTAATTTCTAATACTGCAAATATCGCCCCAATAAGAGTTTCCTATCAAAAGTTATCGACATTTGGATGAAGGGTAGTCAAGTTGGTATAATTGTAGTAATTGACTTCTTTCTCAAGTAAAATCTGTACCGACTGGGCCACTGAAGGGAGCTGTACCATACATGGTTGGAAAGCTCTAGATGTCTAATTTCTAATGCCGCAAATTTCGCCCCGATTGGAATTTTCTAGAAAACGTTATCACCGTTTGGATGAAGGGTAGTCAAGCTGACAGAATCGCAGTAATTGACCTCTCTTCCCATTAAAATCTGTACCGACTGGGCCTCCGAAGGGAGCTGTGCCATATATGGTTGGAAATCTCTCGATGTCTAGTTTCCAATGCCAGAAATTTAACCTCGATCAGAGTTTCTTGGCAAAAGTTATCGACATTTTAATGCAGGGTATTTAAATTGGCAGGCAGCAGAAATTTGGTTTCCTTCTGTTCTTGTTTTTTTATTTTTATTTTTTTGCAGTAACGACAGTATGCCAACACGCTCAGCAGCAACCAGCTTTAGTGTGCAGTAGCACTTCAGGCAACAACATCGCATTGGCATCAGCAGCAGTACGGCACAGCAACAAAATTATCCAGTCTCTGTATTATCATATACAAGCTTGAATACATCAGTTCTTTGAAGTCAAGAAGACAAGTCTATTAAATCTCCCAGGAATTCAGGGTCTACAAATCAAAAAATCATAAGTGAATGCACTAGTGAGGTGCCTTTAACGTTTCCTCGTTTCACAACTTCAAATTTTATTCTAAATTGGAAAGTATCTCATTGAGGTATTCTATCAAGCAAGTGATGTGCACTTCACTTAGTTGAACATCAAACATGGATTTGGAATTTCTTTACATGAAATTTACAATCATTCTCTCAACAAGCATTTATATATGATCTTTGATGATTGTTTTTTTAGCTTATTCAAGACAGCAACAACAGCTTCTTCTTATAGTAGCAACCCTCCAGCTTTTGCTTTGGTTGATGGTAACCAAGGATGAGGTCTATTCAAGGAACAGTAGCTCCTCTTTTCTGTTTTGCAGCAACACAACGACAATAGTTTTCTTTGTGGCGGCATCAGCCTCTTCTTCATTTATAATAGCAACAGCATGTCAGATAACAAACAAGTAAATCCTTGGAATACAGCTCCTTTATCGCCTCCCGTTCAAACTCTTGTTACTTTTTAACAAGGCCACAGCTACATCAAATTTATACCATGATCTCTCATCCGTTATTTCCATAGTAAATCTTGCATGTGACTCTTTTTATTAAAGCCATGGATGAAGGCAAGAGGAAGCTATTCAGTTATAAACATCTTGGAACGTTATCTTAACATTTTGGCATTTTCCTTGAACTATTTCATTTCATAACTTATGCTGCAGCCTTTGACATTTATCTTCAACTTTTCAAAATTAATATCGGTGAAGACAATAGCCTTATGAATCCAATTCCCATCAACATACTTATTAACTCGGAAATCTTTTGCATTATTCTTATAGAAAACTATTTCAAACATTTTATCAAACACCTGGAATGCTTTGACACATTTAAATATTGACATGGCTTTAGAAAGCGCTCTGCAACAAATTTTAAAATCATATGGAATGACAACATCTCAACTTCAGCAAAGCTTGCATTCAAATTTTTTCGGAGTCTTCTCAATCTTGAACTACTTTTACTCATCAAGGCTTTTTGCAAGCATGAGAGATTGATTACATTATCTTTAAATTTCTTTAATCATAACATCCTTTTACAACATCTCTTTCTCCCTTTTTTTTTTTGTTTTGCAGCAAGTGATCCTCCTTTTTATTGGATTGGATCTCAAGTCAACGTCTCCATAGTCATCAACATCTTCAACTCTCTCATCATAACCTTGTTTAGAAGTGGCTGTTGGTTATGGAGATGATTTTAAGGACCTAATTTCTTCTCCGGTAACAGCAGGGTCCCCTCCTTGGTTATGGTGGTGTGCAAGGAGGCTATCGTATAGCCTTTGCTTTTCTGGTAACAGTGAGCAGCAAAGAGACCAGTGTATAGTCTATGCTTCTTCATCGGCGATGAGAAGGGTGGTAAGGAGGCTATTGTATAGCCTTTGCCTTCTTTTCTACGTCAATGGTAGGTAGCAGAGGGCTATTATATAGTCCTTGCTTTTCCTCTTTGGTAACGACGGGCAGCAGGGAGCGTGGCACTGCGCTCAGCTTGCAACTAGCAGCGCTGTAGCTACTTGTAGAGCTGGGCGCTTACTTGGGCGTGGCATTTGCAAGGAATTTGGAGGCGTCGTGCTCTGCTTCACTGGTAGCGGCGTTGTGCTCTGCTTAGCGGTAGCCGGGGCGTTAATGTAGAGGCGTCTGTAGCGTAGGCCGCTTGGGCATTTGGGGCGCCGCATGCTTGAGCGGTGCAGGGAGATGGGCGGAGCTACTGGGCGCGGTGTGGAGTTGAGCGGCGGGTCTGGGCGAAGCTGCTCAGCGCGACCGTTACAAAGGAGCTGGGCGCTGCAAAGGGGGCTGCGTTCTTCTTTGGGCTGGCGTTCTTTGTTGGAGAGCTGTGGCGGGTGGGGATTGGCGTTCTTCTTTGGGGGGGTTCTTGGCACTGGGGGTATGGGCTGTATGAGGAGGAAGCGATGGAGTGGCGACGAGGAGGAGCTAAGCAGCGCTATGCGCTGCTTGCGGATAGACGGCTGGATAGAGGCGACGAAGATAAAGAAACCCTTTTTTTTTTTTTAGATCTGAGTGGCTATAGAAAGAGAGGAAAAAATGTCTACCCTTTTTTTCATCTATTTCTTTCTCTCTTATTTTTTTTTCTCTGATCTTTTTTTTTATTATCTTACATTCTCCCTAATTTAAAGCCCTTAGTTCCTTTTCTTCTTATTCCCACGTCCGTGAAATCCCTACCCATTCGATAAGACCGAATCCTAGTTTGAATTTTAAATTAATTAATTATATATGTATATATAAATTGCCTTGGGATTGTTTTCTTTTTTTTGGCTACCCGGGAATTTGAGTTTTGCCTCGAGATATGTTCTCAGGGGCAATTTTGGAATTTGCGTTTTAAGTCAATTAAAATGAGGACATATTCAAATTTAAACTCAAGATTAAGATATATTTGAATTCTATATTCTTTTTATTTGGATTAGGATTTGGGTTCTATTGGGACATGTGTTATATATTTTATATATAAACAAATGCCCCTTCTTACTTTTCTCACGAAATCTTCTTTTGTGGGATTGAGTGAGAGAAGTAAGAATCACCAAATATCCTCTTTCATTATGGCCAACCAACCTCAGAGTGATCCCTTTTGGGATATTGGTCATGACCTCAATGAGCTTCCTTTAGGCCAGGCTTTCCCTCGTCACAGTCTTATTTTCGGTAACCCGTGGTTAGATATGAAGGAGAGGAGCATTCAGATTGGGTAAAGCGATCTTCATCTTATGTGGCTACTGCTTGGTTAACTTTGAGCCGTCGGCAGGATGGTGAAAGTATTCATGCAATATACTTGAAACCTGACGGGATCATAAAGGATTTACTTATATTCCAGCCTCTTGGAAGCAAGATTATCAACCATCACCCAGGGTGGAAAAGTAAAAACCCCATTAAGAGTTAGCCGATTGACTCCTCACATTATGCAAATTGGGCCAGGTATGTAGTCAAGAACTAATCGAGGGAATTATCTCATATGGAGCTAATTGGCGGAATTGTAGCCTCAGTTGGGCGTTATGATTTGGATCCTAATTTTTATAAAGCGTTGGTGGAGCTATGGTGTCCAGATACTAATACTTTCCATCTACTACATGGAGAGGTTGGGATTTAGCTATGGGACATCAAAAGGCTTGGAGGGCTTCCCATTAATTGTGAAGTGTATGATTAGGTCATACCTCATAATGACATACTTTGTCAGAGAAGCAGTTCTGAATTTTCTGTTTTAAGAAACTTGTTTGAAGCTTTTCAATGGTTGACAAAGCAAAAATCCTCTCGGCACGACAAGGATGTAACTTTTGAGGATTGGATAAATTTTTTTAGAAAACCGAGAGTAGAATTTGACTCCAAGCGCAGCTCAAAGTTTGATCATCCTCCCAATCCTGTTCCAAATGCTGATTTGGCTGCCTTCTTGGCCTTATGGATATGCTACTTTATTATGCCGAGTGGGCGCAATATAATTAGACCAAGAGTTTTTGTAATGACATGTAATATTGCGCATGGGAGGAAAGTAGCTTTTGCCCCGCTGTGTTGGCGCGTTTGTATGTGGGGTTAAACACAATGGTTAATCATAGGCGAGGGCTTGGATTCTCTACGACAACTGTTCCCTCTAACTTTCTGTTTGCATGGGCCGGTTGTCACTTCCCTCTGACATATCTCCGGCGGCCGATTGATAGGAACACATCAATAATCCCAGGACTTTTGAGGATACCAGAAATGCTGCATTACATGAATGCCTCTCCCACACCATTTAATCGCCCTTCAATCGTGAGGACATTCATTAGGAAAGAAGAGAGTTTTACGTGCCGTCCCTTCCGTTTTTTGTACCACAATGATGATATAGTGCGGGATTCAAGGCATTCTGCGGGACCTGAGGTGTTAGATTCTTACACCATTGAGTATGTGAAGTGCCTTCGTTGCGGCGTCCTCCCTCTACGTTATGCCGGGACTTTTCATACAGAGCCCTACAATCCTCATCGATTTGGGCACCAGTTTGGCTACGACTAGCACATTCCCAAATATATTAATGTTCCCAGACATGCCTCTTCTCTTGGGTTCTCGCAGGTTATTGGCAACATATTTCCCGGGAAAGGAGCACTAGCTCACTCTATATTCCTAATCATGAAAGGAGTGGGAAGCTTATCCTGCTTTATGCGCAAAAGTGGTTCAAAAACGTTCAAATTTCTATTTAATCAGAACGTTGCATCACTGACTCGGGAGGATCAAAGCGATGAAGGGGCTATCATAAGAAATACAGATCGAGGTCAATCTTCAAGAAAACCACTATTCATTTACGAAAGTATTTTTCTTGATCGTAAATGGAATCGTTCTCCTGCGGACTCTCCCTTTCCAGCGAAAAGGCAACAAACTCAAGGTGTGTCCTTTTTTTTTTTTTGAAAATTCAGAAATTTATATTCTGAAAATTGAAATTTAAGACCTTCCTGAAAATTCAGAAAAAATTTTATTCCGATTTTTTTTTTTTGAAATTCAGAATTTTATATTCCAAAAATTCAAAATTTTTGTATAATTTTCTGAAAATTCAGAATTTTCCATATATCCCGAAAATTCAGGAATTTTTTTTTTATTCTGGATATTCAGAATTTTTATGGACTTTTATAAAAATTTAGATTTATTTTTTGAAAATTCATATTTTTTTTATACTCTGAAAATTCAGAATTTTGGTGGACTTTTCTGAAATTTCAGATTTTTTTTATAACTCAAAATCTGAATTTTTATTTGACTCAAAGTCTAAAATTTTATTGTAAAATTCAGAATTTTTATTTTACTCAAAGTTTGAATTTTTTATTTGACTCAAAAATATTTTGTCAACAGGCATACGAATTGATGACACTCCGTTGGCGGGTGTAAGGGCTGCTTCCAATTCCTCAATTGGTAATAATTATTTATTTATTTATTTATTTATTTATTATTATTATTACTATTTTTTAACCTTCAATTTTCAAACAGCCCTAGGGGTTGATAATGCACTCCCAGGGGTTGATAATGCACTCCCATGAGACTTAGGAATATCTCACGACTCTCCTATCGGTAAGGAAATATCCCTTCACCAATGTTCAGACATGTGTAACGGGTTTAATAATAAAAAAAAACTTTTGACTCTAGGTCAAATAAACCCGCAAGATTCCAATATTGTGGCTGAAGGAGTCGGTTGAACTGAGGAAGCTCCTCTCAATGTACCGCAAGGATTCATCCTTCTTTTATTTATTTATTTATTTATTTTTTTAATTTCATTACAGGAGATGTGCTAGTTGCCTTGGAAAATGAACTACTGTAAAATGTGCCATTGATCCAAGAAGGGTTTTTTTTGTCTTCTTTTTCATTTTTTTTTGTTTTTTGTTTTGTTTTGTTTTGTTTTTTTTTTCTTTTTGAATTTTGAACTTTGGATTACACTACTTGTACTCCAGCTGCCAAAGATGATTATAGCCTTTCGTCTTAGAGGACTTATTCTGCGGACTTCATCAGAGATGCCCCCACCTCCACAGAGAGCGACGGTCTTAATGCTAGTGCGGATGTCGAAGTTACATCTTCGCTAAAACAAACTGAAGGTTTTTTTTTTTTTTAACTTAGTAGCCCACAAAGATGACGATTCTCCGCTTTCAAGGCAAGGTTCTTCAAAAGAAATTGTGAAGGATGCTCCCTCTCCAGTGAAAGAACCAGATGTCAATATTAACATTGAATCCCAATCAAGGCAAGGTAAGAAGGAGAAGCGTCAAAAGCTCATTTCAGAACGCCATCAACTTCAGAATGAAGCTTGTGACATTTCAGATGAGATAAATCAACTTCAATCCAGAGCTCATGAAATTTCAAATAGGGTAAAAACTTTGGATGAAAAAATAGAAGCTTTGGATAAGGAGATTGCTTGAAGAATTTGGGGAAGCAAGGAAGTCGTGTTTGCAATGTATTGAGCATTGAAGGACTTTCTTATTCCACTTTTTCTTAGTTTATTTAAGTTTATTTTCCTAGCCTTTTTTTTTTGGTAGTTTGTTTTGAGACATTTATTATGAACACAGGACTTATGAATATGATTTGATTCTCTTTATCTTTTCGCAACCCCTTTTTCGTCAGGTTCTTTCTATCAAAAGACTATTATTACTCTCTTTATATAGCAAACGTGAGAGGAATAACTTCCAAATATCAAGAACCATGGGAAATAAAATCCATTGACTCAGTGACATCCATCAAAGTCCCATATTCATTTATCAATCAACAATATTCACAAGACTATCACTAATGAGTACATTGTCATAATAGTATATAGTCAAGAACTTGAGCATTCAAATGATTGGAGCCACAATCATGCATATACTTAAGCCTTTAACTTTGTATGATGAGTAGGACATCTGCATACTTATATACCAAAGCATTAACATTTTTTTTTTTAAATAAGAGGTCAGTGTATTTGCCTCAGGAAGCACATTTAATTGTGCATGACCGATCTGCCCCCAACAAGGAGCCGGAAGTTCCATCGTAGACAAACACATGCCTTTTTTATTTCATTGAATGAATTTGATACAAAAGTACATAAGAATTAATGTTTTGCCTCGGGAAGTACATTTGATTGTACATGACTAGTCTACCTCTATAAGGGACCAATCGTTCCGTCATAGGCAAACATTTTTACATTAAGCATAATATTTCTTCAGAAATCGACCATTAATAGGCGGCATTGGTCTTTCTCCATTGGTATCAATGAGTTGGTATGCGCCTCCTTCGTGGACGATCTCCACAACGTACGGACCTTCCCAGTTTGCTTTGAACTTGCCCCAACCCATTTATTGGTGATGATAGGTCTTCTCAGGACAAGAACCATTTCTCCTTTGGTAAAAGTCCTAAACCGAGCCAATTTGTTGTAGGCCTGAGACATCTTGGCCTTGTAGACTTTGAGGTTCTGTTGTGCTCCCATCCTTTTCTCTTCGAGAGAGTCCAACTCATCTAAGCGAAGCCGAATATTATCTTCATTTGAAATTTCATTTTGCACTGCCATTCTCAATGAGGGTATTTGGATTTCGAGGGGGAGGACCGCTTCAGTTACAAATATTAGAGAATATGGTGTACATTGTATTGGAGTTCTATAGATGGTGCGATAGGCCCATAGCATCTCCGGGAGTCCTTTTTATTTTTTGACACACATTTCTTCAATAGCTTTGAGAGGGTCTTGTTGAATGCTTCCGCCAACCCATTTGCTCTAGCATTATAGATGGAGGTATATCTCCAGTCTATTTTATGGTGTTGTGCAAATCTCCCAATTTTGAAGCTTCTGAAAGCGGGGACATTATCTGAAATAATTCTCCTTGGAGTCCCAAATCTGTATAAGATGTTCTCCCTTAAGAATTTGATGATATTATCAGTCTTCACTTCTCTCAGCGGAATAGCTTCTGCCCATCTGGAGAAGTAGTTTGTTGCAGCCAATATGAATCGATGTCCCAAAGATGATGGAGGCTCAATAGGACCGACTATATCTATTCCCCATATCTCAAAAGGCTATGAAGAGACTGTGGGGTGTAGAGGATTTGGGTGTTGGTGGATGAAATCACCATGTATTTGACATAGATGGCATCTTCTAGCATAATCGATGCAATCTCTGATCATGGTTGGCCAATAATATCCTATGCGCTTGATCATAAGTCGCATCTTCGGTCCGGACTGGTGTGCACCATATATTCCGGAGTATACATCATACATAACTTATTAAATTTCTTCATATGAAAGGTATCACAGGAGTAGCTGATCGTACGACCTGCGGTATAGTATATCATTTATGAGGGTGAATCTTAAGGCTCTTCGTTTTATTTGAAGATCGTCCGATTTGTCCTCTGGGAGTTTATCATATTTCAAATATTCTATGAATGGTTGCCTCCAATCTTCCTCTGGCATTTTGAGGGTGAAGACTTCCGCTTTGCCCTCAGCATTTTCCTCTTCGACATCATCAAGGATCGTACTTATGGGCCTTCTATTTCTTATGGTTATATGAATTTCTTCATAATCTCGGTTCGCCAGCTCCTTTGCTACTTTTGCCAAAGAATCAGCTTCTCAATTTTTTTATCTTAAAACCCTCCTCAACTGTACTTGGGGGATTTTCTTCATCAGATCTTTGACCTTTTTGTGATATTTAAGAAGTTCAGGTTTATATATCTTGTAGTCTCTTTCGACTTGCTTGATAATGAGTTGTGAGTCTCCAAATATGTGAATGTGATGAATTCCCATTTTAATCGCCAATTCCAAACTAGCTATGAGAGCTTCATATTATGCCTCATTGTTTGTGCATGGCTCCTTAAGGGAGAGAGCATATTTGAGAATTCCCCCTTCCGGTGTGACGAACACAAGTCCTATCCCAGCTTTAATTTGGGGAATTGTAGACATAAGTGCCAGCTTTATAGATGACGCTCCAATAAAGTATATCGAATCACAAAAATGGGAGGAGGAATATGAAGAGACACAAGGCGATATATCGAATCACAAATATCGTATTTGTTTTGATTTTGTGGGTTCTTCCATTCCTAATAGAGGCAAGCCTCTATTATTAATTACTCCAGACAAAGTCTTAGTAACCTCCGATTAAAGGCAAAAGAGTACAAGTAGGTTCAATGAAAATAATTTATTTATTGCAGAATATGACAGTTTATTACATATGAATATATTTATTTATATCTTATTTATTTATTTATTTATTTTTATGATACCGCCTTGTATGCCTAGCCACCGCCCTTTGAATTTATTGCTGCTATATTGCCGCCTAGTACCTCGTTGCATGTTTCTCATTTCAAGGCAGATTGGGAGATGCGACCGCACTTGCTAACGACCCACAAATGACAATATGCTAGCTTTGGAAAGAACCATAAATCTGTATCGACTGGTCCCCCGAAAGGGGTTGCACCAAATATAGTTGGAAATCCTAGGATGTCTAATTTCTAATGCTACAAATATCGCCCCAATCAGAGTTTCCTATCAAAAGTTATCGATATTTGGATGAAGGGTAGTCAAGTTGGTATAATTGCATTAACTGACTTCTTTCTCTAGTAAAATCTGTACCGACTGGGCTACCGAAGGAAGCTGTACCATACATGGTTGGAAAGATCTGGATGTCTAATTTCTAATGCCGTGAATTTCACCCCGATTGGAATTTTCTAGAAAAAGTTATCACCATTTGGATGAAGGGTAGTCAAGCTGGCATAATCGCAGTAATTGACCTCCCTTCCCATTAAAATCTGTACGGACCAGGGCTCCGAAGGGAGCTGTTCCATACATGGTTGGAAAGCTCTGGATGTCTAGTTTCCAATGCCAAAAATTTAACCTCGATCAGAGTTTCCTGGCAAAAGTTATCAACATTTGAATGCAGGGGAGTCAAATTGGCAGGCAGCAAAAATTTTGTTTCCTTCTGTTCTTTTTTTTTATTTTTATTTTTTTGCAGCAACGGCAATATGACAACATCCTTAGCAGTAGCCAGCTTCAGTGACACAGCAGGACTTCATGCAGCAGCAGCGTATCGGCGTCAGCAGCAGTACGACACAACAACAAAATTATACACTCTCTGTATTATCATATACAAGCTTGAATACATCAGTTCTTTGATGTAAAATCCAAGAAATTTTAAGAAATTAAAATGTTAAGATTTTCTTGAAATTATCTATATTTTTCCTAGAGTTTTAAAATAGGAAATAAATGAGGAGAAATTAAGTTTAAAAAAAAAAAAAAAAAAATTTAAAACCCTAACTAGGGTTATGGTGACCAGAAGGACTTTCTGGTAAATTTTAAAAATATGGGGGACTATAAAATAATTTTTCCTCTCACAGTCTTGGACCTGTATGAAATATTAGAAGTGTCAAGGACCTCTGGAGAATTTTTCCTGCAAAGTTATGGTTTACCACGAGATCAAGCCATCTATGGGAAGTCTTGTCGTAAGGAAATGAGTAAGGCTCATCGTTGAGCCGCGTAAGCGTCAGAGATGGAATCCATCTCATCGCATACTACGATACGCAGGCAAAGGAGAGGAAGTCGCAAAAGGACTTCACTGATGCGTGCAATCCCAAACCGCCTTCATCTTTGAGTGTTGCTAGATATGGTGCATGAGATAAAATCCGCCGCTAAAGCCCACAAAATCCTAGTCTTTGATCGTGGGGTATGAATTTATGAGGCGTGCCGAGGACCGCTGGCAGATGCGAGCGGGCGATCTACACGTAGAGATCGCCATTGGAAGTTGATCGAGGCCAGCGCCACCCCTCTCCCCAAATCAACGCACTGGCTGAAAGCCTCGCCAAATCTACCTGCTTGGGCATCGCATTTGATGAACGCCGGCTCTTGAAGACAGGCCGTCATGCATGGGGCGTCCCTTCGTCTAGCCTGTGCCCTATAAAAGAGCATTCCACCCCTCCGCATCTCAACACTAAGCAGGTGAGCTTCTCCTTTCTCGGTGAGGTAACGGGTGGAAGAGAAGGAGCTCTCGTGGAAGCTTTCGCCATGGGCAAGGATTGATGAGTCGGGGGTCAGACCAAGGCCGCCGGCTCACGGGGAAGAAGAAGAGCCAATGTGACAACGCTAAGAGGAGAAGAAGCCATTACGGCTCGGGCTGTGGAGTGGAGACAGGAGGCGTTTACGGCGACATAATACAGATACCCCGCCGTCAGATACAAATTCTGGTAGCATCTAAAACCCCTCGTAGAGTATTTTAGAGGCATACTGCAGATCGCGTAGAGGGGTCAACGGCAGAGCTCGTAGGGGGAAGAGGAAGTCCCGGCCGAGAATTTTTTGTTAATTTCTCGTTTGAGGAGAGGGTCGGAGGCCCTGAGGGCCGCCGTGGTCGTGGAACTCGGCGTCGGGGACCGAAAGACGCAGTGAGCCTCAGGAGCTTCGCGGCGAGGTCGATGGTGGTGGCGTTCAGTCGCGCGAAAGAGAGAAGAAGATGTAAAAAAAAAATAAAATAATAATAATAATAATAATCGTTTTACAACTTAGGGGTGTGACATTAATTAAACTAATCACAATAGTTATTTTCTTCTCTCTTTAATTAAAATATTAGGTGATTATTATTGTAAATAATAATTGGATATAATTGGTATTAAAATGGGGAACTTAGGTCAAGTGACAATAAAAAAGTTAATGAAATATTAATCTTATATTGACAAGCTAATAATATTATTGAATTATTAGTCTTGAGCTAGAAATTAGTCAATTATTGTAACAAACAATAATTAATTGGTTGAGATAGTTAAATGAGAACTATTGTCATGTCACAAATAGTTTTTTTGTGAAACTATAAAATGTGACACATTTATTTGGGGTATTGTTAATTTGGACGAGTATGGTTATTTAGTAACAAATTTTATTAAATTGCCAAACTTTGGTTGTGTAACATAATAATTACAATTATTATGGAATATTGGGAAATGAATTTAACAAATAGAAATTAGTTAATTAATTTCTTAAATTTGGATAATTAGTTGAGTGATAAGAATTATTTAGTAGGAAGCTAAATAAATTCAAAAGGACAAATAAACCCTAAGCAAGGTGGAACCTAAAACCTTAGGGTCAAGGTTGCCAAATGACCAAAATGCCCTCCTAGGGTAAAAGGGACTATGATCAATTTTAACGAGGCTCAACTCAACTAAATTGGACTTAATGAAAATCAGACTCGACAAAACAAATAGACTAAAGTTGACTAGGTTTGACTCTAGGAAGGACCAAAAGTCAACTAGGGACTTTGAAGCAGGGGAATAAGTCTTAGGTGAATTCCCAGAGATGGTCCCTAGGACCCATGATGTGGAGCTCTAAGCCCAACATGGACGCTAAGCATGCATGGACATTTAGAGAGATGGAAATTATTGGAACAATAATTCTAATAAACCGTTATATGCGGATACTCTCAGGGGGAGACGTAAAAGGCATTTTAAAAGGCGTGAGACCTCGAGGGAAGACATTTGCCTCTAAGAGGTAAGTTCACTGCCTAGTTTCCACCGATAACGGGATTTCTTGAACTTGCTATGTAATCTTGATACATGCACCGCTGATGCCATACATGCCTGTTCTTATCCGTTCTTGAATCCTCAAGCATGTATATGCTTGTTTACGACGTTGAATTGTCCCATTTGCTATGTTCTCATCCGCTGACTCGGTGGAGCTAGGAAGCTCCAATTTAGGAAATGTTGAGGTTTGGACCCCCTGACTTTCCTCGACCTTCTATCGGAGAAAACAAATCTCGGAGGTCTTACCGTCGAAATGGGCATATACTTGGTACCTCAATCACGTGTTAACACGAGGAGAGGTAGTTCTACCAACCATTTTGAAATTTGGAGGGTCAATCGACCATCTAGGTGGTATTTATATCCAAAATTTGGACATACCGCCGGAGTAAACCTTGAGTTCTCCTAGAGACTCACTACATGAGCCCGAGGGCTTCTATATGAGGGGTCAGACTTGACATGCCGTGGTAGACTCCTAGGACTTTATTGCTGATACTATGATCCTGTTATTTACTGCCATTTTTTCCTATTGATGTCACTTTGTGACCTGCGGGGTACTTAACCGAGCTTTCAAAGGCTCATGTGTTTTCTTTTTCCTCTTCTGCATTCTCCGAGGTATAGGAGGAGAGAGCATTCGGGGAGAGGACTCAGGAGGACCCGAGGAGGTTATAGGAGTCTTCTTTATCTTTATCTTTGTCAGAGCATTATTATTGTTGTAGGACCCAGTATAGGGACTGGGGACTTCTATAGGACCTACAGACCCTAATGACTCTATGTTCTTATGAACTCGTGAGTTTATGTTTGTTTATGAATTGTTATCCGCTTATCACCTTATTAGGCCTTGTATCTGAGTGCTGAGTTTACCTCTTCTTTAATACTGGCCCACCTAGACTGACGCATCTTTCGAGATCCTTCCGGGATCCTGAGGGTATGCTACATTTGAATTCAAGAAGACAAGTCTATTAAATCTCCCAGGAATTCAGGGTCTACAAATCAAAAAATCATAAGTGAATGCACTAGTGAGGTGCCTTTAACGTTTCCTCGTTTCACAACTTCAAATTTTACTCTAAAGTGGAAAGTATCTCATTGAGGTATTCTATCGAGCAAGTGATGTGCACTTCACTTAGTTGAACATCTAACATGGATTTGGAATTTCTTTACATGAAATTTACAATCATTCTCTCAACAAGCATTTATATATGATCTTTGATGATTGTTTTTTTAGCTTATTCAAGACAGCAACAACAGATTCTTCTTATAGTAGCAACCCTCCAGCTTTTGCTTTGGTTGACGATAACCAAGGATGAGGTCTATTCAAGGAACAACAGCTCCTCTTTTCTGTTTTGCAGCAACACAGCGACAACAGTCTTCTTTGTGGCGGCATCAGCCTCTTCTTCATTTATAATAGCAGCAGCATGTCAGACAACAAACAAGTAAATCCTTGGAATAAAGCTCCTTTATCGCCTCCCATTAAAACTCTTGTTACTTTTTAACAAAGCTACAGCTGCATCAAATTTATACCCTAATCTCTCATCCGTTATTTCCATAGTAAATCTTGCATGTCACTCTTTTTATTAAAGCCATGGATGAAGGCAAGAGGAAGCTATTCAGTTATAAACATCTTGGAATGTTATCTTAACATTTTGGCATTTTCCTTGAACTATTTCATTTCATAACTTATGCTGCAGCCTTTGACATTTATCTTCAACTTTTCAAAATTAATATCGGTGAAGACAAAAGCCTTATGAATCCAATTCCCATCAACATACTTATTAACTAGGAAATCTTTTGCATTATTCTTATAGATAAACTCTTTCAAACATTTTATCAAACACCTGGAATGCTTTGACACATTTAAATGTTGGCATGGCTTTGGAACGTCCTCTGCAACAAATTTTACAATCATATGGAATGACAACATCTTAACTTCAGCAAAGCTTGCATTCAAATTTTTTTCGGAGTCTTCTTAATCTTGAACTACTTTTACTCATCAAGGCTTCCTGCAAGCATGAGAGATTGATTACATTATCTTTAAATTCCTTGAATCATAACATCCTTTTACAACATCTCTTTCTCCTTTTTTTTACTTTGCAGCAAGTGATCCTCCTTTTTTGGATTGGATCTCCAGTCAACGTCTCCATAGTCATCAACATCTTCAACTCTCTCATCATAACCTTGTTCAGAAGTGGCTGTTGGTTATGGAGATGATTTTAAGGACCTAATTTCTTCTCCGGTAACAGCAAGGTCCCCTCCTTGGTTATGGTGGTGTGCAGTGAGGCTATCGTATAGCCTTTGCTTTTCTGGTAACAGTGAGCAGCAAAGAGACCATTGTATAGTCTATGCTTCTTCGTCGGCGATGACAAGGGTGGCAGGGAGGCTATTGTATAGCCTTTGCCTTCTTTTATCCGTCGATGGTAGGTAGCAAAGGGCTATCATATTGTCCTTGCTTTTCCTCTTTGGTAACGGCGGACAGCAGGGAGCGTGGCACTATGCTCTGCTTGTAGCTAGCGCCTTTGTGCGGCAGCTCTTGGCGGTGGCTTGCTTGGCGTGGCGTAGCATTTGGTGGCGTAGGCGCTACTGCTTTCATTGGTGGCGGCGTTATCTTGTGCTTAGCGGTGTGAGCTAAACCTATCTTGGCGTGTAGCTGGCGTAGGCCGCTAGGCATTTACATTTGGCTGGGGCGCGGCGCATGCTTGAGTGGTGCAGGGAGCTGGGCGGAGCTACTTGGCGCGGTGTGGAGTCGAGCAGCGGGACTGGGTGAAGCTGCTCGGCACGGCCGTTGCAAAGGAATTTGGCCGGGCGCAAAGGGAGGCTGCGATGTTCTTCTTTGGAGTGCTCTGGCGTTCTTTGTTAGGGGTATGGCGGGGCACAGGGGGCTATGGCGTTCTTCTTGGGGGTTCTGATTAGAGGCTGATGGGGGCATACTTGGTGCATTTGTCTTGAAGGAGCATTAGGTGGCGGCGAGGTGGAGCCAAGCAGCGCTATGCGCTGCTCGTGGCTAGGCGGCTGGATAGAGGCGACGAAGATGAAGAAACCCTTTTTTTTGTTTCAGATCTGAGTGGCCATAGAAAGAGAGGAAAAAATGTCTACCTTTTTTTTGATCTATTTCTTTCTCTAGTATTTTGTTTCTCTGATCTTTTTTTTTACTGTCTTCCATTCTCCCTGATTTAAAGCCCTTTGTTCCTTTTTCTTCTTATCCCCACGTCCATGAAATCCCAACCTATTCGATAAGACCGAATCCTAGTTTGAATTTTAAATTAATTAATTAATTATTAAATATATATATATATATATATATATATAATTTGCTTTGGGATTGTTTTTTTTTTGCTACTCAGGAATTTGAGTTTTGACTCGAGATATGTTCTCAGGGGCAATTTTGGAATTTGAGTTTTAAGTCAATTAAAATGAGGACATATTCAAATTTTAACTCAAGATTAAGATATATTTGAATTCTATATTCTTTTTATTTGGATTAGGATTTGGGTTCTATTGGGACATGTGTTATATATTTTATATATAAACAAACCCGGAGGGCTCTTTACTAAAAAGCCATAAGAGTTGTAGGGCTCATTTTTATTTATTCTTAAGGTTAGGGACTAGAACGAACTTTTGCAAGAAAATATCTTTTGATCTAATCTACAATCCTGGAAATTATCTTTTGATCTAATCTACAAGCCGGAAATCCCTCTTTTATCTCTCATCCTCTCCCTGTTATTATTAGGCCGTGGGAGATCCAAACATTGAAAATTAGGGTTTACCCAAGCGGCCCTTGTCACTATAAGAAAACAGCTAAATAGTGACAGATATTAGCAAGAGAATAATTCCATTGCAAACCAGCTAGAGATTTGCGACGGAATTATAATAAGCTAGGGATTAACCAGGGACAACACTCCGTTGCTAAAGTTATGCACCATTGTATTTAGCTACGAAATAGCAAGGGACCCTCACATCCATCGCTAAAGTTGCGCGAGAAGATACCAATTAGTGTGGAATTTGTGAGGGCTATTACCCTAGCTAGTTGGCTAGGGACATATCCCTCTCTAATTCGAGGAGGGATAACAGGGAAATTACATAGCGAAGGAAATAATCCCTAGCACATTTGCGAGGGTTTTTTTCCGTCGCTAACTACCCTTCTACCCAAATTATATACATGGACATTAGTGACGGATTGTCCGTAGCTAATTCAGAAGGGAAAATCCATCGCTAATGACTCCTCTACTCAAATTATATTCATGGTTATTAGCGACGACATTTTCCGTAGGTAATTCGCTATAGTATAATCCGTCGCTAATATCATATATAAAACAATGATATATAATGAGATTAGCGACGGATTTTCACCGTCGCTAATCTCATATATAACGAAGCTTGCTTAGCTAACTAGCAACGGACTATTCCATCGCTACTATCATATATAAAACAATGATATATAGCGACGGAAACCGCCGTCGATAAGATCATTATATATTATTGTTTTATATATGATAATAGTGACAGAATGTTCCATCGCTAGTTAGCTAAGAAGCTTCTATCGCTACGATCAATATGTAACATTGTGTTTTATATGATATTAGCGACGGAGAAAAGCAGTCGCTAATCTCATTATATATCATTGTTTTATATATGATATTAGTGGCGGATTTTTCCGTCGCTAATATCAATATGTAACATTGTGTTGTATATGATATTAGCGACTGATGAGGCCCTAGTGAATTAGCTACGGAGAAATTCGTCACTAATACCCATGAATATAATTTGAGTAGTGGGGTAATTAGCGACGGAATTTTCCGTAGCTAAGTAGCTATGGAATTTTCCGTAGCCATGTATCTATGGAAAAATCCATAGCTAATTATAATTTGCAATCATTTTACACATAGTGGATAATTAGCGATGGATTTGTCCTTAGCGAATTAGCTATGGACAAATTCATCCCTATTGACCATGTATATAATTTGTGTAAAGGGGTAGTTAGCGATGAAAAAAATCCCTAGCTAATTAGCTAGGGATTATTCCGTTGCTGATTTTAGCGCCTTTTTTCTTCTCTTTGACTTCGTGATTTAGGATTTTTGAGCGTATCCTTCTCCTCCCTTTCACTTCTTGATTTAGGGTTTTTGAGCGCGCCCTTCTCCTCCTTGTCACAATCTTGAGCACATTCGGCGGTCAGTCCTTTCTCTTCTCTCCAGGCAGCTACCAAGCGGAATTGCAACGAGGCCTCTCTATCCTTGCTTTCCCTTACTAGCCAATGTTTGAAGCCACCCCGAGCCACGAATTTTTAGATTTGGCAGAGTTGGTGGATCTTTGAGCGTCTCCCCTGTGAGCACGAGAGGTGATTGTAAGGGCTGCTGTCTGGGAGTGAGGAGGAACCCCAGCTGCGAGAAGGGAGAGGAGTGGCAGCATCACAACAGCAATTTGAAATCTTCTCAGCACCTATTGATCAAGAACAAAGCTTGAATTAATAGAGGTGAGCTTTGTTATAATATAGATGACTCTACATCGTATATGAAGCTATAAGCTAAGTATTATCATTGGAAATCAGTAGATTGGTTGTTGAATGATTGTATTAAAATAACTGTATTTTCAAAGGGCTGAAGGCTGTCCTGATATGGAATAGGGTTGTGTGTAAGAATGCACATCATGTGTTCGACATAATGCCACATAGAATTAGTTATGCCATTAGAGGCTTGGATGGACTTGGAATATACTTATAATCATCTCTGTAGTATTTAATTGTATTTATCAGAAGATTTATGGTTGTTCTGTTATAGAATTTTGTTAGAATTAGGAAAACACACCATGATTTTTATTTTTGTTATAATATACTTATCCTCCCTCTCTCTCTCTCTATCATCTCTTTCTCTTGAGTTTCTATTTCAGTGCTTCTTTTAATCCTTGCTCTTTCTCTTTCTCTTTCTCAAAGAGAAGAATAGTATTGTGATTGACTGACTCCTTTCATGGCTCCCAAGGCTGGGAGATCAGGAAAAGGAAACAACAACAAGCTCAAGGGAGACAAGAAGAAGAGGGAAGACAAGGGTTCTCTCTCTCTCTCGTCTCTTTTTAATTATTCATTTCTTCACTACTAGTCATCTACTACCATACCATCTTCTTTATTTTATTTTGATGGATTAACTTGCAGTTGTTCCCACTTGCCTTGTTTGGTTGTCCCCAAGGGATAACCCCAACATAGTTTCCAATGAAAAAGTTTTTCCCGCCAAAATCCTTAATTAAGATTTAAAAATATAACCCACCAATATATAGTCAACACATCACTATCTTATCATTAATACCTTTACTTTAAAATTTCCCTCCAAAAATTTCAAAACTTTTCAAAACTTATTCCTAATCCCAAGTGGGGATAACTCCCAACCAAACACAAACTGTGATTAATGTGATTGTAATCACACCATATGAGACTAAGCTCACATTGAAGGTATTTATTATATTTTTTATTTTTTTTGGAGAATTTTGTTGATTAATTTAATTAGGATGGAATTTTGTATTCTTGATGTTCGAGGGAATATCCATCGACAAGATACTTGATGTGAGAAAACTGTTAGCATCCAATGTGCAAACCTGCCACCTAACCAATTACTCACTACTTCATTTGGTACTACTATTTTACTTCTTTTTTTTTTGCATTATATTCCGTTTATTTTTTTATATATTTATATATTTTTTGGTTTTAAACCATGCGTTTTGTGGTTTTAAAACCAACTATTAAGATTTATATTATTTTTTTTAATATTATATATGTTTGAAATATGTAATTATTTAAATGAAATTAGAAGAACTTGGAGGGGTGTTCATAGAATTAACCAGCTAGTAAATGAAAAATGGCAGGCTCGTGGGGTCTATTTAAACATAAAGTAATGCTACCACATTGAGTTTTCCTTTAGAAGAACTGATTAAAGAAGATAGAGATTTTGTTTTCTAGCTTATATATGTATATATATAGGGGAATGATAGAGTGCGGCCGGCCGGAACACTGTTTCAGTCGACCACCTCCCATTTTGGCCCCTGGAGCATGTTTGAAGGATTTTCAACCGTACGGATGGGAAGATCATCGAAAAATAAGCTAGAATGTCAATTTTCATACAATTTGGTGACAGTTTCCTTCTCCCACTTAATGGTTGAAATTCTGAACCGTTAAAATTTTCCTAAAATAAGAACCGTTAAGTGGGAGGACCAAACGGTCACCAAATTATATGAAAATGGACATGCTAGCTTATTTTTCGATGATCTTCCCATCAGTATAGTTGAAAATCTTTCAAACATGTTCGAGGGGCCAGGATGGGAGACCGACAGAAAATGAACAGTATCCGACCGGTTTGATCTTAGCATCCCCGTGTGTGTATATATATATATATATATATATATATATATATATATATATATAAGGTGTTGAAAGGTCAAACACACATTAAATATCTTCTTAACACCTTATGTATAAAATTATAACCACTAATTATAATTTTCTAATTTCAAACATTATGATAGGTTTTCTTTAGTTAGAAGCTTAAGCCTTAAATTTTTTATTGATTTTTTTTTCATAAGTTTCCCTTAGTGTTTCATTGTTATTTTTTTTTTGAGATTATATTCATTACACTCTTGTTTTCTTTTCATCTTTGATTCTTGCTCTTCTTTCTTTTCTTTCCTATGAACAATCTGTGTAAATTCTTCTTGAAAACCTTGATCTTTATTCCTATATATATAGGGCTTCTAAATAAAAAAATTGGGTTAATTTTTATTTATTTATCCATTTCTGGATCAATGGATCTTTACTTAGATTGTAAGTTAAAAAAAGAATTGCTCTTAGATGTTACTTGCAAAAATTTTTGTTTTATTTATTTATTCTTACATTTTTAATCAGTGGTATTATTTTTACCAAATAATAGACCAAAACTTTTGAATAGCATGAATAGATTTCAATAAAGTTTGAGAGCATACCAACTCTTGTGGATTAATTTATGCTAAAAGTGATTGTTGTGAATCATACATATTGCAGGGACATTAATTGATCAATGGATTACTTATGTACTGATGTTGGTGGTATTTCTCAAGTATCACATATTTCCTTTGTTTAGGTATAGTATTTCTCTTATGTCTAGTATAGTATGTTGGGTTTCTTTATTTGTTTAACTCAGATGCATAGTTACCAATGATGAGTATTTATACAACTTGGCTTAAGTAGATTGATCATCTTCTATTTAATTTTTATAAGAACCATGCAGAAATTTATAATTGAATCCACTTATTGTCAAGTGGAAATTTATTTACTCTGTTTTCCATTGCAGATCTTTTACTTGATTGGGTTTGGCCTCTTTAGTGTGGAAACACTTCTGAGCCTGTGGGTACTCCAGGTTTGTTCCTGAAAACTTTTCTTTCTTTCCACGATGTTTGAATAAAGAAAGCCATGACTACTTTTGTTTTGTATAAAAATTTGTCACATTAGCATTTTTAATAACATATCCAGCTGCATTTTGTTTTGTTTACAACTTAGGTTTACATCTGTAAAATCCAAGGATTTTATGGACATAAAAAAAAAATCTGTTTAAATTCCTTTTAAAGTGGAATAAAATTTTTGGAATATTAGAGGAAATTTTCCTAAGGAATTGAATGGGAGAAAATTAAGTTGAAAAGGTTTAAAACCCTAATTAAGGGTTTATGGGGGACCAGAAGGATTTCCTCATAATTTTTAAAAGTATGGAGGACTAAAAGAGAATTGTCCCCTCTCACAGTCTTGGACCTGCATGTAACTTAAATAATGTCAGGGACCTCTGGTTAATTTTTCGAGAGAAAACTATATTAGTAAAGCAACGAACGGCTGAGATTAAGAGATCTCAGATCGTTGTAAATCTCAAGGCATTATAACGGCCCACAGAGAGCCACGTGGCAAACGTGAGTTCAATCCATCTGATCGTAGTACAGATACGAGGCAAGAGAGGTGGATAAATTGGAGATGACCTCACGGTGCGGGTGACCATGAGCCGTCCATCTCGTGATCACCTATATCTCGAGGCAAAGGTTGGAGATCTGGCGGTTGATTTTCAGGCCATCTTGACGGTTGATCTCAACGAGTGTTTGATACGAGGATATAAAATTAAAACCTAGCCGGTTATTGTGATCAAACGATCACAGCCTTCCATCGTCAGAGTGACGATCTCGAGGCTAGCCATCCCCTCCACTAGTGACCGGAAAACGCCCGCGCGAGAAACTCGCCGTCTTTCCCATCCGTTACGGGCGGTAAAGCCGGTCGTCGGTTGGCGTGGGGCTGCGGGACGTTGGCGACGCTCTGTCTGGCCTCCCGAGCCCTATAAAAGGGCATTCCACCCTCTGTCTCGGCACACAACAAGCCGAGATTTTCCCCTCTCCGGTGAGGTGACGGATGGAGAAAGTGAAGGAGCTCTCGGTGGAGAACATTTGCTGCGACCACGAGGAGGGCGTGGGAGCTGCGTCGAGGTTTCGGAGGCGGGGAGACCGAGGACCGCGGTGACCTGGAAGAGAGGAAGCTTCGCGGAAGAAGTGGAACCGAGGCACATGTCCGCGGCATAGATAAGCGCCGCTTTCGGCGTCGGAAAACACCGGTAAGCACTCTAAACTCCCTTTTGAACTGTTTGGAGCATTTGTATGTGTGGTTTGTTAAATTGGTGAGCTCGCCGAGGAGGAAACATCCACGCCGGTAGAATCTCGTGAGCTCTGGCGAGAAGGTGTGGGCCGGCGGCGCTCGGAAGAGCCTAGAGGTCGTGAGACCTATACAGCGGGGTCCAAGCAGGCGAGGTGCTTTCGAGTCGGAGAAGAAGGCAGGAGGCAGCCCGTAGCCCTCGGTCGCAATAGAGGGAGAGAGAAACGAAGAAGTAGAAAAAAAATAAAAAGAAAATAAAAATTAAATTAGTTATCTTAATTAATTTAATAACTCAGGAATGGTTAATAATTCCTTAGAAGTGTGACAAAATATTAAAGTGATATTTTCATATGTGTGACAAATAAATTGATTGATTTAGTATAGTTGCAATAACTATATGAAACCTTAGGTGATGTGACAAAATGGAAATCAAATTAATTAATGGTTTGTCTCTAACTGGATAGGCATGACAATTATTTGATTAATTATTTCGTGTAGTTTAAAATAATTGTAGGACTTTGATAGTGTGACAAATTAAGGGAAAATAATCTATGTGACAAATTAATAGATTGGTTAACCATCTAAAATGGTGATTTGGACTATGCAAAGTGACAAATAACTTAGTTAATCAAAGTAAGAGCTAAGTCAACTTATGATTGTGGATTAAGTCTAATCGAGTTACATAATAGACTTGGTTGGGTCTACAAGTTATTAAATTGGGTCTGGGCCCATTGGAAATGGGCTGGAATGATTAATAAGATCAAACTGATTCAATATGTAACTTAAAGATGGTCCGTTGGCTAATTAATTTAATCCAAGGATGGGCCAGTGAGCCTGATCTACTTGGTGGACTAATCAAGAGAGATGATTAGGTTAATCTAGTAAAGAAGATGAGTTTTCTAAACTAGAGAAGCTACAAAGATTAATAAAATTACATAATCAATGGGTACCTAAGTCAACTATGGACCATTAAAGAGGGAATTGGGTCCATTGCTTTGGGGGGCCCGATAGGCCGGGCTCAAATAACCCTTTTGAGTCAAGTTCTATTATTACAATAATAAGAACGAGAATTTAGGGTACTGGAAAGAAACTAAACCCTAAACAGGGTAAGACCTTAAACCCAATGATCATAATTTACCCAAATGACTAAAATGCCCATCTTTGGTTAGAAAGGGCTAAGGTCAAGCTAAACTGTGTAATGGACTTGAAATGGGCCCAATTCAACTAAAGTGACTAGAGATGGCTAAATAAGGTTTAGACTCGACAAATGAATGCAAAGTTGACTACGTTTGACCAAGTTGGGTCTGGGATCAACAAAAGAACATAGAAACATGGGATAAGGACCTACAACCCGAGAAATGGTCCCTAGGACCCGTTAGTGGGCCTAGGCCCAACAGAGACGGTAGACATGCATGTGAAACTAGAGACATAGAAAATTATTAAAATCCTAATTCTAATAGAACCTCTGTATGCCAGATACTCTCGGGGAGTTGTAGGCACTCAAGAGGAAGCTAGAAGGACATCTAGTTTCAACAAACCAGAGGTAAGTACACTTGCCTTGTTCCCACCCGGTTACGGGCTTTATTTGGATTTGACATTACTCTTACTTCAATAATGACATACATGCATCCCTGTCTATTTCTAGATTCTTGTTGAGCATGCATGATTTGTTTACGAGATGTTGGTATCCCTGTTTGCTGTGGTCTACTGCCCGGACTCAGTGGAGCGTGGGGGCTCCAATAGGGGAATGTTCAGGGACAGGACCCCCTGGCATTTCTACCTGCCTTGCCAGAGAGGCGATTCTCTGGTGGTCTTACCTGTCAGTGGGCATGGTACACTGACCGTGTTAACACGTATTAGAGGTAGTTCTACCGACTTGCGACCGGAGGGTCGAACGACTAGATGGTCGTGTTTACAGCAAGTAGCTGGACGTACTGGCCAAGAGTGATCCTTGAGTTTTTCTTTGAAACTCTCTACAGAGCCTGAGGGCTTCTGTATCAGGGGTCGTATCTTTGGATTGTTTCTGGTAGACCCCTAGGATTGTGTTTCTTGGTATTGTGACCTCATTGATTGACATATTGTCTACTTATGTCTTTGTATCCCCGCAGGGGTACTTACTGGGCTTTCCATTCGAAAGCTCATGTGGTTTGCTCTTTCTCTTTTTCAGATACCGAAGTTTAGAGGGTGGAGCTTGAGGAGAGGTCACGAGGAGATCCGATGTCTGGAAGACTCCTTTATCTTTTATTTAGTGAGCTTTACTTGTGTAGGACCCGTATAGGGACCAGATTATGTATAGGGCCATGGACCCTGATGACTCTATGTTCCTTTGAACTTGAGTTTAATTTATATTATGAAATGTTATCTGCTTATCACATTTAGGCCTTGTATTTGAGTCGAGTTTATCTCTACTTGAGTACGGCCGGTCTGTTGACGTGCTCGAGATCCCGGGATCCGTGTCGGGGAGTGACAACATCACATTATCATTTTTAATTAACCTTTTTTTTAGAATTATATTTCAGTACTTTAGGGTGATAGTAACTTTATAGTTATGTTTTTATTTTTTAGAAGTTATGCAATTTCCTTCAAAGAGGCTGGTAAATCTTTTGTGAAGGCATCACAAGGTCCCTGTACTTTATCATCTCAAGGTTCATTCGGTGAGCTAGGATTTAATCATAGTATATTTTATTCCATGAATTCTAATCTAATACTTATTATTCTCGATCAACACTAATTCTTTAAATATTGTTCTTCATCTTTTGATGATTTATAGATATCAATGTCTGATTAATTTGGTTTGATTTTGATTAGTAGATTTAAAGCATCGGTTGAAACTTGATTATTTTCATTGTTGATTTTGTCATGATAGCACCTAGAATTTTCCTGCTTCATTTCCTTGTAGTAGTTGGATTGCAGTGATTTTGTTAGAAAAGCATCTCTAAATGCAGCTTCTTTATGATTCCCATCTTATTTGTCCACTCATTTGGTGATATTATTAATTCATGCTCTGTTTTTTTAGTGAATAAATATTGCATGTTCTCTTTGTTACTTCTATACATGAAATACAACTGGAATGTGATTCTAGTTATGCTAATGTAAACTTTACATAATTGATTGATGAATATAGCTCTCTCTCTCTCTCTCTCTCTCTCTCTCTCTCTCTCTCTCTCTATATATATATATATATATATATATATATATATATATATGAAGCAAAAATTAAATTGTTGAAGACCAAATAAAGTAAAATCTTATTTGATTAAAAAAACATACATTTCAAATCCCATTTTGTTTCATCCTTTTGTGTGCTTGATGAAAATGGTGTGTGCTATTGCATAATGAGTTTGATGAAAAATAATAACATTTATTTTTCTTTTCATTTTAGTTGATATGGTGCGAGGACGAGGTGGAGTTGGTCGTATTGTTGGAGGGAGGGGATGAGGTGCAAGAGCTATTCCATTACCACCTACTCCGAGTGCATCACCACGTCTTCCTACTATTACACCATCAGAACAACAACAACCAGAGTTGATGCGTTTGGACCAAGTTCAATCAATTGCTTCAACAAATGTTCGTTCTTTACCGTTTGAGGATGCGCCGCCAATTATTGGATTACCGCATCATAGTGATTCTCAAGCACAAACAAGTATTAATGGGGAAGAACATCCAATGCCTACTGACCCTTTAGGCATAAATCGTAGGCGGATCACAGTGGATCACGGGATGTGAGTATACAAAATACTTTTATTTCTTTGTTGGTAAATATTATTTTTCCCAGTTTGGATTTGTGTACTTGTTGATACGCATTCTTTTTTTTTAGGTTGGCTCCATCAGCCGAATGTTCTCGCCGAATTCGATCCATATTTCAGGAGAGATTTGAAGAAGAGGGGGCTAGGTGGGCGTTGGTGTAAAACCTGCCCCGAAATAAATAAGAATTTTCCCCAGAATTATTAAATGGAAATTTAATATGGTAAGCAAAGAAATTTCGGGAAAATTATTAAGTACTAATTAATTCAAATTAATTAAGTGTTAATTAATTCAGATTAATTATTGAGAGAAAATGAAAAAATGTTCGAGTCCAGGGAAAGGTGGATCTGGTCGGGGATGAGACAACCCCATGATGCCACAGTAAACCCGCGACTAAAGGAATCAATAAAGGGTCAAGATTCGCGGATCCGGGTCGGGCATAAGGGGAAGGAAATTTTTACAGTTGACCCTGGTACGAATAAATTCATTCATAAAGCTATAGTAATCATGTGAGGCAATAGAACACATGTGATCATATAGTAAAATGATTTAAATAATTATTTTAATATATAAGTATTTAACTTAGGGCATGATGAGGAAAATTGATTTTCATCATCTCCCTTCCCCTTTCTCTCCTCCCGTGCCCTAGGTTGCCCACGCCCCCTTCTTCTCCCTCTCGATCTCATCTCCCTACCGGCCAGCCAAACCCAGCCACCGGCCAGCCAAGCCCTGCCGATCGGTAGCGATGCCAACCCATGCGCGCCCTTGGCGTAGCCGCAGAAGCTAAGACGCCCACCAGCATGCACCCCACACTGCTACAGATGCATGCGCTTCTTGCAGCCGTACAAGACGCCCCACACCCGACAGCCCCACTATTGGCCTGCAGCCCTGCGCGCCATCACCGACCTGCAGCCCCGTGTGTCACCGTTGGCCAACAATGCTGCCCCGTCATCACCCCACGAATGTGAGCCCTAACTTTGGGGAATTTACACATTCATTTATAAAATTATTGGATGAAAACTACTTAACATGATTTGGGGTTTTTAAGGCTATAAAATGTTAAGTATGATGCTATTGAATTGTATTAAGTCTAATGATGCATTGTATTAAGTCTAATGATGCATACTTGCATGAGTTGTATGATTAAAATTGGAGGCTAAAGAAGGCATGGTTTAGTCTAATTAATGTATGAATTATGAAACTCATGTGTAATGGGTGTTTTGGTGAATGTTTGTATATTTTCGGGGCCCTATATATAGGGGAGATGTTGCCAAAATTTCCATTGAATTCATACATCATTAATTACTTGTTAATGTCTTTCAAGCAAGATTAAGTTTAGGGAATCATCATTTATTGAGTTAATCTCTTTGTTAGAGATGTTTAGGGCTTCATGGGCCCTCCCGTATTTAAGAGGATGATTATGCTAGAATACAATGACATTAGCCGTGTTCTAAGAGGATAGATGAACATTGATGTTCATAGTAATAGTAGATAGACTCGAGGATACTTGTGTTCATATATTGATATGAAATATTTAAGTATAGAGATACTGAGATCCTTTATCTATCTACTAGATCCTGGTTCGGACGCGGGAGACGCGACGAGGATCAGTTATCTGTTCGCTAGCCAGGTAGGCTCTCGCACGAGGGTTATGAGTATTCCTTCCTCCTACCGTATTTATGATTTTTGTGCTCTTATTTCCTTTAGATGTTTCCTATACATATTCGAGTTGAGTATCCTCATACGTGTTGGCTTTACGTCTCGAGGAGATATTTGTTTCCATGTTTTCTTATTCGTATTTGAGTTGAGTCGCTCCTTAAATACGTATTGGCTTATGATCTCGGGGAGATCACTGATTATTTTATATTGAGAATGTTGCTGCCTTGGATATATATATATATATATATATATATATATATATATATATATATATATATATATATATATATATATATACTTGTTGTTAGGTATTCGTACTAGCAATCTCTTATGTACATGCATGATACATCGGACGGAGACTCAATCAGAGAGTGTATTTTCTGACCATGTATACATGATTAACATAGCGCTATCCGGCGTAGACCGGAGACAATATCTGGAGGATATCGTACGATACTGTAGGTATCTTTGTATCATATATACCAGGAGATTGAGTACATCTGTGAATTTATTCACATCCCAGAGACTTGTTATTTGCTTGTGATTTTGTTTCACTTGCATATTTGTACTTGCTTTATTCTATTCTTTGCTTATGGCTTTCGCCACATTTATTGCTTTAGTAGCGATCCCATTGGGCCTTTTCTTTGGCTCATGCACTTGATTGATGTATTTCTCAGGTGACGACGAGGAGTAGGGTCGGGCCTAGAAGGGGATATACCGAGTAGCTGACTCGGGCTTGTTATATTTCTCTTGAGGTCTGCATACCTCCTTTCATTGTGTGTGTATATGAGACTTGTATTCTCTTTGTTGTATGGATTACTAGTGGTGACTTAGCTAGATCCTTGTATGGGTCGTGTAGACCTTAGTATCGTACTTGTATTATACTTGTATGGAGTTCTGTAAACTCCCTTCTTTTTATTTAATATAAATTTCTTTGTTACTATTTTTATATGATTATTGTACAAGAGTTTCTGAGGCCTTGCGCCTGGATGGGGACTAGTCTCTGTTTAGGAGCGGCCGGTCTGTCCACGTGCCCGGACCGGGTTCGGGGCGTGACAGTGGGTCTCCAATGAGACCAAAGAGTTTTACTTCTAGGAGTTCAAGGTAAGCCTAAGTTGCTATTAGCAAATTATGATCGTCTTATGTGTGTAATTGGTTGTATCATATAACATTATTTCCTATGATGCAGAAATACTTTTATTGGGATTCATCAACTGACCACCTGGTCAAAGACGATTGGCTGATGAAGACATCGACACGATATTCAGATATGATTTGTAAATTAAAGTTGAAGCCTAACTGACCAACATTTGTTCCCGAATCACTGTGGACAAAGTGGAAAGAGGCATGGAGGGAACCTGAAATTGTGCGCATTTCCCATCAAAATGCGAAAAATAGAAGTGGTGGAGTTGATGATGGTCTGTGTCCCTCTACCCACAATGGAGGCTTCATCTCCTCCATTGAGCATGGGAAGAGATTGGTAAGTTTTTTTATATGGGTTCAAGTTTTATAAACACATCTTAAGTTGTGTATACTTATTATTTGAGTATATTTTGTTCAGTTGACCTATATCAATGTTGTTATGTAGGAGAAAAATTATTACCGTCCCCCGACGCCCTTTGAGTTCTTTAGGCCCACACACACAAAGAATAAGGATGGTGAAGCATTTACGAGTGACAAAGCTCTTACTGTTCATGTGAGTTGTTATTTTTTTATGAATGATTGACTTGTGTTTAAGTGTATAGTTGTGTCAGATTGAGTGAATTATTACATTCTTCTCTTAGGATCGATACATAAAAATAGCTTATATTATGAGGTTGCAGGTGGGATAAAGAAGAAGAAGCTCTTTGGTATGGGAACACATGCTAGCTTATACTATAAGGAAGCATCCTCTTCGGCATGTCGTGCATCTAACGAACATAATGTTCGAGAGGTCAACCAACAGGTGCAAGTTGCTATCTCATCCATAGAGCAAAGGATGGATGAGATGGTTAATAAGAGGACGTAGCTGTGAGAGGTAAAGATTCGGGCATCTTTTACAGAGGAGATTTGGGCATTTGTTATAGTGGAGGTTCGAGCATCTATTTCGGATGAGATGCGGGAGATGCAGTGGCAGATGCAGGAACAAATACAATAGATGTTAGGTAGCCGCCAAGTATCTCAGCCTTCTGACCGCGTCATCAACTCACCGTCTGATGGGACTTGAGGGGTTTTGTGCATGGTTGTTGCCCAATAAATTATGGTCACTAGCTTTTTTTTTTTATAGTGCACATAGTGCTTATTGTTTTCTTATTCAACTCTTCAATTAAATTAATGAAATATGCCCAACTTTTCAATAATCAAGCTTGTCAAAGGTATAGTTAAAGAAAGTTTAATCTTTATATTTGGTACAATTCAGGGAAGATGGGGAGCTAATTGGTCATAAAAAATAGCTTGAGGTAATCTGCAAGCAATAGAAGTTTAAGAGAAAAATTTGTGCTTATTTGTGCTTGATATCAACATGCTTGTTTTATTTCAAGTAATGTTTATTAGTAGCACTTATTTGTGATTTATTACCAGTTTTTCCCCTTTTCAGGTAATGTTTATTGGTAGCACTTATTTGTGAAGACCATGCTGTGCAATATGTGTTGAAAAGCTTGCTATGTAGGGCTATGTGGATATGGAATTGATGAAACTAACTAGCTATAGGTGATCTATTGATTGAATTAGCACCCACCACTAATATTAGGACTTTAAATTGGAGATGTCATTATAGTTATTCAACAGTGTCCTAACCATATAAATCTTTTATGTTTGGTGAGTCACCATCACATAATTGCTTATTAATGAACCACTTTTATAACGAGCACATAGTTGTGGCATTTTAACCTACATTGTTATTCTTCCTGAAATTAGAGCAATTGAGTTGGCAGTAGATGGAAGAAGAATCTTCAGATTTAAGGTATGAAAGAAATATAGGCATCTGAATGCAAAATGGTATGAGGGAACAAAAGATCTGAGAAATTGCGCAAAGTTGTGCCATGAAATTTGGAAATACTGTAGCAGTTGATGGATGACTTTAGATCACTATTTTTGAATCCGAGCGCTATGAAAGAATTGTGGGACACTGATAGAATTTGTCAAAGAAATCTAAAATTATTAAATTTGATTATTATGATGATTGTTGTTTATGTCCACAACAACATAAACTATTTTCCTACAATTATTACCATGGAGTCAACTAAACCTGTTCTGGCTATTGCTTGCAGGACATGTTTATGGATTTTGGGTTCTCCAACAACCAGCATTTGCTATGTACATCCTCATAAACCCACCCCCACAGGGGAGGCCATTAACTGTGAGTCCATAGTCAAGTCTTATTGATAATTGTGTTATGTAATGCATATGTAGACCATTTGCATCTTTTTTTTTTTGACATAATGGTCGATTTTAACTTGGAAATTTGCTATTTAATTTAATAATCTGCCTTCTGCGTGTTCTACTTTCCCCTATCTTCATCATCAATCTCAAAAGCAATGGTAGTATAGCAAATGATCAGTATAGTCACTATTGAGAATCACAAAATGGGATAGAATTGCAGCACGATATATATTCTATTTGAGGTTTTGGAGCTCCAGGAAAATGCCATTCATCTGACAGGAATCTTATTCTCATGCTTTGTTTTTGTATTCCTTTTCCTTCTTGTACAGGCTGTGGATTCTTCCCATCTTCCAAAACATAATACATTATGTTGTTTCATATGACAAATGATCTTTGATCAAACAGTTGTTCATCCATGTAATTTTCTCTCTGGACTTATTTTGCATCTCATTAATATTTTTGCATATTCTGCTACTTTTTATTCATTTGCAAGTATTTACAAATACTGATAATATTATTCATCACATCCCAAACACTCCTGTTTCTTTTGCCTTCTTCTTGTTATATTCTCATCCCCTGACCTAGAAGTCCCTTTTTAGGAAAATGAGAATTACAATGGGATCTATCTGAAGGTTCTACTGCCAATTTCTAAATAGCATGTTTATTCTCTTCTCACTCATTGATTGTACCTGGACTTATTAGCCAACTGTTTTCATCCATTCCCAGGTGTGTCGGTGTGTGCTTGTTCTTCTCATAATGGCATCAATTTACACTCATATTGAATGTAAATTGATCCAATTTTCTGCCATAAGGAAAAGGTTTTTAACTCATCTTGAGGTTGGAAATCATGCAGGGATGGCAAATGCATTGGTTGAGTCCATGAAAACATCTTCTCCGACGCATATCAAGGTTTACCATATAGATTGCATGTTCAAACCCTTTCTTTTCATTCTTTGTCTCAAAAACATTCTGTGCAATGGGTGGCCAGTCTTCCAAGTCCACTGGTTCCATCCATTATTTCACTGTTAAGGTTTGTCGATCCAATACAATCTTGTTATCATCTCTTTGTTTATATGTTTTTTGTGTTTTTTTATCGGGTATTTTGAGGAAAGTTATGAAACTTTTTGTGTTTTGGTGAATCTTATCTGTATAGGATTGCACAGGAAAGGATGTGAGTCTCCATGAGTACAAGGGGAAGGTCCTTTTGATTGTCAATATTGTATCTAAGTGGTAAATAGTCTCCGTGCTTAATTTCACTCCACTAAAGATGACTATTTGTTGTTTTATGTTGTCTGAATTCTTGCGAACTCCCATATAGTGCATTGACAAACTCTAATTACAAACAGCTGACTGAGTTGTATTAGAAGTTCAAGGATAAAGGTACTGATCCTTAGCTTATTTTGTGTTTCTTCTTGTTTAATCTGAAGATATTTTTTGTGATATTTATATATGCTATAATAAAAAATATGAGCTTTTGTGAATGAATGATATTGGTGTTGTTTTTATTTTCTCTTCTCACACACAGCTTTGGATAGTGTAGACATTGAGATTCTGGCTTTCCCCTGTAACCTATTTGCTGGACAAGAGTCAGGAAAGCAATGAGGAGATTCAACAATTTTCATGTACTCGGTTCAAAGCCGAGTTCCCCATTTTCGACAAGGTTGCAAATTTCAATATTCTGATATGAATTCTTCAATGTGTAATTAATTCACATGCTTAGCACAAAGGTGAAATGCTCCTTTCAAATCAGAGCTTACCATTCGCATCAAACAATCCCTTCGTGTGTGTAGAATTTGAAAACGAAGAACTAGATTCACACTATTTTTCAAAACAGTTCTGAAATTTGAGAAGCTGCAAGCTGTGAAGGACTAGCTGCCACAGTATGCAATTGTTATTATTGTCAAGTTACCATATGAAAATCTTATACATGTTTGTGTTTGTTGTACTCTGACAGTCTTGATATGAATTTGTACTTGACATGCAATGAACTGATATTTGAAATTGATTAAATTAAAACAAAAAAAAAATGTATCCATTTTGTATGGAATTGATTCTTCTTTTTTGCATTTAGATTGATATCAATGGAGAATAACCAATCATGTTGTTGCAGAGATATTCTCTCTTATGGAATTGATTCTTCTTTTTGGAATTTAGATTCATGTGCTCGGCCAGAAGAAGTTCAACCAGCTCAGAGGCAAGGCCATTGTCCTCTACTCATAGGTATTGTTTCTCTCCATTCTCTCTCTCTCTCTCTCTCTCTCTCTCTCTCTCTCTCTCTCTCTCCCTCTCACTCTCTCTCCCTCTCTAATTCTTCATCTTTGTTCAATAAATTAGTGCTATGGATAAGATGTGTTTTTGTTGTTTGTAGGTGATCACTGAGTTTTGCAAGACCGTAGGAGCTGATAATAAGCAGAGGCAAGGGCTTATCAGATTGGCCAAGAAGAATGCAGAGAGACTTGGTTCTCTCTCTCTCTAATTCTTCATCTTTGTTCAATAAATTAGTGCTATGGACAAGATGTGCTTTTGTTGTTTGTAGGTGATCACTGAGTTTTGCAAGACCATAGGAGCTGATAATAAGCAGAGGCAAGGGCCTATCAGATTGGCCAAGAAGAATGCAGAGAGACTTGGTTTCTTAGCATGAATGCGTTCAAGCTCTCCATTCTTCTATCCAAAGTTTCTGCTTAATTGTTGTGAGTTTTGTATGTAATTGTAACTATATGAATACTATCATAGTGTTTTCTGATTCTCATCCTGTGAGATCTTAGATTTTTCAATCATTGAGAACTTTATTAAATTATAGTGGTGCCATTTAACTATATTGAATCTTATGTTAAAACTAAATATATGTAAGTGATGGATGAGAATCTTATGTAAAAATTGAATGATATTATATAAATTTTAGATGTTGCATTAATTGAATTTTCTTTCCTATATGTTTATGTTGAAGCTTTAATTTTATTTTTGATGTTTATGAATTTTTAGTTGGTAGCTAATTTTGTACTATAGGGGACCAATATATATATATATATATATATATATATATATATATATATATATATTGGTAGCAAATGATTAATGAGGGAATAGCTACGGAATAGCGAGGGCATCAATTTAAAAAAAATGAAAGATAGCTACAGATTAGCTATGACATATGGACCCTCGCTAAATAGCTATAGTAAATCCCTTGCTAAGTCCTTGCAACTTATCGAATTATAAGGGATGTTGTTTGATATTTTTATAATAAAATATATTTATGAAATGATTTTATGAAAGAATTTTATGAAAGAGTGTAAAGAAGGAGAGGGACACATTGAAAAGGCTTGACTCATGCAAAGGGGTGTTAGCTATTTGAAAAGACACTTTTCTTCATGATGAGTTGTGTCTTATCCAAAGAAGTGTTACTTATTGGAAAGGACACTCTTCTTTATGATAGGTTGTGTCCTATCCAAAGGGGTGCATCATTGGCTATATATAGCCTATGAGTATTCCAACAATTCATAACAATTTTCTCTCAAGTGTTCACTCTCCCTCTCTACATTCCTCTCTAAAGGCATTACGTAGTTTTGGTGCTCCGTACAAAGCATCAAAATTACGATTCACCTTCTTTTTTTCCACTTTTAAAAGGTTTCACTTTCATAAGTACAAGCGCAGGTGAAAGGAAGTTCCGTTGTATCCTAATGGAAATTAGCCGGTAACCCGTTGTACTACTGGATTAGTGGGGCTAATTTACCCTTAAGATTGTTTTAGAAGTGTACCGATGGAAGATGTTTGCGAGAGAATTTACCCTTAATACATAGTGATGTTTGCGAGAGAATTTAGCGTGGACTAGCGACGAAAAAATTATCCTCACTAAATAGCTACGACTGTCCCTAGCTAAGTGACGCCGGGCGGGGTAGCGATTATCCCGCGGGCTAGCCGGATCCAAGGACCAAAAGGAAGAACAAACGAAGAACCAAAGAACCAGAGAAAATACTCTTAAATTCAGAAAAATATTATTACTCAAAATTCAATAATAAAAAACTAACCCACAAGCCGGGTTAAATAGCCTCAAAAATTAACCTAGAAACCTATCATCTAATCTAAATTTGCTAAAATCGACAAATTATTATTTAGAACTAAACTTATCTAAATGTAAAACTCTAAACAAATCAAATAACTTCTAAAAATCCGAGATCAATTCGGATTCAAATCCTATCCTAATTTGGCATATGAATATTACCAAAAATAGAAAAAAAGACTAAAAACCCTAATTCGGCGGATTAAATATTTCTAAAAATAAAAAAAAAAATAACTAAAGTTCTCTCTAATATGACGTCCCCATATCGTGCGCGCCGCAAAGAGCTTTCTGAATTGGGGTTGAACGCCCAATTCTGATATCGGTAGCCAAAGTTATGGCCAAAATACTGAACCATACCTAAAAAGGACCCAATCTTGGAATTGACTCGATAACTTCCCATCTTTACGTTGACCCGCCAACCCGGCACCAATATTTGACTCGAGCCTCCTGCATCAGTCACCCCGGGTTGGAAAGAAAGTTCAACTGCACCTCTGTTGGTAGGTTTGGATCTCTGTGCTTGATCTCAATCAAAACCCTAGAGACAGAAAGTAGGTTAGTAGTGTTAGTTACCTGGCCAGAAGGGTTTTCCTCCCATCGAGATACCAACAAAATGCTAGTCCCATCATCGTCATAGATGGGCTCACCAATCTCCTCCTCGGGCTCGCCAATTTCCTCCTCGTAGTCGTCATAGATGGGCGAGATCTCCTCCTCCTCATTATTGTTGAAGATTGGGAAAATCTCCTCCTCCGCATCATCGTTGAAGATGGGCGAGATCTCCTCCTCCATATCATCGTCGTAGATGGGTTGGTAGATGGGTTGGCCAAACCTCTGATCACTATGATTATGGTGCTGGACATCCTCAGCCGGAAATTGCCCACGATAACCACGATCAAAATCAATCGCCGCCAGACGCCTTGATAATTTCTTGACTTGCCTCTGCAAATCCTTGATCATCAAGCGTTGGGTTAACTCCGAGACTTGCCTTTCTAGATCCTTGTTCATCGCCTCCAGTGCGCTCAGGTCACGGTATTGGACTTCCTCAGCCGGAACTTGTCCAACCCGCCGACCACGACCACCAGTCATTGATGTTGCTGATGACGCTTCCCAGGAAGATGATGAGCTCTGATACCAACTGACGCCGGACGGGGTAGCGATTATCCCGCGGGCTAGCCGGATCCAAGGACCGCAAGGAAGAACAAACGAAGAACCAAAGAACCAGAGAAAATACTCTGAAATTCAGGAAAATATTATTACTCAAAATTCAATAATAAAAAACTAACCCACAAGCCTGGTTAAATAGCCTCAAAAATTAACCTAGAAACCTTATCATCTAATCTAAATTTGCTAAAATTGACAAATTATTATTTAAAACTAAACTTATCTAAATTTAAAACTCTAAACAAATCAGATAACTTCTAAAAATCTGAGATCAAATCGGATTCAAATCCTATCCTAATTTGGCATATGAAATATTACTAAAAATAGAAAAAAGACCAAAAACCCTAATTCGGTGGATTAAATATTTCTAAAAATAGAAAAAAATAACTAAAGTTCTCTCTAATATGACATCCCCATGTCGTGCGCGCCGCAAAGAGCTTTCAGAATTGGGGTTGAACGCCCAATTCTAATATCGATAGCCAAAGTTATGGCCAAAATACTGAACCACACCTAAAACCGACCCAATCTTGGAATTGACTCGATAACTTCCCATCTTTACGTTGACCCGCCAACTCGGCACCAATATTTGACTCGAGCCTCCTGCATCAGTAAGTCCTCGCTAGAGGGGAGATTCAACGATGGACTATAGCTATGGAATAGCGACAGATTTTTGGCCCTTGCGAAAAAGTTGCAGCGAACCCCACCATCCTCGTTAAATAGCTAGGGACTAATCCCTCGCTAATTCCTCACTAAAATTCAGCGACAGACTATTCCCTCGCAAAATATTTGCTAGGATCAATATAGCGACGGAAAACTATCCGTCGCCATTCCCTCGCTAAATTAATTTAGCAACAGCTTCATGATGTAGAGAGGGATTTGTCCGTAGCTATTTTCCAGTTTTCTTGTAGTGAGGAATCGCAAGGGTTGGGATCAAAAATTCCCAGGAGCTTTAACGAATTCTTGAGGTCTAATTCCTGTTCTTCTTATCTTTCTGAAATTTGTTCTTGAAATTTGTTCTTGGCCATCATGACTATATAGATTATCAGTCCTTAGGATCAACTTTCTCAAGCATATTCATTAACTAAAGATGAATAATTCATTAGCATATATTGAGTGTTGGGAATCTTTAGATGGTTTGACTAGAGATGTTTGTGTTTGTGTTGAGCACTGGTGGCCTGATGAATCCATTTGTAGGTGGTGTTGTCTCTCCAAAGATCTTAAGTAAATAGAATGCTATACATGGGACTTTGGAAGATAATGGGGGTGGGATCATATATATATATACCCACACACACAAAGTTAGCATAATGCTTAATATATATATATATATATATATATATATATATATATATATATATATATATATATATATATGTATGTATGTGTGTGTGTGTGTGTGTGTGTGTGTGTGTGTGTGTGTGTGTGTGTGTGTGTGTGTGTGTGGTGGGTGTGATATCAGAAAATATATATATATAACTTAGTTAGTTATAATGTGTTTGTTGTGATAGCTTGCATGCTGCTTAGACATTGAATGCCTTACGAATAGTCATGGATAGATAGAGTGAGATATGTGAAGAATCACATGCAGGCCTCCATGTATGGGTAGAAGATGGCATGTTGAATCATAGGTATTAATGCTCAATTAAATTGGGAGCACACCATGAATAAGAAAGTATGAATCATGGGCTCAGTTGAGACTCAACTTAGTGAGAAAAGTTTAATGGGCATGATCTGATCATAAGAGTGAGGTTATAAACTCTTGAGTAGTTAGGCCCAACTTCAAACTAGAGAATGTATTAGTCCACGTCATTATAAGCATGGTTAAAAATGGGATGTAAAATTAATTGAACCCTATTATAAAGATGGTAAACATATCAAACACATAACTAATATTGTAAACCTAGGTATGATGAATACTTGTGCGCTGGTCGGATAGGTGTACGACATCTATTCTTCTGAATTTTTCTGTCTGGTTCGATGGAGCGTGGGTCCGGTAGAGCTCTTAGGGCTGAGGACACCCTAGCGTTCTGATGGTCCATGCCGGGGGAGGATACTCTGGCCGCCCAGCCCGTCAGTGAGACTATAAGCTGACTGTGTCGATATGTACGAAAGATGGCGCTATTGATTTCCGACCGGATGGTTGTTTCTAGCTGAGGCTTATGTTGTTGATCGGGGGATGTTTGAGAGTCTTCTTTGGATCACTCTTTCAAAGAGCTTGAGGCTATAGTTGCGGTTAGGAGTCCCTACCGTTGATAAACCCTTGTGGTAGGTTTGAGACTCCCAGATATTGGATGGTGTGGGACTTGGTCCCCACTTGCTTGACTTTGTTATGTTGATTGATTTGCTATGTTCATTCTTGGCTTATCTTATGATCTTGTTGTTGGACATGACTTTATTGTGTTCCCTGCGGGGCTGGGAGCTTACTGAGCTTTCCTTTCGGAAGCTCATTTACTTGTTTTCTTTCTTTTTTCAGATCTTGAGGAGTAGCTAACTCGAACTCAAGAGTAGTATTAGGGTTGGGACACTGTTGCTGAGGTTTGAGAACCTATTATTTTATTGTGAGTGAGTGTGTGTTATGTGGGACCCTTGTAGGGCCTTGACATTGTAGGGTGCCTGTACCCTTGTGTTTTATCTTCCGTTGTAAACTCTGATTTATTTTGTTATGTTATTTGGATTTTTTTCACTACTTATCTGTTTTATGTTCATGATTACCTAGGCCTTGTATCCGAGTAGGGCTTGTCTCCACTTAGGTACGACCGATATGCTCATGTACTCGAGGCCCGGGATTTGGGTCGGGGCTTGACAACATGCCTAGCTATGCTAAATTTATGAAGATCTATCTAGTTCTTTCCCACCAATCATCACTTGCCAACACTGTCTTCATTATGTAGCAAAGGATCCTTTTAGCCGCCTGCCAATGTGTTCCTTTTGGTTCCTCCATAAAACGGCTTACTAATCCATCACAATAAATAATTATCGGCCTTATACAAGTTCCTCAACCATCCCACCAAACTCTTATAGAGTGTAGGATCCAACACCTTGTCTTCATTATGTTTTGATAATTTCACTCCAAGATCTACTAGTGTTCTAATTGGGTTGCAATCTTCCATCTTGAATCTTCTCGAAACCTCCTTTGCATAGTATTCTTGTGTAACAAAAATACCATCTTTAAGTTGCTTGACGTCTAATCCAAGAAAGTAGGACACATGTCCGATATCCGTCATTTTGAACTCCTTGGTCATAGCATATTTGAAGTCTTTAATCATTTGTGGAAAGTTTCCTATAAAAATCATATCATCTGCTTATAAAGTGACATATAAAATACTGCCATATTTTTTCTTCAGATATAGAACAATTTATAAGGACATTGTATAAAGCCATCATTCTTGAAGTATGCATCAATTCTTGAGTTCCAAGCTCTAGGTCCTTTCTTCAAGCTATTGAGAGTTTTTTTTAAACTTCAACACTTCTTTTTTCTTTCCCCCTTTTGACATACCCTATCGGGTGTTCAACATAAACTTCATCCTCTAAGAAGACATTGAGGAACACCCTCTTTACATCAAGTTGAAAAACTTGTCTTTTGAATTGTGCAGCTAAAGATATTATCAATATAATGGTCTCCATTCGAGCAACGGGAGAAAATACCTCCTTGTAGTTGATACTGGCTTGTTGTTTGTAACCTTTTGCGACAAGTCTGGATTTGCATTTTTCTATTTCTCCTTGGGAATTCTTCTTGATTTTCTAAACCAACTTCATATCAATTGGTTTATGCCCCTTTGGTAGAGATGTAAGCTCTCAAGTTCTATTCTTTTTAATAGATTTTATTTGCTCATCTATTGCTTCTCACCACTTCTTATTTTGTATATCTTCAAAAGAAACAACTTCTTCATTGGAAATAATACATATCGGATTAAGGTGACTTGTCACCTCATATAAGTCTTGGATATTCCTAGTATTTTATGTTTTTGGACTATCTTTTTCTAATGTTGATGATGATAATGATGACGGTGATGTTGGAGAAGATCCGATATGCGTGCATATGCTACACAACCAAAAACTTTCAAGTGAGAAACATCCAAGTTGAAATTACTCCTTGCTTCTTGAGGTATTAGCCATTCCAAATTCTTTCTGAGACATCTATTGAGCAAATAGACCACACAATTGACAACCTTCGTCCGAAAATTCCTTCATTTGTCTTATTTTCATCATGCTTTGAACCATCTCAAGTATGGTGTAGTTTTTTCCCCTCTACGATGCCTTTTTGTTGAGGGGAATAAGGTGCCGTCAATGACCTCCATATTCCATGAAATTTTCAATACTCCTTGAACTCTTTTGATATGAACTCTCCTCCATGATTCGATCGCAACATCTTGATATTATACCCACATTGGTTCTCCACCAAAGCCTTGAACTCCTCAAATTTTTGAAAAGTCTCTGACTTCTCTTTCAAGTACACCCAAGTTTTCCTGCTAAAATCATCAATAAATGCTAGGACATCGACCCCCAAATGAGGTTGGAGTGATTGGCCCACATATGTTAGTGTGGATAAGTTGAAGAGCCTTCTTTCCTTTATTGAAAGACTCATTTGGAAAGCTTTTTTTTTTTTTGAATTCTATCCATGAACACATTCTTTACATATCTCACTTGGTACATCAATGTTGGGTAGTCCCTTCACCATCTTGTTGCTAAATAGAAGCTTGAGAGCACCAAAATTTATATGACCAAACCTTGCATGCCAAAGCCAAGAGTCATCTTTCATGTAATCACTTAAACATCTAGTAACCACATGGTTGTTATCTCTCAAAAGAGAGCTATTTTTATGACTTGTATGACTAGTTTTAGAGCCAAAATGATGGTTTAAGGTTGAATCTTGTATGTTTTGGCTATATTATATAAATATAGTTTAATTGAGATTGATCTACTTGTTTTAGTGCACTTTTATCATGAGCCAATTGGAATTATAGTAAATTGTATCAGGTGAGAAGAATTCTAGAGCAAAGCGAGGAACATGAAAATCAAATTTCTTACCACCGAGAGAAATCTTGAAGTTGGCATCGTGACGCCAAATATAAGAAGACCTAAATTCAGCCAATGATTCCACGTCATGAGGCCAAAGAGTTGACGTCATGATACCAATGATCAGAGAATGCCCTAAGATTCCATGTCACAATACCAAACTTTGACATCACAACACCAAATCTCCAGCCTATAAAAACTGGTGAATTTTCCATAATTACATCTATTCTTCGGGTTCAAGCTAGTTTCAATGCTAAGTTTTGATCTAGAGAGTCCTGTTGCGATCTAGAGGAGGAGAAGACTCCATCTAAGAGAGAAAGTCTTGCAATCTCATTTTCAATATTTTTCCAATCTCTCTTGTATATTTTTACCCATGGATGTTGTGTTTATAGATCTGAATCTTGTGTTAAGAAGGCATACAACCTTAGTTTCATTCCATTTAGTCTTTCCTAACTCTCTCCATTATTAGTTTTCTATTTTCTTGCTATACTTTAGTTTAGAACCAAACCCCCTTTTTGTAGATTGAATAAACCAAAATTTAAGATTAAGCTAGTCTTTAGCTGGTTCTTTTGCTACTCCTTGTGGATTCAATACTCTATTCGCATCACTTTTTTACTTTAACAATACGTGCACTTGTGTGAGAGCGCATACTTATTAGCGCCCAATAATGGTTCATATTTAGTACAAACGTGTGATTCTTGGCCATAGGAACTTGTGCAATCAACTTATTTTTCATCCTTAGATATAGGATTTTATCTTTCATTTGTATGTCAAAACCTTTCTCCAAAAGTTAGCTAGACTCAAAATGTTTGTTTTCATGTTGGGCACATAAAAGACATTAAGAATAAGTTGTTGACTTCAATCTTTGAGTTGGATGAGAATCTTACCAACACCCTTCACCTTCACTTTAGAAGCATCTCCAAAAGATACATCACCATTGGCCAATTCATCAAGCTCCATGAAGATGTGCTTGTGATTACACATATGGTTGCTTACTCCGAAGTCTGAGTACCACATGTTTTGATTTGTAAGTTCTTCTTATTTTCTTTCTAACAAAAGCACACCATCTCACTCATCCTCCTTCTTTACATAATTGGCTCTCCCTTGTACTTTATTAGTTTGATTAAACCAACAGAGTAATGGTCATATTTGTTGCAATTGTAACATTGAATATTACTTTTGTCATACATTCAGCCTCTACCTTTTTGTCCTCTCCCACCATTGTGCTTGTTGTCTTCATTTTTTAGGTAACCACATCCTTGACCATGACCAAAAGCACCAACATGGCCTTGACCATGACCACATCATCCTTGGCTTGTTTCACCATTAGATTCTTCCTTATCATCATTGATAGAGAGGTTGCTTTGTAGAACTTGCTCCAAAAGTTCTTTACTAGATCCCCTTCTGAATTCTATACTCATGGGCTTGAAGTGAACACATGAGCTCTTACACCTTCATAAGATTTATGTCCTTCAACTCTTCAATGGCAACCACTACATAATCAAACCTGTGATCCAAAGATCGAAGGATTTTCTCTATCACCCGAATGTCATCGAGTGTATCACCATTTCTTCTTAATTGATTCACAATAGTCAACACCCTTCTGAAATGTTTGGATAAGTCTTCAGATTCCTTCACATGTAAAGATTCAAACTCACCTCGAAAGGTTTGAAGGTGAACTCTCTTCACCTTGTCATATTCTTTGTATGCATTTTGTATAATGTCTCGTGCTTGCTTAGAGGTGGTGGCAGCGACAACCTTCTCGAAAGTGGCCTCATCTAGGCCTTGGAAATTGAGGAAAAGTGCCTTCTTATCTTTCTTCCTCAACTCTGCAATCATCGCCCTTTGGTCCGCGGTAAGAATACAATCATCTTGAGACTTCTTATAGCCTTTATCAACAACTTCCCAAACATCTTGACATCCAAGGAGCGCTTTTATTTGGATACTCTAATTTTCAAATTTGTTGGCAAGACGAGGGATGGGAAGCATACCAGTGCCCATCTCCAATGGATCTTTCTAGCTCTTGATACCACTTTGTGGAAAATAGTAATTGGACCACACTCATAAAGGAGAGGAAGGAAAAGATGATAAATAGAAAACTACTTCCAATGATAGATAATTTTGAGTACAAGGGTATATATAGGACTTTACAAGTAGTCCAATTACATCTATAATAAATTACAAGGCTCTTAGTTTTTCTCAAACACCTCTTCATGAAACCCCAAGCACATTTTCTTAAGTATCCTTTGAAGATACATGCATCTTTAGATTCATTAACCAAGTGCTTCTTCAATTCATGCACATTTTCAAAGTAAGCTCATTCACCAAACTCATAAACACAGATTTTCTGATTCAGACTTGCTCTTGAAGAAACGAGTTTCCCATCCATTCGGTATTTTATTTACTCACATGTGGCCAGTTAAGGAAGATGTTCTCTTCTTAATCTTCAATATTGTCCACTTCATATACTGATATTGTGCAACCGCCGCACCTGTATATATTCTTGGATTAAAGCCATTTTTAGTCCCTGTACTTTGACCCAATGTTCATTTTAGTCCTTATATTTTAAAAATCTTCGATGCAATCCCTGTACTTTCGTATATTTGTTCGAATACATCCATGGTGTTACGTGGCAAAACAGGTGACATATGAATAAAATACAACCTATTTTGCTGAATTTTTTGATTTACATGTGACCGTATTTTGCTGATAAGGCAAATTTTTTTAAAAAATAATAATATAATTTTGAAATAGGAATTTAAAATATATATAGACCGAACATACTGATGTGGCAACTACTTTTATAAAATTATGTTAAAATGGCACAGTGACATGGCAAAACTTTTAAATAAATGACAATATATTAACATAATAATTATACTAATTAATAACATAATTACACTCATTATACTAATGATAATATAATTAAAAAAAATACAAACACTAGCCCTAAGCCCTAACCCTATCCTCTCCTTCCTCCCCACCTCCCTTTCTGTCTCTCCCTCCTATCACGTCGGTGTCACCGGGTTTGGGGAGAGCAACCGGATCTATCTCGGCAGGTGGGGACAAGAGAACACGAAGATTGAAAGAATTGGCGACAGGCCAAGAATCGCAACAATTCTCCAATCCTAACAAAGGCTTTTCAAAAGCAGCCTGCTAGTTCTCAGTCCAACTACATGGTTGATCTTTCTTCAAGAGATCGGAGAGTGAATCGGGCCTTGAACAAGATTGACCAGCCCAAGCTTACGGCCAAGTCTGCTTTGATATATGATATAGTTGCGCATATAAAGAAGGTGCCAGCTTTACTCTCCATGTTTGATACCCTGAGGTTCTCGCCAGGAACCTCAAGTTTCCAGGGTTGTCGCTGCATCACTCAATCCACGCTGAGCAATTCATGATCTGCAATGCCATTGTGCACAAGGAGAGCACCATCCGCTGCATTATCATAGTCTCCCCCGCGCCTTGCGACCATTACCGCCAATTCCTGCAAGAGATCTGCAACTCTTTAGAGATTCCGATCCTCATCACCGGATCCATATATGAATCCAGATCTGATTTCCGTCCGATATTCTGCTTCCTCCTAGAACCCTTCAATCCCCCAATCTCCTCCTCGACGACGCGCCGCTCCTCCTCGAGCCCTATAACGACTAGATCGAGATCATAGGGTAGTGGGATGGGATCAAGGGTGCCGCGAGGAGGGTCAGGGATGCTGGGGAGGAGGCTGCCAGGATGTCTAACATGTCGTACAGCGGCTGTGTGTCGGGGTTTGCTATGTTCGAAAGGAAGGAAAGGGAGTTGGCACTATAGAGAAGACAAGAGAGAAGGAGGTTTAGGGTAATGTTAATTAGTGTAATTATTATTATATTGTATTAGTTGTATTATTTATATGGCTAAAAGCCACTAATGGTCCCTGTACTATTGCACTTTGTTCAATTCCAGTCCTGTACTTTATCAATGTTCAATACGGTCCTGTACTTTCTGTTTTTTGTTCAATACATTCCAATTTTGTTGACGTGGCAACTGAGCTGGCATACGATTGAAATACAACCTTTTCTTCTATTTTTTTATTTTCCACGTGGACGTATTCTGCTGAGGTGGTTGTATTCATGGGCGTAGTCGCTGACGTGGACTGCCACGTCAGCAAATTTATTTTTTTTATAAAATGAAAATATTTTGGTCCTTACTCTGACGTGGCAGGTGACACGTCAGCCTTTTTTTTTAAATAAAAAAAAACCCAATCTTTTCAGGGTTACTTCACATGCTTTGGTACGTGAAACATTGCATGTGGCGCCGTAAAAAAAATCAGAAAATTCATGAAAAAAAACTGTCATGCTATTATTGACAAGCATTTCAACAACATAAGCTAATAACCTGGAAATATCGTTCAGTCAAATAAAAGCATTTCAACAACATAAGTTAATAACCTGGAAATATCGTTCAGACAAATAAAAGCATTTCAACAACAAAAGTTAATAACCTAGAATTACAGTTGTCATCCAAAACATACACAAGAAATAGTTAAATACTAGGGCCCTAAATACTATCAAACCAACAACATAAGAAAGTAAGAAACTGCGCAAACAGACTTCTTGAAGTCAATTTCCAGAGTTCAAGCGTTTGAAGTCCTGCCTTTCCTTATCTTCAGGTTCGCCCCTCCAGTACCCTATACAAAACAAAGTATTAGAATAACTGCAACAAAGGGTTAAATAAGGTTACTAATAGTCATACCTCATTTATTATTTTTCTTTTCTTTGGAGTATTAGATTCCTCTGCATTTGTAGGTGGCTAAAGCAAGAGAAGACAGATGTAAGCAAAGTTTATTCAGACAAGTTAACTGATGCAATGAAAAAACACACTTACTGTGGGCATCTCAACTGATTTGGACACCTTGCTTCTTGTTTGGACCCCTATGGTGGTCTGTATGGCACATGCGGGATCCCTTCTTGTGGGTTTTTGCTTCCCTTTGAACTCATTTTTTTCAGTGTTGTCGATGCCACATCATGAGTGTTTTGGTCACCTACTTGGTATGTTTTGCTCACCTGTCAATGAAAGAATTAAAACACATTCAACGAGTACTAAGAGACTGTCTCTATGCTTAAAAAAAAAAAACAAATGATCACTTACTGTGCCCACAACCACTCTGCTTCTTGTTTGGACTCCTATAACAACTGCATTATCCCTTTTTGGGCTTTTGTTCTTCACATTCATCTCATTAACCTTCAGTCCTGTTGCTGCCACATCATGGATGTCCTGTTCCACAATTCTGACCACATTTACCCCTTCCATGGCCTGCTGCACCCCGTCTGTTTGCTTAGGCTACACGTAAGAGAAAAGGTCAATTCCAGCCTTTTCTCCAAAAAAGAAAAAAAAAAGGAGCACACTCGTGAAATACCTGATGTAAATTTTCTGATACTTCATGCACATCTTCTGTCATTACACATAAATGATCTGTAGTGGTCACCTGTCAATGAAACAATTAACCATGATCAAAGAAAATCCAAAGGTCTGTTTACAAGGAAAAATTTCAACAGACTTACATTGGGGATTCTCATCGATGCAGTCTCATTGCCTTCTTCCATAGGTTCATTTGCACTTTCCTTACCAAATCCCTACAAAGATTTCAAAGTCTTAGAGAGAATAAAATGAAAACAATCATTTTTGAAGACTCATAATTTCCATTGTGCTCTGCTTTGAATTACTTGGTGCTCTTCCATTGTGCTTTGATTGGCAATGTTCAATGTGGTGCTCACCTAACAAATGGGAGGATTAGTTTGCATATTTAAAGACTTTTAATAATATAAATTTCAAGATGAATGTATAAGGAAAACACTTACGGGGCCTGTAGGAATCTCAGTGGGGCTTCTCATCAATACACTCTCTTTTCCTTGGTCAACTTCCACAGGTTGACTTACACCTGCCCCCTGTGCAAATTTCAGCTTGTAGAGAAAGGAAAGTTGGACACAAGGAAAGATATTACTTGCATTATAGATGTTACTTACTTGATCCTCAGCCACAGGTCTTCGCTTGCGTTTAACCTTTTTTCTTTTAGCCTGGTAAGTACATTGATAGAAATGTATTAATGCAAATAATATATGTAGGTTTAGTTGTACATATATGCATTAAAACACTTACTATATTTGTTGTTCTTGCAGGACAAGTCCTTGTATTGTGCCCAACCATAGAACATTTTTTGCATCTCATCCTCCGTCCCCTTCTAGATAGTCTTGACCCATTTTCTGCCTCCCAGGTTTCCTTTCTCTGGACCTTTCGTGGTCTGCCTGGCATGGGTCTACTTGGGGGTGGAGCAATTGGGCCATAACCGGTCTTGGGCAAGAAAGTCTTCCCATTTACTGGCTGCAACGGATATGCATATGGTCTCTCAAATAATTCCCTCTTATACCACTCAGATACATATGATTCAACTGCCTCTTTTCTGAAGTTTATTGTATACACCGCATGCGCACAAGGGATCCCTGTCAGGTCCCATCTCTTGCAGGTACATGTGTGCTCTGCCATGTTCACAATATATCTTTCACTCTCTTGGTATACCTCATATCCTTGGTCTCCATTCCATTCCAAATATGTGTTCATGCTTGCGTTTTTACTTTCTTCAATCTTCGCCCAGATACTAGGCCCAAACTGATCTGTGAATTTCTCGACATACTTCCTCCTTTCCACTATCCGTCGCAGCATCAACACTCGTATGTCCTCCAACATTGATATGATTGACTTCTGCCTTGCTTCCACAAGCATCGAATTGAATGCTTCTGACATATTGTTTTCTACCACATCACATTTGCACGATCTCTTAGAAAAGGCCCTTGTCCATGAACTTACAGGGTTCTTCAGCAAATCAACCTTTGCTTGCTCACTTATCTGCCCAAGAATTTCCAGCAACCTGTCAAACTCTGGTACTGTCGTCGCCTTGATAATTTTCCAAAAGAGTCTTTGTAGCTCACCGCCTCTGTGGATTTTCCTCCAGTTGGCATAAATGTGTCGTGCACATCTTCTATGTTCTGCCAAGGGCCTAAGCTCCTCCATTGCTTGTGTAAGGCCCTGTGTAGAACAAGGAAACATAAATTGAATCAGCCAGGATTTTTTTTTTCAAAATTATCTGAAGGAACATATACATGCTTTACCTTGTGCTGGTCTGACATGAAGGTGTACATCAAGCCACTGCCATTCTTAATCTCTAAATCAGCCATCAAATGTTGCAGAAACCACCGCCAACGATCTCTGTTCTCCACTTCCACAATAGCCCATGCAATGGGGTACATCTGGTTGTTTGCGTCGCGGCCCACAGCAGCCAAAAGCTCTCCCTTCATAGACCCCTTAAGGAAGCATCCATCGAGACCAATAATGCGGCGACAACCTGCTAAGAAGCCTTTTCTCAGACCATCAAAACAGATGTACATACTTCTAAAAATTGGGATCTGTGCGGGATCGGGTCTGTCCACTTCAAGGAGTATTGAGCTTCCAGGGTTGCTTCTTTTGAGCTCAGCAGCGTAATCCCAAAGCAAGCGGAAATCGTCCGTGCAGTCTCCTTTTAGTTCTTGTATAAATTTCATCCTCGCTCGCCTACATTGGCTAATTGTAACATCAACTTTCAACTCATTCTTCGCAGCCTGTTTGATGTCAACCTGCTTCATCAAGGAAGCAGTCCCCTGCCTGGTTTTCAGCAAGTGCTTGGCCAACACTGTGGATGTGACCCTCTTATTCTTGAAAGTCCTTCCACATGTGTGTGTATCGACAAGAGTCCTAATCCTAAAATTACCGCTAGCCCGATCCCAACCTGCATATATCATCCATGGACACCCTGCATCCTTGCATTTGGCCCTTACCCGCAGCTTGTCATTCCTGGTTATATCAACTTCCCTCCTCATTGCAATGGAATGCCTTACTATTGCATCCTTCACCATCTCCCTGTTTCCGATTAGCATCCCCAGTTGGAAATGTTGTATTTGATTGTTTTGATCAAAGACAGGATGCCTCGATTTCACCTTTCTCCCATGCTCTGCCTCACTACCTTCCGCAGATGTCGTTAAAAAACTCCCAATACTATCGCTTGATCCATAGCCCACAACTGCATCCTTTGTCATTGTACATTGCTCTGGTCCCTTATCCTTTGAACAACTACCTATAGCTGATGTTTCTCCTCTATTGCCACTCGTATTGTCTTTACTAACTAATCTGTATTCTTCATCGTCATAATCTGACAATGGGTCATCATCCGAACTTCCACCAAAGATACTGTCATCTGAATCTTCACCCCCTATGCTATCACCACTATCAGTTGTAAATCCAGTCTCAAAACCACCCACATATCCATCCTTGTCAGTCCCACCAATGTTACCCATCTCATGGTCGATATTGTGTTCAACATATATATCCAATCTACCATTCTTCTTCAAGACTTCAATCATTCTGCCACAGGACTCCTCGTCGTACACTAATACAAGAGAATTTTCAAACGAAACTCCGTCGCGAGGTACTACAAAGTGTATCTTACTGATTTCAGCAACTTCCACATCTCTAATGAATTTAAGCAACTCCTCGTAGGATAGTTTCTTTGGGTCACATCTCCAGAGGTGTTGACTCCCTCCTCTATACGTCAGCGGCTTCTCTTGGGTGAAATATCCCCCCAAAAAAACATTGATCTTTCCCATTAGCAAAATTACTGAAAGAGCCAAAGAAGCAACACTTCCCTGTTAACATAAACATAGTAATCTGTATTCTCCCTCAAAATCTTCAGAAATGGAAAACATCATAAATTCTTCAGAAATGGAAAACATCATAAATTCTTCAGAAATCGATCTGAATTGCAATTACATTTTTATAAATAAAAGACCCAAGATGTTCTTTGTCTATTAAGTCCCATTTGTTAAGACTAAACTAGACTCCACCATTGCCCTATCTTAACCATTATTTGAAATAGAGCTCAGAGGTGAAGAATTAAAGTCGCATCCAAGATGGAAACAACTTAATTTCTATACAAATTTCTCTGAATTAGAATAGCATGATTAACCAAATTATATAGAAAACACTACATATCTAAATTACTTGGAGACGAGCATGAACTCCATCATAGCTCTGTCTTAGCCATTTTTCATGTACCAGACTTTGATTTTAGAACAAACATCCCCCCCAATTAGACTCTCAATGCCTACAGTGCCAAAAATGACACTCTGACTAGGGTTTCTCATATATTCGAAATTCAACCCAAAGAGAAAACCACAAGCATGCCTCTGCCTATAAACCACAATGGCTCGGGCTTAAACAACTAAGGAAGAAAAACCCCTACGAGAAACAAGCATATACCTGCGAATTTCTCCCTTCGCGTAGTACCGTGGTGAACTCCACCTCAAAGAGAGGGACCGCACCCGGTGGAGAGGAAATCAAGCTCACGAGGCGCGGGAAACCTTCTCCACGACTGGGAAGATCGTCGGGGACCACCACCGTGAAGGGGACCACGAAGCGAGAGAAAGCCCTAACTGTGGGGAGCTCTGGTGGGGCTCTTTGAATCTCTCTTGTCCCCCCGATCCCTCATAAGGCCTTTTAAAAAAAAGTAATGCTGATGTGGCTTTTCATGAAACGTTATAATGAATATTGGGGTTTTTTTTTAAAAAAAAAAAAAATAATAAATGCTGACGTGTCACCTGCCACGTCAGAGTAAGGACCAAAATATTTTTATTTTATAAAAAAATAAATTTGCTGATGTGGCAAGCCACATGGCAGTCCACGTCAGCGACTACGCCCATGAATACAGCCACCTCAGCGGAATACGTCCACGTGGAAAATAAAAAAATAGAAGAAAGGTTGTATTTTAATCGTATGCCAGCTTAGTTGCCACGTCAGCAAAATTGGACTGTATTGAACAAAAAACAGAAAGTACAGGACCGTATTGAACATTGATAAAGTACAGGACTGGAATTGAACAAAGTGCAATAGTACAAGGACCATTAGTGGCTTTTAGCCTATTTATATTGTATTAGTTGTAATTAGTGTATTGATGGTAATTAATTTAATTATGTTAGTTATTAATTAGTGTAATTATGCTTGTTGTTAAATAATTAATTATAATATTATTTAAAAAACAATTGCCACATCAGCATGTTTTAAATTCTTATTTCATAATTATATTATTATTTTTTTAAAAAAATTGCCAAATTAGCAAATACGATTACATTTAATGCCATGTCAGTAAAATACGACCATCCGTAAAAGAAATAATTAAAAAAAAAGGTTTGTATTTCATTCGTATGCCACATGTGTTTCTACGTCTTCACCAGGGACGTATTCGAACAAATATACCAAAGTACATGGACCGTATCAAAGATTTTTAAAATACAAGGATGAAAATGAAGATTGAGTCAAAGTACGGGGATCAATAATGGGGTTTATCCTATATTTTTTGCATTAATTCCTACGCATATTCAAATTGCTAACTTGTTCTTTTGAATCAGATATTGTTTTATCAGATTCTTTATAATTATCTGAATCAGACAACAACTCTATTCCAAATTTATATCCTACATAAAACATAAATAAATAACTTAGAAAACATTTAACACATAAACCAAAGACATAACAAACAAGTTCAACATAACAATAACAACAACAACAACAACAACAACAACAACAAAAGTGAATGCATGAAAGCAATAACAAACCTGGTTCTAAAGATTATTAGACAATGTTTCCAAACATATACGAAGGTAGATAACTTTTACCAAAGTTAAAATCAGTCGATGTTGTCAGTACTGAATGTGTTTAACCAATGAAATACAAGTGATTGATTCTTGTGCATTTGATACACAAAGGTCTCCATATAAGCCCACTTTGCAAACATCCTCACCACGAGGTAATAATGCAGGCTTCCCTCTTCAAGGTGTCGCACAATGTCCAATAAATCCAAACATTTGCCTATGTTGTACTGATCATCATTGTTTGTTTGTGCACTACTTGAATGCGATATATTATCCATCCTAGAGACTAGCCGATCGAATAATTCTTGCTATTTATCAGCATCACACTTTTTTTCTTTCTTCTTGTGACATCCTTCGTCTCTTTCTAACTTGTGATGTGCTTGTTTCTGTCCTCTTGAAGTATCATTATTCTGGCATTCAGGACTTGAACCTTCAAAATCAAAGCTATCTACATCAAATTCTACTTTAATCGCCAGGGTATCTGCAATTTGATCTTCATTGTTGGTAGATGGGTTTGCATATGGCATCAATGCCAATGCCATATAGCTTGTTACCACCACATCTTTGAAGCAAATCTACATCAAGTCCAAGAACTTTGGATCCTCATTTCTCCATTTCATATATTTTGTTTTAGACAAAACAATAAAACAAATGCAATATATTAGAATATTTTCAAGGTAAAAATTTCATAATGAATAAATGAATATATGATTATCCAAAAAGTTCATATTCTTACTTGTCCTTTTCTTTCCCACCAATCATCACTTGCCAATACTGTCCTCTTAACTAAGTCCCAACCAAGGCCTGTATGGTACTCTATTAGCTTCGCCCATATTGAGAAGTCTTTCTTTAGTGAGTCCCATCATTGTCTGTAATTGTAACTCAACCCTGATCTCTCAATGAACTTTGTCAACAATTTTTTCCAACCTTCTTTTGTAAAGTGTTTGTGTGGCCTATTACCAGCTTGGACCAACTTAACCAATCTTTAAATATATCTCAATATCTTTCTCATCCCATCTAGCTTTTGAAATATTTTCACCTTCAACCATATTTTCATCACCTATATTTGTTCTTCTCACAACTCTTTTGGGTTATGATTTCGAAACCATGTTTAAGAAGATATGTTTATGGACTTGTGCCCATAATTCACACTGCATTAACTCATCATCAATAATAGCAACAAAAAAAATCTACAAATGATTCAACAATATAAACATCTAATATTTACAAGGAAGATCAAATTTAAATATCACAAGAGTATAGTTAGAAACGAAGCAAATTACTTAAAGGAGAACTTAAAGGAGAACAATGGTTCAGTATTTACACAAAGTCTATGAAATTTACTTGCAATTTTCAAAACATTAGAGAATTACCCTACCATACACTAAGTCAATGAAATTTACTCACATTTTCCAGAACATCAGAACATTAGCATGTGTAAATATTGAGCCACACTACATGTCAAATCACCTTTGCCACACATGCACTGATACCACCACAAACACCACCACAGTTGTAATTGTGGGTAAGGCCACCGCACATGCTACCCCTCTCTCTCTCTCTAATAATTGGAGTTCTCACAAGCTCATCTTATATAATAATAGAATCAACACACACTCTCTCTCTCTCTCTCTCTCTCTCTCTCTCTCTCTCTCTCTCTCTCTCTCTCTCTCATAATTGGTGTTGTCATAAGCTCATCTTATATAAGAATAGAATCAATATTACTAATGGTAGTTCCATTGAGGGGGGTTTGTGTGACTTCAAGGATGACAATCTCTCAATAAAACAAGCAAGCACACACACAACCACACAATATTAAAAACATCAAGAGAGAAAGAGAGACAAATTGGTAACTCAGTTCAGCTACTTCAAAGCCTACATCTGGGGGGCCAACTCAGAGAGAATAATTCACTAAAAGAGGAGTAAAGACATGAGTACAACAATAGTCACTCACACTCTCAACAAATACAAGCACCCTCTAAATATTGACCGATGCCCATTCTCACCCACACACAAGGGCCCTCTCTGGTGGCTTATCCCAAATCCTCAGAGCAGGGTCTTATATAGACGTCTCTACATCCCAAAAATAGCACCTACCTCTTTTAGTCTCCATGTTACAAAATTAGTCATTGCAACTCTTGTTGTAACTGAGTTGCAACTTGACCCGACTGCTGACGCTAACTGAGTTGCATCTTTCGTTGCAATACGACCTCAAGACGCCTCCAAACCTCCTGGTTGTGTTTGAGTCGAATATCATCGAATCCTCCATATCTCGACCTCTTGTAACTAGATGAACTCCCCACAGTCCCGTTCGTAGTACCTCCTCAAAGGTAGCACCTCACCAAGGTGCAAAATCACCAAGATACTCTTCAAAGATTTTCTTCTAAACTTGATCTTTATTTATCCAAATTTGGGTCTTCGCAATCTTCCAAACTTGATCTCAATCATCCAAGTTTGGGTCTTCATGATATTTATCAAATCATACCATTATTAGTCCTCACCATATTTAGTCTTCAATCTAAATATAGCCTTCAATCAAATCTTTGCTCTTCACTATATTTGGCATGCACTATGTTTAGTCTTCAATCTTCACTAAGTATAGATATCTTTTCTTCAAGTTGATTTTGTTGTCAAATAAAGAATAACCACATTCCAAATTGGGCTTCATTAAGCTTGCTCCTCAGGTAAAGATTTTTCCTTCCAAATATAGCTCGAATCAAAAGATAGCTCGAAGAAATATCTTCTTACTTGTGGAATCTTCAATGCCTTGTCATCATGCCTCATGATCAATACTACCATAGCATCTTTCGCTACATCATCAAGTTGTCCATGTCATCTTGTGCCATGTCATCAGGTTATAAAATATTGCAAACTACGTGTCTCAATACTAACAGCTAGTACATGGGTAAAGCAAATGCATAAATGTGAAGAAATCAACAACATCAACAATGAAAAAATATGTAACAAAAAACACAACCCATTTTTCTCAACTCACACAGATTTAAGTCGGTGTAGGAGGAGAACGAGCGGTGACGACAGGTGGCGAGCGGCGATGATGTGCAGTGACCACTAAGAAGTGGTCAAGAAACTTATTTTATCTCCCAAGCCTCACTTAATGTTAGGTTAGATTTGGGAAGTATTCTTTAATTTATATATGGGTATTTTCATATTGAAAAAAACACAAAACTCCTTCTCAAAAGGACTTTTGTTTATTAGAACCTTCAACCACTAGCTTCTGGAAAAAAAAAAAACAAAAACAAAAAAAAACAAAAAAAAACCAATTTTCTAATTTTCTAACAGCTTCTCCTGTTTTAAAAAAGCCCATCCAAACATAAATAGATCCACAGAAGCCCTTAACATATATAAAAAAAAGGGATAAATATACTATTCATCATGTACTACCTGATTATTCATTTCTATCCCTATACTCAAAAAATGTTCGATATAATCCCTATATTTTACGTATTTTGTTTAATACAACCCTTATTGTTTACGTGGTAGCACAGGTGGTATATGAATGAAATACAATCTTATTTTTTTATTTTTTTCATTTATATGTGGTCCTATTTTGTTGACGTGGAGTGACAAGTGGTTGTATTTGCTGATGTGGAGTAATAGGTGATGTGATGTGCTGATGTGGCAACTTAAATTCCCCAGGCATGCTGACGTGGTTTGCTTACATGGCATGCCATGTTAGCAAGTACTTCCATGTAAGCATGACTTAAATTCCCCTTTTATGGCATGCTAACATGGCATACTAACCTATCATGCCATGTCAGCAAGTACTGCCACATCAACATGCCTTAAATTCCCCTTTCAATACATGGTGATGTGGTGTGTTGACATGGCATGCCATGTTAGCATCGCATGGCATGTCACCATGGCTTAGATTCCTCTTTCAAGATATGCTGACGTGGCGTGCTGAAATGGCATGCCACATCAACAAGTGTTGCCACGTGTTATACTTGGAATTGGGGTACAAAAATACCTATAAAGTAAAAAATTTTGAAAGGAGAATTTAAGGCATGTTGACGTGGTATACTGGCATGCCACGTCAGCAAGTATTGCCATCTCAATATGACTTAAAATTTCTTTTTAAATTTTTTTTTGCTAGTGTGGCATTCTGGAGCCATGTCAACAATACACCGGTCACTCCATGCCAGCAAATACGGCAACCTAACACTCCACGTCAACAAAGTAAGACCACATGTAAAGGAAAAAATTAGAAAAAATAGTTTGTATTTCATTCGTATGCCACCTGTGTTGTCACGTTAGTAACACGTACTGTATTGAATAAAATACACAAAGTACAGGGATCATATTAAATATTTTTAAAGTATATGGATAGAAATGAACAATTGGGTAAAATACAGGGATGAATATATAGTAGATGTATCCCCATAAAAAATATATTTTTTAACTTCCCAGAAACCAATCCAAACGGACTCTAAAAAATTAAAAAAAAGTGAATAACTGAAAGAAATCAAAGTGCAGAGAATTAAAATTGTGTGACTATGAAGTCTTGGAAATGACAATGAATCAAGTATGAAAAACATTTAAGGAAAAAAATTATTTCAATTCATGGTTAGAATAAATGAAATATAACACAAGAAGAAATAATTTTATTGCTTTTGAAACCTTATTTACTTTGTTCCCATAATTAATGATTTTTAGGGCAAAAAAGTAATAAAAAAATCACAATTTCTCATATTTTATAATGCTATTTTCAAATAATTAAAATCATAAATAACGTTTTTATTACTCATTAAATGAAAAGGCTAACTTTTTAATCGATTTTTTTTTTGGGTACATTAAGTGCTAATAAACTAGCTAATCAGTTACAAAAGTACATATTTGACCTTCTAAGACAAAATCTTGCAGAATCCTATAGTCCATTTCCAGCCATTCTGGCATTGAATTTTCATCAGTTACCATCATTGATTTCTTATCCCTTCTTACTTTCTTTGCCATTCTATCCGCACAACAGTTTTGTTCCCTGGGAATCCATTGGATGCTCCATTTCTTCAATCCACCTAGCAGCCTTTTGTATTTCCTTAATGAGTTGTTACTAGTGCAGCATGGGTCTACAGTTTTTTCCTTAACCATCTGGTGGCGCAGATGTTATCTGTGCGTATTTATCCTTCATCCATGACCATCATCTTTAAGATTGTCAGTCATTTACTTCTCCTTCATAGATAGATTGTGCTTTACAACATCTTGCCTCTGCATAATAAAACATATCTGTGTTAGTTAAGATTACACATCTAATACCAGCTAAGATTACACATCTAATACCAGCTATGGACTCACCATCCATCCATGCAACATCCACAAAAATCTGATATTAGATGTGCTCCAGGCTCCCCTGTCTAACAGAGAAGTCCTCAATCTCTTTGATTGACCTCATAACCTTCAACTTCTCAGCATGAAGACTAAGGTCCATTTTAACAACCCAGCGAGGGTCAACTCTTTGAGCTTTGAATATCATATTACATCTACCAATCCATATTGACCATAAAGTTGTTCCAATAAGCTCTTTCTCAATAGCGGTTATTCTGTAATTTCGCAATCTCCCATCCTCCAACAACCTGCCATATATTATATCATCAGTGCAAATATCCCAATCTTTTAGGTAACCCTCCCTTTTAAGTAGTTCCCAAACTTGTTGAGTGTACCTACATTCTTGAAATAAATGGTTAGCAGATTCAATTTTCAAGAGCAAAGTGCACATAGATCAGGAGGTCCCAGTCCCAAGTTATATAGGAACTGAGTAGTTGGTAACATCCCATGGAAAAGTTTCCATAGAAATATTTTAGTTTTGGGGATCATCCTCAGTTTCCAGAGGTTCTTCCAGCCCTTCCACTGGGGGTTCCAATTTTCATTCTGTTTTCCTTATAAACAGCAGCTGTGAGGGTTCTTCCTTCTATTTTGTGAAGCCATTTTCATTTGATTAGTGAGCCCTCCTCCTGAACCTACCTTCTTGTAATCAGTTCCTGAATTGGTCCTGCAAATAAGTTATTAACAAGTTCCTTGTTCCATTGGTTGTCAATCCTTAAATCTCTCACTCTCAAATTTGAAAAATCATTTTCCATGTTAAAAATAGATGGCATTTTAGAGGTATTGCAAAAATCCAAGGATCATATAAAACATGGGTTGATTCTACTACATTACTTTGGATCAAGTTATGTTTTATTTCTTTTGCTATGTCCATTAAACCTCTGAATGTCCATGAAGTTTTCCTATAATGATTTAGGTGCCAAGGATCAAAGAACCCATATTTTCTTTTCATAATTTTGATCCATGGCTTATCCCCATCATTAAGGAGCTCTAAAACATGTCTAAAGTGATTTTTTCATAATTCTCAAGTTCTTAATACCCAAGCCCCCCTCAGACTTAGGGTTAGTGACCATACTCCATCCAACCAAATGAATCCCGTTGCCACTACTATTGTTAGCCCAAATAAATCTCCTAACAATTTTGGTAATTAAGTCAAGAATAGAATAAGGTATAGCATATGTACTAGGGCCAAATACAAGGATGGCCATCAGGGTGGCATTAACAAGTGTGACCTTCCTTACCATAGTTAAGTACATGGTTTTCCAGAATGCTTGTTTGCACTCAACTTTTGTCACAAAGGATTTGAAGAAAGCAGCTGGTACTCTAAATGGAGACACCCAACAACCCAAATATTTGAAGGGGAATCAAAGATATGATGTTGATAATAGATTGTTTGACTCTAGCATTAAGCCAAGATGGAAAATATATATATATATATATATATATATATATATATATATATATATATATATATATATATCTGATTTGGATTTATTTGACCTCTGACCAGTCAGAAAATTATACAGGTCCATGTACAAATTAATGCCTCTAGCATCAATCCTGGATGCTCTACAGCAAATAGTAATATCATCAGCATAGAGGGTGTGACTTATGTTCAAATTTTCAGAAATTTTGAAGCCTCTAATCATTTGACAAGATTCAGCTTTGTTTAATATACTTGTAAGGACTTGGGAGACAAGAATGAATAGATAAGGAGACAGGGGGTCCCCCTATCTTAGTCTTGACCTTGGTTTGCACCAACTGCCAATCTTCCCATTTATAATGAAGGCCATTGACGAAGTTTCAATGAATTCATTTACCCAATTAATCCATTGGTTGGAAAAATTCATCTTGGCTAACACAATATTAACAAATTCCCATCTAATAAGATCATAGGCTTTCTCCATATCCATTTTGATTAGCATCATTGGGTTTGACTAGGTATCATGTTCTAGAGAATGAACCAACTCTTGAGTTAATAAGATGTTATCAAATATGCTTCTTCCTTCGACAAAGGCAATTTGTTCTTTACCAATTAGGGAATGGAGTACATGTTTGACTCTATTAGCCATCTCCTTTGTAATAATTTTTTTAATTCACATTACAAAGGGAGATTGACCTATAGTCAGTCACTTTTTAAGGTTATCTTTTTTTGGATTCAAACAAATATGTGTTTAATTCCAAGATTTGGGCAGGTTATTATGGTTGAAGAAATGTATTATATCATTAGACACACTCATGCCAATGTATTTCCAAAAGGCCCTGAAGAATGCAACATTCAGGCCATTAGGTCTAGGTGATTTCCCACTAGGCATGGTTTTAATGGTTTGGAATATTTCAAATCTAGTTATAGGTTTGATCGATGTCGACTTGTTCCTCGAGAAAGCTTGGGAGCATCATCAGGCATCATATGGTGGATATCCTGGCTGTAGTTGGTAGTATTATCTTCCTATAGTTTTGAATAAAATTTAATGAATTCTACTTCAATTTCATTAGGATCAGTGTGAATATTTTCCTCATTATCCTTAATATGCGTGATTTTTTAGTGTTGCCTATGGTTTCTAGTCATTTGGTGGAAGAATTTGGAGTTACAGTCTCCATTCTGTAGCCATTGTGTGCGAGATTTTTGGGCCCATTAATTTGTATTTTGTCTCAACATTGCCTTATGTTTATCATGTAGAGGTCTTAGAATATCCTAATTTTATTATTTATTTGATATTGTATGTTCTCTAGCCTCTATCCTTGCAATTTTAGCTTCTATCTTTTTTATCTCCTTTTCTAAATTCTGTGAATATCCCTTAAACTTGTTTAACAAATCCTTCCTAAGATTGTGAAACTTATGGGATATATCATGCATAGGATTACCAGTAGCTTTGACCCTCCAAATCTCAAACACACTATCCTTGCATTGGGGTAGATAGATCCACTTGTTGTCAAACCTAAATGGCCTTTTCTTAAGATCATTAACCTTTTACAACTTCGATTAGAGGAGAGATGAGTGATTTGATTGACATCTAGCTAGGAGAGACAAATGGTAATTATGAACATCATTCAACCACTCATAATTAACTAAAGCCCTATCCAACCTAGCCCATATCCTTGACATCCCTCTTTGATTATTGATCCATGTGAAAACAGGACCAGAAAACTTAAGAATTACTAAGTTATTATGCACAATGGAAGATCTGAAAAGGTCGGATTTCATACAAGAATTTATGTTTGGTTGACCCCCTTTTATTTCCTCTGAATTGCGCACGGCATTGAAATCTCCCATTATTATCCACAGGCTGACAATGTTGGTTAATTTGCTGAGATTCAGCAAGGTATCTTGTTGTTCCCTCACAGATTGTCCATTGTATACAATTGCAACCATCCAAGTTTTTAAGATTCCATCCGATAAGACGACATGCATAAAATTTCTAGAGAAACATAAAGGGGTGACTTGACCTATCTCCTTCCTCCATAATATTATAATGCCACACTAGTAACCAATGGCTGGGATAGCTGCCCATTCCCATTTTTTTTTAACTTTTTATAGAACTTCCTTGTCCTTGCCTCATCTGCTCGAGTTTCTATGAGAGAAAGTAACATTATGTTATGGGAGTTGATCAAGGAGAGGACACGACTTGCCATATCTTTTCCCGAAACACTCGGCAGTTCCATGTGGGCATATTCATGAGAAACCAATGTCTAAGGTTTCCAATAACTCATTCTGGGACTCTAAACGTCCCTTCTTCTTTGAGTTGCTTTCATCTGAGGCTGTTCTCTTGTTATATCCTCCCTCAATGTTCTGCTTCACCTCTATCTCCATCCCGATTCCACCATCTGGGGGTTCCTTTTCCTCTTCCATATCAAACTCCAATTGTCCATATTGATCAACTGACTCCTTCTTAGTTAAGGCCTTATTAACCCTAATGATTAAGGTGGCATGAGATGAATTCAATATAGGAGGGATAGTAGACTTATACGTGTCTTGGGATTTGTTCTCCGCCCGGTAATGTGTTTTCTCTACCACTAAATATATTAGTGGAAGATATCATTAGTTGGCTAGTCTTGACTTGATTTGATAAAGTCTCCTTCCTTCCTTCCATCAATTTGCACATGTCATCCCATTCCCCCATATCCAACTCATCATCACTCAAAGACTGGGTAGAGTGGGTACCCTGGTTTCCCCGAGTTTGGCGAGTTGCCTTTTTAGATGAACTCAGGAAGACGCGTGTCGACTGACCCCTGATTCCCTCAGAGCTTCTTTCCCTTGATGCTCGATTCCTGCCATGATTTGACGTGCTCCCTCCACCCCTTCCTAGGGTGTATACCCCATGCGATGACCGTTCAACGTCTCTCCCTCATAACGCTGTTTCCGCCACTTGGCTGGTTATAGTCGTTTCCTCTAGTGTATTGACTGACACGTGGTTGATGATGGCCCCTTCCTCTGGTGCATTGACGGTCACGTGGCATTTTTTCGTTACATTCATGATCTCCGTTGATGGTTCCGATTGGTGGTATTGGCGATTTCCAGCAGCCGTGCCTCATCCTCTCCCACGTCCCTTTTCTCTCGGCCTCATCCAGGGACCATAACCCCTTTCCTCCTTTTCAGTCGAGTTTTGGGTCATATGTCCCGGTGCTTGAGTTGTCGAATCCTCTGTATTCCGATAGGAGCTACCGGTGTCCATAGCCATCACATCCTTCCCTTTCGGGTAGATTGTTTTCGACTCGATGCCGGGAACATCACTACAACTCCCAGAAGGACCCTCCCCACAACAATCTGCATTATGCCCTACAACACCGTATTTATAACAGAATACCGGTAATTTATCATAAAGGATAGAGACGGAAGATCGCGATCTCGGAGTCCTTACCCAAACCCACCGTTTGAGGGGTTTTGGAGATCGATCTCGATACAAACTCTGGCGAATTTTCCTCTGCCCCCCTGAGGTGTGGTGTGGTCCACCTTTACCAATTTCCCAAAAATAGGAGACCAAGGATTCAAGATGATCCGCTGGCCAGAACTCCACCGGGAAGTTGTAGAGATGAACCCAAAGGGTTACCGTTGTTAGTCGCTTATACATCGGTTGGAAGTGCTCTTTCCAGCGAAGGAGATGAAATACCATTCCATTGATGGTCCAGGCCCATCCACTAACAGGTCCTCAGCCATGGTTTTTGATGAACATCGAATCCAGAAGAATCCATTCGGCATATCGGCTATCAAGAACTCTCCATAGCTACTCCAGAGCCTTGAGAGGGTTTCTCTAGCCATTTCCAAGTTAGGAGCCTTACCTAGCACCTTGCTAAAGAGGGTTCCTCGCGTGGCTTCATGTGCACGTGAGAGGGTGTCCAGGTCCAGAGATATTTCATCAGTGACCGCAGCCTTCAATTTTTCCAAGGTTGGCCCTGGGATGGTTACCGACAAGATCTCCTCTTGATTCCACCGTCCACGAACAGCTTGCGTCCAACATCTTCTTATTTCTCTCGGCTTCCTCAGATGGGGTGCTCTATCGGGAAGGTCTTGGGTACAACCTAAGGTTCTGCATCACATTTATGTTTGGAGGAGGATGGGCCCGGCTTCATTACTCCGTCCCCACCCACCGGAGTTAGTGGAGGGAGTCCCACATATTGTCATTCGAGGAGGGAGCCATAAAAATTGCAAGTTGATGAACAAAGAGACTTTTTTCGATGTTGCATATGAATTTTCATTAAAGAGTTATTAGTGTGTGGACAGTATGGTGCAGTATTTTAGAGTAAAAAAAGTGCATTTTTTTATCCATAAAATATTTATAACATTGTGATGAGGTGTGCATGTTCTTATATTTTTGTATTTTGCTTATTTTGTTTATTTTGCTTGACATGGATGAATAGGCGTACATGAGGAATACAGTGCTTGTATTTTGGTTTTTTAATGACATGGCTATTTTGCATAAAGCACACGTGGCATCAATGCTAGATGCCACATTTTGTTTGAAATTTTTTTAAAATTTAAAATTTTTATTTTTAGATTAATGATATGAGATTAAGTTAATTAAAAAATTTAAAATTAGTTAATAACTCAAAACTATAAAAAAAAATTAAAATAAATATTTCAAAATAAATAAATAAATAAAATTGTTGAGTGGCATTTGACATTAATTTATTCTACGAGTGTGGCCACGTTGGTGTAAAAACCCCAACTAATAAAAAATCAAAATATAAATAACGTTATTTATATGACATTGAATTAAACATTTTAAAAGTATATGATCCATATTGAATAACAGGTTAAAATACAGAGAAAAAAAAAAAGAAAAACATTTAATCCAACAGATTGAAAGAAATATTGTGATTGTGAACGCCAGCATTAATCTACTCTACGGTACAGCACTTATCAAATATTCTGATTCCATAAATATTAGTCCGATATCTGTCTCTTAAACTTTGATAGTAGTGTCACTGTCATGTATATAATATATTCCTACCAGCGTACGTAAAGTAACACGCGTCAACTTGACAAACATGAAAAAGCCACGTGTAGGCCAAGCATTTGTGATCTGCCAAAACCTCTCTCTCGCGTTGACAGCTATGAACCTTTGTTAAAGGAGAGAGAGCCATATGTCACGCGACCAAGCCTATATAATCACACAATCAATCCATGCCAGGCCATTGAATCTTATCTAGCTACTGATTTCTCATCTTCCAATTGCAGCAGCAACTTAAAGATCATAGATATATATATACGTTCTATCTGATTGAGCAGCATGGTCGGTGGGTACTTCCCGGTGTGTATCCAATGCGGGACGACGAGCAATCCGTGCCGGTGCAAGGTGGTTGGACCCACAGTGGGGTTCCTGGCCTTCGCGGCGGCTGCTGTGGTGGAGTGGCCGGTGGGGGCGGTGGTCTACCTCTTCCGCCATATGAAGGGCCGCCGCATCATGGCCCATCCAGCAACCGTCGTCTATCCTTCCGTCACCAACGCCATTCCTATCTAAACTAACAACTACTACTTACTCATCATGACCATCATTATCACCACTTTAACATATCCTATTTCTATGTGTATCTGTTGTGTGTATTCTCTGTGTGTGTCGTCTTATCCAATAAAATCCATGATGCCACGTGTTTCTGTGTACATTGTCTGTCGTCTCTTTTACTAACATGGATGTGAATTGTATCAAAAGAATAATATGGATGTGAATGTGAATGTGATTTTGATTTGTTCTAGTTTCTTAACTAAGTTGTGTTTATATATTTCTTCCTTCTTCATAATCATCTCTTATAAAATGCATGATGTATGGTTTGATTTAAATGACTTGGTTGAAATATGTGCTTCCTTTCCTTTCTTCCTTGTTTGATTTAAAGGAGTACATTTGTTGGCTGGACATGGGATAATTTCTAACAGCGGAAAATTAGGAACACAATTTATACTTTGATTTAGTTTTGGCACCAACTATAATCCATACTTATCTGAATCAAGCTCTACTTCAACTCATGAACTAAGTGAACAACCAAAATTAGTCTCACTAACATAGATGTCAATGTCCAAAGAATTCCTGATTTATTTTATCTCATTTTATTTATAAAGTACATAAATCACATTCATTAGAATAAAGGTTTCATATATATATATATATATATATATATATATATATATAAGCTATACTATATGGGATCAATACAAGAGGGGTATGATGGTCCCTAATTACAAATTCTTTCCCTATTTCTGGGTGTCATCAAAATCTTCTCTCGGGGGGTTAGTAAGGCGGTTTTAGATGCGTAAGCAGCTAGGCTCCACTTAATTATGGATTTTATCTTGATCAGCTTTAGCTTCTTTGACGCTTGAGCCTTGAGCTGTATCAAACCAAGAAAGAGTTAATTAGGAAAATGATATCACAAATAGTTTTTATGAAAATGCGTTGTTTGTCATGAAAACATCATCTATTATCCAATCGCATGTTCCAAGCTATGGCTATAGTGAAAAGGTTCCCCAATAAGTATAATGATTTGACTGAGACCTAATCTGTGGCCATGAGTTTTCAAATCCTTGTGTCCTCCCCGTCCCAGCAAGGTCCTTCAATTACTTGCCTGGTTACGTTAGTGTCTTAAGTTCGGTAGCATCTGCCACCGATAGGGGGCTTGTCACTGTTAAAGGCTCTCCATGTAGTAGTTTTTGTCTGGCCTCCCATATTGTACTAATCGGGTTCCATATCATTAATCCTTGGAGTGGGGGATAGATCAAGCAGGATTCTTTGCCTTTGATCCAGATGTTGAACCAAAGAAAGTTGGTGCTTCCCATGCCCGGCTTGGAGGCCATATTATGCATCAGTGCCCATGTGTGTTGAGTGATCTCTTTCCAGAAGTGAGAGGTTGTAGCTGGCGTCTTCTAGAATGGATTGGGTTCACTATATCTGAAGTATGAGTGTTTCAGTACTTGGTACCAAATCCTTGTCTCCCTTAATAGGAGCTTCCACCACTATTTCTCGAGCATCGCCAGGTTGAAACTTCGTAGATTTATTATTCCCCATCCTCCTTAATCTTTTGGTTGACAAATTCTCTCCCAACTCACCAGTTTATATGTTTGGAGTCCATTTCAGCTACTTTCCAATGGAAATCCCGCTATACAACCCATTCCAGTAGGCGGTATATGGAGATCTAGTGATTGAGGATTACGGATATGACCTAGTTAAGTAGGGTAATTCTCCCTACCATTAATAACAATCTAGCCTTTCATGAGGTGATTCAACCCTTGATCTTGTCAATGAGTATCTTCTAGTCAGCCTTTCTTGGCTTAGTACCTAATATTGGAAGTCTCAGGTAACATATGGGTAGTAGTCTATATTACACCCTATAATGTTTCCCATGTCCTAGGGTGTGTGTGTGGTCGCCCTGATAGGTATAAGGAAGCTTTTGTAGTAGTTTATCCGAAGCCCAAACAGTCCTTCATATAGGTAGAATATAAGTTTGAGGATTCTGAAATTGTTTGAGTCTCTCTTACATAGTACCAGTAAATCATCTACATACTGAAGGGAGGAGATTTCCACATTACCTCATTAAAAACCTTTAAATAAGTTTGCCTTTGTGGCATTTGCAAGCATTGTGTTGAAGACATCTGCTAACAGTATAAATAGCAATGGTGAGAGTGAGTCTCCTTACCTAAGACCCCATTGGTGTCTTACATATCCTGTTGGACTGCTGTTAAAGAGGAGCTTGGCTTTCGAGGAAGAGAGAATTGTCTTAATCCAACCAATCCATCTTGATACGAATCTCCTTGCCTAGAGTATATCTAGTAAGAACTCCCAATCCACCATATCGAATGCTTTCTCGAAGTCTATCTTTAGTAGAGCTCCATTCATAGAGCTTTTCATCATTTTCAAGATCAACTCTTTTACTGCTACAATACTATCGTGAGTACCGCGTCCTTTGATGAATGTTGTCTGGGTATTATCTATCAGTCTTTCCATGAATGGCTTGAGCCTGTTTGCTAATATACCTTGGTGGTGATCTTTATGGAGCAATTTAAGAGACTGATCGGTCAGTAATCTAAGGTGGTTGTTGGAGCTGACTTTTTAGGGATTAGGAAGATGTACACCCAGTTAATTCTTTCGAGGTTGGCAGTCCCTTGGTACAACTCCTCGAAGACTCTCATCATGACCTCCTTTATGAAGGCCCATCCTTGCAAATATATGGTCATTGGTAGTCCATTCGGACATAATGCTTTGTCAGGGTATCACACTTTAACAGTTGTCCAGACCTCTTATACCGTGAATGGATTTTCCAAGGCTTCCATGTCTATTATTCCTTCAAGGAGTATTACATATTTCAATTTATAATGTATTTGAAAATTCTTTTGGTGCCAAATAATTTTTTGAAGTAAACGGTCAATTTTGTTGTTATTCCTTTATTTTCTTAAATGGTCTCCTCCCTCACTTGTAGGTTGTGAATCCAGTTTATGTTCCTTCTTTCGTTTGTTACCGCATGTATGTTGAGTTCTGATCTTCCTCTCTTAGCCATATTATCTAGGAGCATTGTCTTCAGTAAACTTTTTCTTCTATAATGATTCCTTTGTACTCCCTTGGTCGGGTCATCTTTTTTGTTGTAGTGCTTCTTAATTGATTACTTTCAACACATGATAATTAAAAAGAGAGTGACAAGCCGAGAGGGACGGTGATGGAGCGCACGTGGAACAGATTCTGTGGGATTTGAACTTTTCATTTGAAATTTAGAAAATTTCCTTAATTTTAAAAAGTCTGTAATTTTATTTAATATTCATGATATTGGATCGGAGATATCCAAATCACCCCATGCTTTATGCAAGGGTTTCCAAGGAAAATTTAAAACTTTCTGTGTTCAGTCTACATAACTTCCGGAACAAACTTGTCAAAGTTGGGTCTCTATCTCCAAACAATGGACATTGGCATCCGATACAATCTCAAAATATTTTCAAAGAAGACTCTTATATTTGCAAAATTAAATTCTAGCCACTAAATTTTCCACTACATAGCTACGTATCACGTGACAATATTAATTTTAAAGTTTTAAAATTAAAAAATTTTAAATTTTAATCAATTCTTGTATTTAGTTTTTTAATCCATTTTGAATTGGTCTAATACACAATTTAATTCATTTCTATTATAACGAACCAGGTCATTTTAGTGCCTCTATTATAAAATGAGAACTTTTTGAGTCACTTATCTTTCGATTGAGAAATGTCGATTCTCTCACTAGCCTTTTTTGGTCCTATACATATGCTTTTAAAGCCTTTTTGTCCTTGTACATATATGTTTTAGGGATTGTATTTTTATAATCGTGAAAATAGATGGACTAAAAGGCTCAATTTATAATAAAGGGGACCCCGAAAGAAGGTTCCTGGTTTGGTATAATAAAGGAACTAAATTGGGTATTAGACCTTTTGAATTTGTATTGTAAAAACGTGAATGAGATATGATGGTTGCTATCTTTAGAGTTACTATTACTCCCCAAACCAATATGTATAAAGATTTTGACAATAACATAAAATTTGAAGGTCCAAAGTCTTTTTTTTGCTTTTGTTTTATTTGAAATTTTCTCCATTCATTTTTTCCATTTCACTGGTTTGCTACCTTTTGAGAAATGCTCTATAAAATATTTCAAAGTTATGCATGTTCTTAGAAAAGACTACATTGGTTGAATCATTTGGGAGTATATTTCAACGAAAACCCCACAAGGAAGGTGAGAATACGCCTTAAGGTAACAATAACAGTACTCTCCTTTTGTTTGCAACCTCAAGGGACTCCATCACCCTCATGATGATCCACTGGTGGCTACTGTGATAATCGCCAACTTCAAAGTCAGACGAGTTCTCATCAATAACGGGAGTTTGATTGATGTCATCTTTTAGGATGCATATAAGAATATAGGTCTTGGACATGAGAGGTTGAAACCTATGAAGTCATCACTAGTTGACTTCACTTTGGAGAATAATCACGGTCGGAGGGAATGGTCAACCTCCCTCTTACGGCAAGAAGCTTTTCTCGGCAATCAAAGGTGATGGTAAACTTCCTTGTGATAAAATGTCCCTCTAGTTATAATGTCATCATTGGCAAGCCGACATTGAACTCCTTGAGAGACGTTGTATCAACCTACCATTAACTAATGAAGTTCCCAACCGAGCACGAGTGTGGTGAACTAAGGAAAGATCAGCTAATCGCCGACAATGTTACATCACCTTGCTACGAGGAAAGATGTAGGAGTCCCTTATAATTGAGATACGAGGAGAAAATGAGGACAAGCCGACCCAGAGAACGATTCCCTTGGAAGATTTGATCACAATGCATCTAGACGAAGACCGACCGGATCACACTATTTAGATTGGTGCAGAGCTACAGAATGAATAAAGGGAAGAGATGATGACATTTCTGTGAGATAATGCAGATGTCTTTGTTTGGACCCCCGAAGACTTGCCATGGGTAGATAGAAGGGTCAAGGAGCATCACCTTAACATGGACCCTTCATTCAAGCCTGTCATTCAAAAGCTATGCTACATTGCCCCTGAAGGGTAACCAACAATCAAAGAAGAAATCAATAAACTGCTCAAAATGAGATTCATCTGAGAAGTCCACTACAAGGAATGACTCGCCAAGGTAGTCTTGGTCATAAAAGCTACCAACAAATGGCTGATATGCATCGACTTCACGGACCTCAACAAGGCATGTTAGAAGGACATATAACATCCTCTCCCTGTGATGGCCAAGCTGCTTGACTCCATAGCTGGGCATGAGTTGTTAAGTTTCTTGGAGGCCTTCTCGGGATATAATCAGACCAAGATAGCAAGGTTGGGTGAGGAGAAGGCCTCATTCATCATGGATAACGGGACATATTGCTACCAAGTTGTGCCCTTTGGACTAAAGAATGGCGGTGCAACTTTCCAAAGAGTAGTGCATAAAGTCTTTCAAAAACAGATCGGAAGAAACGTCAAAGCGTGTGTTAATGAAATATTGGTAAAGAGTGAAAAAGTCAATCAACATGCCACTAACCGGAGGAGACCATCCGAGTAATCTGAGAACACGAGATACACATTAATCCAACTAGATTAAACTTTCATCGTCATGGTCAGGGAAGTTCCTCTGATTTATAGTCACCCAAAGTGGGGATCGAAGCTAATCCCAAGAAGATCAAACCCATCTTGGAAATAAACTCCCCCCAAGACCATTAGGGACATCCAAGGACTGAATGGGAGGTTAGCCGCCCTAGGATGATTTATCTCGAGGTCGTTTCAAAAGAGTCTGCCCTTTTTTTCTAAGTTTATTTTGGTTTTTTTAGAATTTCAGCTATTTTTTACGTTTCTCATAAGTTTTTATCATTTTCTAGGATTTTTTTACTTTTATGGTTTATTTATTTATTTATTTTTACACTTTCCTGAATTATTTAGGTGTAATACCCAATTTAGTCCCTCTATTATACGGATTTGTGACTTTAGGTCTCTCTATTATAATTTGAGCGTTGGGGTCCCTCTATTTTTCACAATTGTGAAATGTTAGCCCCTTCCTTCATCAGCTTTAGGGGCTAAACATGCCTTTACGGACTGACATTTCTAAATCGTGATAATATAGGAACTAAAAAAACTCAAATTATAATAGGACCTAAAGTCGAAATCTATATAATAGAGGGACTAAAGAATTACCTAAAATTATTATGATTTTTTGGAATATTTTTGATTTTCTAATATTTTTTAAAAAAGTTTTTATAAAATTTCCATTCTTCCTATTCTTTTTAGTAATTATGGATTTTTTTTGTTTTTAATCTTTTACAAATTTATTAGATTTTTTTAATTTTTTTATTATTATTTTTTAAATTAAAGTGTGGCTCATATATAAGCTGGTTCGACACAACCACGAGAGCATAAATGAAATTTGAGGTGACACCATTTACTTCACGAGGCAATAGCGGTACACAAGCATACATATGATTGCCCAACATGAAACCAAACTTGGTACCATGTCAAGTACGACCCGATTAGACATCTATTTTTTTAGGGAGAATAAACCCAAAGATAATTTACACTATTTATTGAAGAATTAAGGGTTTTTTTTGTATTTTTTTTAAAAAGTAGATCAACATCAATATCGTTATTAATCTTCATCAAAAATGTTTTCCTCTCTCTTGAGCTTATTGAAATCGAAGTCCACATAAAAACTCTTGTAATCGATCGTGGCTGCTTCCATCTCCGTATTCCCCCAAATCCTCAGCAAAATTACACCATGACAGCATCCCTCGTCTCCTTCTCGGCATCCTCCTTCTCGTCAGCCCCGCCCTCGCCCATACCCGCCACATAAGTTGATGACGTGGCCTTGGTGGGTGACAAAAAAAGTCACAATATCCTTCACAATAAACAATTCCCAATCGGAAAACCTCGGGTACCTTGCAGTTGAAACCAAATCAAAGTAAAGTGACCAAAAAGATACAAATTGAAGTTTGTGATACATGGGCATAGTTTAGTGACCTCTTAAGATTTTTACCCGTCATCATTGGCAAGCCAACACTGAACTCCCTGAGAGCCGTTTCCCATGGAAGATTTGATCACAATGCTACTTGACGAAGACTGACCTGATCAGACTATATTTTAGATTGGTACAAAGCTATAAAATGAATAAAGGGGAGAGATGATGACATTCCTGTGAGATAATGCAGATGTCTTTGCTTGGATCACCGAAGACTTGCCATAGGTAGATAGAAGGGTTAAGAGCATCACCTTAACGTGGACCCTTCCTTCAAGCCGGTCATTCAGAAGTTACGCTACTTCTCCCCTTAAGGGCAACAAGCTATCAAAGAAAAAATTAGCAAGCTGTTCAAAATGAGATTCATCCGAGAAGTCCACTACACGGAATGACTCGTCAAGGTAATCTTGGTCAAAAAAGCCACCAACAAATGGCGGATATGCATCGACTTCACGGATCTCAACAAGGCATGTCTAAAGGACATAAAGTATCTCTCTCCCTATGATGGCCAAGTTGGTTGAATCCATAATCGGGCATGAGTTGTTAAGTTTCTTGGATACCTTCTTATGATATAATCAGATCAAGATAGCAAGGTTGGGCGAGGAGAAGACCTCCTTCATCACGGATAAAGGGACATATTGCTTTCAAGTTATGCTCTTTGGACTACAGAATGTCGGTGCAACCTTCCAAAGAGCAGTGCAAAAAGTATTTCAGAAACAAATCGGAAGGAATGTCGAAGTGTGTGTTAATGACATATTAATAAAAAGCGAAAAAGTCAATCAACATGCCACTAACCTGGAGGAGACAATCCGAGTACTTCGAGAACACGAGATACGCCTTAATCCAACTAGATTCCCTTTCAATGTCTGATTAGGGGAGTTACTCTGATTTAAGGTCACCCAAAGTGGGGATTGAAGCTAATCACAAGAAGATCAAACCCATCTTGGAAATGAACTCCCCCCAAGACCATCAGGGACATCCAACAGTTGAATGGGAGGTTAGTCGCCCTAGGATGATTTATCTCGAGATCGTTTCAAAAGAGTCTCTCCTTTTTTATAAGTTTATTTTGGTTTTTTTTTAGACTTTCAGCTATTTTCTGCGTTTCTTATAAGTTTTTCTCATTTTCTAGGATTTTTACATATTTTTTGGTTTATTTATTTATTTATTTTACACTTTCCTGAATTATTTATGATTTTTTGGAATATCTGCGATTTTCTGGATTTTTTAAAAAATTTTCAGAATTTTTCCGTTCTTCCTATTATTTACTGTTTTTTACTGATTTTTTAATTAAATTTTTTTTTTCAAATTTATTAGATTTTTTGAGTTTTTTAATTTTTTTAAAATTAAAGGGTTGGCCCATAGGTTGGTCCTGCACAATATGAGCCCAAATTAACCAGGCCGTGCTTCATGCTGGGCTGACTCCTTTGGCTTCGCGGGCCATGTAAATACAAGCATGCAAAGTGCCATGCATAAGCTAACCTATGCCATGGTAAGCTGACCCGTTTGACATTTATAATTTTGGAGAGAATAAATCCAAAAATAATTTACTTTTTCTATTTATTAAAGAATTAAGGATTTTTTTTTTGGTATCTAAAAAAACAGATCAGCATCAATATCATTATTAGTCTTCATCAAAAATGTTTTTCTCTCTCTTGATGAGCTTATTGAAATCGAAGTCCACATAAAAACTCTTGTAATCGATCGTGGCCGCTTCCATCTCCGTATTCCCCCAAATCCTCAGCAAAATTTTACCATGGCAGCATCCCTCGTCTCCTTCATCGGCATCCTCCTTCTCGTCATCCCCGCCCTCGCCCATACCCGCCACGTCATCATCCCCAACGCTCCAGACCTCCACCCGGTTTCCCTCGCGTGGGACCCCAACGCCCAGCACTTCCTCGTCGGCTCCCGCCTCCGCCCTGCGATCTCCTCCATCTCCGACGCCGGAGTCGTCGAAACCCTAATCTCCGATGAGCTCCATCCGCAGGGTTCTTTTATCGCAGCCGTCGCCATCGACGCACCCCGTCGTCGGCTCCTAGCCGCCCTCGCCAACCCCCCTGCTCTCGCCGCCTACGACCTCCAATCCCGCCGCCAGCATACCCGAATCTTCTCCTCTCCACTCCCCGACGACCCTGCTGCTCTGGCCGTGGACCATGCGACAGGCGACGTCTTCGTCACTCTAGGGAACTTTATCTACAAGATAGATCTGGAAGGAAAGGCATCTATCTTCTCGGAATCCAGGGTCTATGGATCCGAGGCTCCGCTGGAAGGCGTAGCGCACGTGAGCAGGGGGTTCCTTCTCGTGGCGCAGGGGGGCACGGGGGCGGTTTTCAAGGTCGACGATGAGATGGGGGCGGCGAAGACGGTCCTGGCTGCGCGGGGGAGGGGTCTCGCCCCGGGGCCGGGTGGTGCCGGCATAGCAGTGCGCAGCGACGGCTCGGCAGTCATGGTTGCCGGGTCGAAGGTTCGGGCGGTGAGGAGCGAGGATGGGTGGGGTGAGGCGGCGGTGGTGGACGAGGTTTCGGTGGAAGGGGTGGCGATGGGGGTGACGGTAAGAGAAGGGAGAAAGGCGTACGTGCTGGTGGGAGAGAAGGACGAGGACGGGGGAATTTCGGGAAGTAAGTTTAGGATAGAGGAGGTGGAGTGGGGGAGTGACGGAGGGTGACATGCTTGTGCCCATGGTCTTGTTGGCCCTCGGATTTGCTTACTTCTTGTACTGGAGATTCCAGATGGGGCAGCTTGCTTCCAGCTTGAACAAAAGAGAGCTTGATCAAGACAATTGGTTTTACTCTTCCACACCTTGCACATCCGGTGCTTGTAATTTTTGTTTTATTTTTAAATTTTATAATAAGTTGATAAGCACCTTGAAGGACTTCAACAACGTGTACAAATCCGCAGTTTACACACAGAAACAGATACATAGGCCTAAATCCTGGCTCTTGCACCTTCATTTTGCAAAAATGAAAATTTGATCTCGGATTATCAACAGAGATGATCCGGTGCTTGTATTTTTATTTTGAATATTCTGTTTATTCTGTTTCTTTTCCCTCCTCTGTAGCTAACAAATCTATATTTATTTACTTTAAACATCCCCTCCTTTCCTTGGCGATTTACTACAGGACACTTGTACATTGTTGATCCTTTCTTGTTTCTCCATGTGTTGCAATCAAACAGCTTGAATGAATGTGTTGCATAGATTTTTTTTTTTTGAAAAAAATGGATAAACCACATTCATTCATGATTAAAACTCGAAATACATATAATTAGGTACATGAGTGTGTCCGTCCGGCTACTTGGTGTCGGCGGCTATTACAATTGAGCTTAAATGACACTCTTCGTCTTGGATCATCCCTCTCCTCGGAAACTGAAGGCATGGTCATAATATCCTCCCTGTCTCCCTCCAGCCCTGTGGCAGCATCCTCCCTTTCGTCAATTCTTTGCGCAAGACTCCGCTTGATGATTGATTAGCCGGTGCAGAACACGTTTTAGCAGGCTGCGTAATGCGGCATCAAAACAAGATAACGTAAGAAAATCTATTCCACGGACTATTATGGAGAAAACACGATGTTTTCCATAGAAACATCTCCCCGGTTCCTTCGGCGGATGCTCCAAGTAATCGCCATAATCATCGGTTGCCATCCTACTTTGACCTCTTTCTGAAGTCGTATCCCAGTTGCCCCCTCAGGACCCCATAGATCTTGTATACTCACGAGGGGTGGAAGTGATCCCAAAAGCGGGCGATGAGTGCCCCAAATTTTTTGTGCCTTAGGACACGTGACGAATATATGTTCAACTGATTCTGCATGTACTGAGCAGAGGTGGCATTGTGTGTCACTTCCCCCCTATCCACGTTTGGCAAGGTTGTCAAGTGTAAGTACTTTGTTGTCCCATGCCAACCATGCAAAGAGCTTAACCTTTGTGGGACAAGCTATTTGTCAAATGTCCTTTATAAGACATCAGAGTCCTCCATCTATTAGGAAGTTGTATAAGGACTTTACCGAGAAATTTGAATCTAGTTGCCAGGATCTTTCATCCTCCCGTTCCTCCATTGTCGAGGCTAGTGCTTCCATGATCTGAGCGAAGGCCATGGTATCCGCCTAGGTTAGAGGTCCCTCCTTCAGTAGCGGCACCTGGTTCTGCCAACAGTATCTTGCTTGTTGTAGAGAGATATCGGAGTTGCGTATCAGTTGTTCCAAGGTATCCAGTGTCGCTACAGGAGTGCCTCCATTGAACCATTTATCGTACCATAAACTAATAGTGTGCCCCCTCCCGGCTTTGGCCTGAATCCCCGGTTCTATTGACTTCCAATGCGACATTATCCCCTGCCAGCAGTGAGAGGCTCGCCCTGGTGTTTTCCGATGTGGGTTGATGTAGGAGTCCCAGAAGTATGAGTGCTTGACCACTTTGAGACATATCTGGGCCTTACCATTCAGGAGTCGCCACCACCACTTGCCCAGCATGGCCGCATTGAAGGTGCTTAAATCAATAACTCCCCAGCCCCCCTGCTCTTTGGGTCTACAGAGTTGTTTCTAGTTTACCAACCTATAGGAGTTCTTCTGCATATATGGGAGTTCTTCTGCATATATGGTCCCCGCCATAAGAAGTCTCTGCGTAGAGCATCAATGCGATGAATAGCCCATTCAAGGAATTTGTAAATAGCCAGCCAATAGTTAGGAATGGCAGATAACATGGAGTTGATCATCGTGACTCGCCCACCCATTGATAACAGACGTCCCTGCTATCATGCCAATCCTGTTTTTGATTATGAGGATGAGCTTTTCCCAATCTTCCTTCCTTGGCTTAGCCTCAACTATCGGCATTCCCAGGTATGTTATGGGCAACTTATCAATTTTGCAGTTCAATATGCTTACTAGCATCCCTGGGGGATGACTTGTAGTATTGATGGGGACTAGCATGGTTTTGTGGTAATTTATGCGTAGCCTAGAGAGCCCTTCAAATAAGTAGAAGATTAGCTTGAGGTCCCGCAGGCGCTCGACTCCTCAGAGAGCATAGCACTAGAAGATGCGTCGGCATATTATAGAGATGTAATTTCCTCCCCACGGTTCCTTGTGAATACCATGGAACAAGTTGGCTCATTGTTAGCCTTAGTCATCATCATTATGGAAGACATCCGCAACTATGACAAATAGGGAGGGAAAGGGGTCCCCGGCCCGGTAGCCCTCTCTTGTGTCTCACATATCCCTGCAGTCTCCCATTGATGAGAATCTTGGATTTGGATGTTTGGAAGATCATTTAAATCCAACGTATCCATCTTGGGCCAAATCCCCTAGCCTTGAGAACATCCCAGAGGAACCTCCAGTCCACTGTATCGAAGGCTTTTTCAAAATCCACCTTCAGAAGTATCCCTCCTTGTCTTCTGCATCTCATGATATTGATGAGCTCCTCAGCTGCAACTATATTATGTTGTATACTCCTGCCCTTGATGAAAGCCGTTTGTGACTCATCAACTAGCTCTTGCATCAGTGGTTGCAACCTGTTGGCGAGGACCTTGGTGATGATTTTAATGGAGCAGTTGATCAAGCTGATTGGACGATAGTCCTTGATTTCCCGTGGGGATTTAGTTTTCGGAATCAAGACTATGTGGGCCCAGTTGATTCGTTATTATTGTGCCTCCCCTCTGTAGAGTTCATCAAACAGTTTCATAAAATCCCCTTTCATGAATTCCCACCCTTGCTGGTAGATATTCATCGAGAACCCGTCCGGACCCGGGGATTTTTCCGGATTAAGCTCCTTAATGGCATGCCAGATCTCCTCTGTTGTAAATGGCTCCTCTAGTTGGCCCAAGTTGACATGTGGTTGATTGGAGAAAAGTTGATCCCAGTTGGTGTTGTATTTAAGTTCTCTTGTGGTACCCAATAGGGATCTGAAGTGTGAGGCAAAGGCGCTAGTGATTTGATCCGTTCCAGTGAGAGTGGATCCCTGATGCTCTAGCTGGTGAATCCAGTTCCTACATTTGCGTTGGTTCGCAGCTGCGTGGAAAAATTTTGTGTTGTTGTCACCCTCCCTTAACCAGGTGATCCTAGAGCTTTGCCTCCACTGTTCCTCCCTTCTGATGATATCTTCATAGCTTCTTTGGCAATTGAGGAACTCCTCTGCTTCGCTCAGTTCCAAGTGATGATCTTGTAGTACATCCATGGCCTCTATCTTCGCCAACAATTCCTCCTTCTGTATCTCCCGTCTACTATAGGTTTCCCTGTTCCACAATCTCGATCTTCTTCTCATTATGAGGGTCGACTTTTTATCCACGGGGAAGGCTCCATTCTCGGCATAGGTGTTACCCTCCCACCAATGCTTTACCATTCCCCAAAAGCCCGTGTTTACCCCATGCGGTTGAATCAGAAGACAACATTAGGTCGGTCTAAACTACCATATTTCAAGCAAATAGGTGTATGATCGGGTGATCACAGGCGGTGTGGATTGCGGTCTGCGGGAACTTGGCCACTGATCCCCGACATTAAGAAACGGTCCAACCGCGCCATTGACGGTGCCTCCCTCCCATTGGTCCAGGTGAACTGACGTCCATGCAGTGGTGGGTCAAACAGTTGAAGCGACTGTATGGCTTGTTCGAACAGTTCCACATCCCACCTGGCACTGATTCCCTGATTACGTTCCCCATTCCCGCGGGTAAAGTTGAAGTCTCCGATTATCCAGGGGCCATTCCACCTCTGTCTGATGTCAACCATTTCTCCCCATAACGCTATCTTCTGAGCTCATTCACAGGGGCGTAAGCGGTATGTAAGCATCCATACATGCATCCTTTATGCTTTCAAGTATCACCGGTGATGGAAAAAGTATCTATAAAAGGTGCTTAGTGCTCTCAAATAGCTATTATTCCACCTTGATACAACAACCTCCCCGAGTGTTCTCAACTGGTAGAATCAAGCGGTCATTATATAGTTTTCCCCCCACCGACCGCCAAATTTGGTCATCCATTACAGCTAGCTTATTCTATTGAAGACAGAAGACATCCGCATTTTGGCTGTGCAGGAAGTCACGCACTAGATAGCGCTTCTTCTGTTTTCCCAATCCCTTCACATTCCATGAGATAATTTTCATCAAATGGATGTTGAGTTGCCCTGAGCAGGGGTCCCAGAAGGCCTTGGTGGCTTAGGTCCCAGAATGTGTTGCATAGATAGTCTACTGATTTGTGTAATAAAAAAGCAAAGAATGGATTGCATATGAGTGAATAAAAATGTGAAGTTATTGAGTCTTCAACACCACAGCTCAATGAAAAGAGAATTTCAATGATGGACGGAAACACGAATGAAGTAGGTATTTCACGGATATGGGGCACATTCATCATGCATTAAATACCTGTAAACTGAACCTCAACATGAATAAGAGAAGATATAGATGAAAACAAGCAAGACACAGATAGATGAAGCTTAACAAATTCTAGTAGCTACATGATTAGATCAGTGCATGTTACAAATTCAAGATAACCTTAAAACTCTTTAAATGAGGAAGCTTAGTAGTTATTTTCCAACAGCAGCTTCAACCTGAGGGGCCAAGTTGCTAGGACTGGGAAGTTTCTCCTGACCTTCAGAACTTGAATGAGACCGTTCCTTGGAGATTTTTGCCTTCTCTCTAAGCTTCTCAATGAGCTTCTTCTTGGTCTCGGCTTTGCTCTTGAGCTTCAGCAGAGTCAACAGAGAGTAATGTAGAAAACAAGCCAGCAGACAAGAACAGCACTGCATCCCTTAAGTAGTACATTATTTACTGTGCCAGTTTCTTGAATCTTGCTTCTTCCCTGTTAGGAGACCAGACACTTTCATCAGTAGAAAGGACTATTACAAATGATCACAAAACGACCAGACACTTTCATTCTGATACTATTGAAAGTATAGTGGAAGCAAAAGGAAAATATTTGAAATTTTGGTTTCTTGTAAAAGGGATCATGAAGTAATTACCAATACCATGATTTGGATTTTATACATCTAATAGTATTTACCTTGATGATACAGAGCAACTGTTAATCTGAGGGAATGTGGGCAATTTAGACATACCATCGATTTTCAAATGTTTATTCACTCAGAACTTAGAAGTCATAAAACTGAAGGCAGTGAAGTTGGATCGGATTAATTAAAGATTACAATAGTGTACAAGTTATCAACCAAGAAAAGCTAATGCAGTAATGTATTATGAAAAGCGCACAGGAAGTTTGGAGGACAAATTCCTTTTGAGTTGATGCCCTATAACTCAAAGCAGGGTCCCAAAGGAAAGTCGAATGTAGCGAGAAAATCACTATTCATACATATTGTGAACTATTAAGCTAGATTGCATTTTCTATAACCCTTCATCCTCGGCCCCTTATTCATAACCATCCATTTTTCTTCATGACTGCTTGCTATCACAGATGACCTAAAGCATTGTTTGGGTGCTTTGGAATAAAGTAAAAGAAAAAAGGTAATAGCGGCTAATTTCTTGCGTTGATCATCATGTCAATTTAGGTATTAGTAGAAAAAAAATAAATTAATAGGCTTCATGAAAGGGGATTTGTTAATTCACTTAGGTAAGGTAGAAGGACCAAGTTAATGCACGGAATAAGCAAAAGATGGGATAGTAGGCAATCAGGATTTGGTTTTATGTTTAGCAATATAATTCATTTCATCCTTTTATTGAAAGGAAATTAAAAGTTGTTTGCCCCACGTGTTGGAACCAACTGCTTTTTAACAGATTAACCACAAAATATAGATGAAAAATAACAATACAAGAATAGCAAAGACATGAGAGATTTAAGGTGGTTGGCTCTTATTTGGCCTATGTCCACCGACGGTAGAGAAGGAATTTCGCTGACAAAAGATGAAAAATTAAAAAGAACATATCACTTTCAATACACACCAACACAAAAAACATTAGTATACAAAAGCATACAAACCTTTCTCACAAATATGGTTATGAGAAAGTATAAACAATAATGCTAAAGATATTAGAGACAATAAGGGTTGTTAATCTAAGTTTTGCCTCCTTACAGGAAGCCCTTCTCTCTGAAGAACAAAACCTATGTTGCTATATCTCTCTCACAAACTCTAAGACTCGTTGTCTTTTCCGACCCAAGAGATTATCAAATCTCTCTCCTAATCTTTCTTACATTTGGCTTCACGAGAAACCATTCCCTTCTATAGATAAATGAAGGGGCATGAAAATCTCCTTTCATGGCTACATTTAATGGTGTCAAGCCCACACCATTAAATGTGGCCGCAAACCATGACCTATATAAGAACCAAATTTTTCACAAATCTCCATCTTGGCTTTGAATTAGCTCAGCGAGCATGTTGCTGAATTATCTATAGTAGCAATCTTCTTGATTAGCACGACACCTTGACCGATGATCTCTCTAATGAAGTATATTTGATATTATTATGTTTGGTCCATTAATGATGCATTTAATCATTAGAATATCAATAATTTTTAGTTAACACAAAATAAACCAATATATTTCTTTTATTAGCCTAAGTCATGTACCAAATCCTTTAACAAGATAGCTTCCTTCATTGCTTTTGTAAACATCATATACTCCGTTTCAGTTGTAGACAAAGCAACTTTACTCCATTTATAATCAGAAATGGTGAAAATTTATTTGGTCAAAAATCTCAATTTATCCAAGTCACATGCATATTTAGAATCAGTATATGCAACATACCATTGGCAAAGCAAAAGCTACCATCACATACTAAACCAACATTAATAGTGCCTTTTAGATAATGTAATATCCATTTCACAGATTGCTAATGTTTTTGTTGGGATCAGGACATGAATTTTGCGACAACTCTAACAACTTGAAAATATACTAGAGTACATACCCCTAGCATACATAGCGGCTCTCGATAGCGTTAGCGAGAAAAACATTCGACATGTACTTCTTCCAAGCTTGGTAAACACTTCTTTGAAAGCTTAAAGTGGGAAACCAGCGAGAGTACCACCGGTTTACGCACGCATTCCAAAACATTCAAATACCTTCTCGATATAGTTCTTACGAGACAATGATAACTTTTCAACATTACAATTCCTACTGAATCTCTACACCTAAAATTTTTCTAGCTAAAACTAAGTCTTTCATCTCAAATTCGCCATTTATTTGAGTTTTTAACTTGTTGATCTCAAACAATCTTTTAAAGTAATAAACATGTCATCAACATAGAAAAACAAATGGATGAAAGAATCATGAGATAACTTTTAATAATATACACGAGTGTCATATTGGCTTCTAGTATAGCTATGTGTGTATGCACGAAAGTGTCAAATCGCTTATACCATTCTTAGAAATTGCTTCAAACCATACAATAATTTTTTCAACAAAAACTAAAGAGAGAACTTGTATTTCTCAATTCATCATCATAATCAGCAGAAAAATACAACCAAAATAAATAAAAAACTAACAACACTAACTTTCCATATTTTTCTCCTTAAATCAAGGAGAATCATAACCAATTAGGGAAACTAAAATCTTGGGCATTTATTTAAAAAATAATAGCTAATTAACTCTAATTTCCCGACACTTTCCTCTGACTTGGTGCATAGATATTGATCATTCCCAACTTGCTTACAAAATAATCAAAAATTCTACCTAAGTAACCCTTTGGTGAAGACATCTACAAGTCTGTGAGTCGAGGGTACAAGCGGTATACAAATAACTCCATCTTCAAGCTTTTCTTTATGAAATATTTGTCTATCTCAACATGTTTGGTTCGATCATGTTGAGCAGGGGATTATTAAGCAATGCTAATAGCAACCTCATTTAATCCATAACAACTTCATAGGAAGCTCTAATCTACCAAGTTCCTTCAAAATCCTCTTTATCCGAGTATTTCACACATTGCATGGGCCATTGCTGCGTATTTTGCTTCAAAGACCTTTACTCCTAGCTACCACACTCTGTGTTTTACTTCTCCATGCACCAAATTTCCCCACAAAAAGGTACAATACTCAGAAGTGGATCTTTTATCAGTAACAAATCCAAACCAGTCTACATTGATGTACACTTCAATTCCACGTTGATCACCTATTTTGAAAAACAAACCTTTCCTTGGGGTTCCTTTTTAAGTACGTCAAAATTATGTAGACAGTTTTCATGTGTTCTTCACAGGGAGAATGCATGAACTAGCTTACCATACTACCAGCAAAAGAAAAAACTGGTCAGGTATGAGATAGGTAAATCAATTTACCCACCAAACATTGATATCAGCCTATGTCCACTGGAACTCCTTCCTTAACCTCACCAAGTTTGGAATTAAATTCCATAGAAGTATCTGAAGGCTTGCATCCAATCATCCCCGTTTCTTCTAGGAGATCTAGAATATATTTCCGTAGTGAAACTACTATTCCTTTCTTTGATCCAACAATCTCTATACCAAGAAAATATCTCAACTGTCCAAGATCTTTAATCTCGAACTCGGATGACAAACTCTTCTTCAACTTTTCAATCTCCTCAACATCATCGCGGTGAGGATAATGTAGATCTACATATACAATCATCACCTGAATCCTTCCATTCTCTTGAGATCTTCATAAACAAAGTGTGGTAATTACGGCCCATGTGAAAAGCCTTGGGTTTTGCAACTTTTGTGAATCTCTCTAACCAAGCTCTAGAAAATTGTTTGAGCCCATATAAAGACTTTCTTAATCTGCAAATTTTCTCATGGAAACTTATCAACAAAGCGATGGAGGAACTTCCATATACACTTCTTCTAAATTACCATTCAAGAAGGCATTCTTAAAATCCAACTAATTTAATGACCAATCCAAATTAACTATAAGTGACGGTAATACCCTCATGAGTATTCAACTTAGCAATTGGAGAAAAAATCTCCGAATAATCAATACCATAGGTTTGTGTAAAACCTTTGACAACCAAGTGAGCTTTATATCTTTCAAGAGGACCATTTGAGATTGTACTTTCTTGTGAACACACACTTGCATCCAAGCTGGAGTCTTTCCTCTTGGAAAATCAACTTTTTCCCAAGTCTCATTCTTTTCCAAGGCTGTCATCTTCTATGAACCACCTCTTTCCATTTAGGATTTTCTAGAGCCTCATGTATATTCTTTGGAACAACAATACATGACAATTTTTAGGTAAACGCCTAAAAAGATGGGGACAAACTCTGATATGATAAAAAATTATACAAAAGGCGTTTAGTGCAGCCTCTAGTATCTTTCCTAAAAGTAATGGGAATCTCTAGAGTTTTATCTAACTATCTTGTAGAATTTGGACTAGGAGCAGTTGTGACGTAACTAGACTTAGGGGACCGAGATTTACACGATTGGTCTTGAACCTCTTGATTTGTCTTAATCTAAAATGCCATTACATAATGTTATTCTCATTAAGAATTGGAAATAGAATTGAGACAAATCCTAGGATTGCCTACTTAAGTTATATCCTTCTTCAAAAGAAATAAAAAGGCCTCCAAGCTACTTAGCATTGCCAATCATCGTCCCCTTGGTAGTCAAATTGAAATTGACAACTAGAGAAAAACACTTAGCTTGACAATTTTGATCAAGAGATAATATATTGATTGTGATAGATTATAGGACAATTTAGGGACATGAAGAACATTGTGGAGTATAAACTTCGAGGGAAATAGTAACGTAGAAATATGCAGAATATTGTTAGCTAGAATCTTGTTAAGTTAATTTGTATTGTATCATTAAGTTAGTTAGGATATTATACACTATTTTAGGATATTTAGTTCCTATTTTCTAGGACTAAGAGATCTGGTTGTTGTATTTTGTATTTTATAAATACCCTACCTTTGTAATCTGATGTTTTATGAATAAAGAATGTTCTCAATATTTTTCCTTTACACCAGCATTAATGGTATTAGAGCTGTGGCTCTTTTAAATTCTTATTCCTTAGTGTTTATCTTTCAGCATCTCTTTTTCCCGTTTTTTCTTTTTCTTCACTTATTTCCTCTCTGGAGTTTTTTTGCTTGAGACGATGTTTGGGGTTAACGGAGTAGAAGAGACAGTTTCAAGGCCTATTAAAAGGCAGCAAAATTCAGTCCAATATTCAAGTGATAACCCTACAATACAAATTACTACTCACAGCTTGAATAGATATAATTCTACGTGATGGTCTCGATCACGTGAAGCTTTTCATAAGGGAAAAAAGGGGAAAGATGGCATATTTGGATGGCTCGAATCAAGGAACCTCGCTTTAGTAGATCAAAGTTATGCGACATGGGATTGAGGGAAAATTCAATGGTCATGCCATGACTTATTAACTCCTATAGAGCCGGAGATCCGGGTGAACCTATTTGATTCTTATCCACGACAAAGGAATTATGGAAGAATTTTGTGAATGAGACTAATTTTGATCTAGGAAATTTTGCCCAGATTTTTTATTTGCAAGACCAAAATTCGAGAGCTACACCAAGACCATCAAAGGGTGACAAAGTACTACAATTTACTCAATAGTCTGTGGTAAGAGCTTGATCTACTGTATGATTTTGAATGGTTATGTAAGAATGAAAACACAAGATTTAGCAAGATGTTAGAAAAGAAAGGGTTTTTGAGTTCCTGCAGGGACTAAACAAGAACATTAATAAACTAAGAGGCCATATCCTTAAGAAAGAGCCAATTCCATCAACTAGAGAAGTATTTGCTGAAGTTCGTAGAGAAGAATCAAGGAGGGTTGTGATGATGGGAAAATCGGTTGCAGGAGAAACTGAAGGCTGGGCTTTAAATGTGGCTGAAATTTCTACTATTGCAGTCGGGCAAAGAAAGGAAATCGATGAGAAGAAGAAGATGCGATCAATGTAATAGGCCTTGGCACATCAAAGGAAACTTCACTTTGGCAATGAAAAGCCGACTAAGCGGAAGAGAAAAGCTTAGCGGTGGTGTGGAGTCGAGGAATGCAAGCGCCAAGGAACCAAGTTGATTAATCACGATATACTTCCTTTCTATAAAAAAAGCTTGATCATCTACACAGTTGATTAATCGATCTCAATTTGCCTCGATTGTCTATTCCTTTGTGTTCTATAGCTCAGTTGGTAGTTTTCTAAAGTTTTCATGTTTCATCTATTTCGCATTACCTTGGATAATCGATTCGGTGCCTCACGACCATATGACAAATCAATTTCAATTGTTTTTCTTCCTATGTTCCTTGTTTGAGTAATCTTAAGGTTTCGAATTGTTGATGGAACTTAATCTAGTGTCACAGAAAAGGTTGCATCATTCTTTCAAAATATTTGATTTTTAAAATCATCCTACATATGCCTAGAATAAAGCTGTAATCTTTTGTTCATCAAGAATTAATAAGGGACTCCCAATGTATTGCTAAATTCTCTCCTGCTTCTTGTGAATTTCAGGCCACACGATTGGGGAAGACAATTAGCAGTGCTAGAGAGGTTGATGGACTCCTACTACTGTTGAAACATCTCGAGCGAGGGGGATAAATAAAATGTAACAGAAACAAATCGGAAGACTCCGTGTCTATTGCAAAGGAAAAAGGCTTCTACTAACTTATACGGTTCCTCTTGGCCTTGTCCAATTCCCTCTACCCGAAAGCATACCCCTTAGAATGGAAACTAAATGTGGTAAGCTTTTCTCTCGATATTCACGATCATATTCATCCGATAATAGTTCTTGTTGATGATTATTTGGATCTTCTTATTCTTTGTCTTAAGAAGAGCACTTTCAGAACCACAATACCTCGACATCCCTCTTGTCATAACTTTTATTTCTTATCAACATTTGTCTACTACTTTTCCGAGCCTTTATTACTTTCCACTTATCCAATGTTGGAAATATCTAGGAATATTAGGGAGGCATTAGCACATAAAGAATGTAAAAAAGCATTCTTGAAGGAAATAAAGGCCCTTGAGAAAAGCGAGACTTGGGAATTGGTAAGCAAGCACGAAGACAAGAGACCGATAGTATGGTACGAAAGTGGGTGATTTCTTGTCAAAATATAGATGCGAGTATGGAACTATAGACCGATACAAAGCAAGGTTGGTAGCGAAGGGTTCTACGTAGACTAATGGAATTGTTGACTACCAAGAGGCGTTAGCCTCGATAGCCAAATTGGAATACTATATCCATGTGTGTTGTTATCTCTTGTAGCAAATAAAGATTAGCCTTTACTACAATTTGGGCGTAAAGAATGCATTTCTAAATGGTGAGGCTCAAAGAAAAGTCTTCATGGACTAGCCTCCGGGTTTTAAAGAGGAAACTTATGCGGCAACAAAGTGTGTCTTTGGTTAAGGAGAGATCTCTCTACGGCCTTGTGCATGGTTTAATAGATTTGCCAAAGCTTCCTTGAAGAGTGAAGGATTCTTGTAAGGGCAAAGAAGATCATACTTTATTTCTAAGCACCTTTATCATGAGATGGGGAACTTCGGTGTTAGCATAGTATAGCCGATGAAGCACATAATACTCACTAGTGATAATGATCACAAGTTATGCAAGTTGAAGCAGTTTCTAAGTATTGGGTACGAGTTTGAAATCAAGGACCTTGGAACACCTTTAAGATAATATTTTCTTGGTATGGAATTTGCAAGGGTCTAAGAAGGTCCCAACAGTATGCTCTGATTTTGCTTTCCGAGGATTTGGACTACTTGGATCTGCGAACCTGGCTGAGAAAACACATATAGAACCGGAAGTCTGAGCTAGAGCCACCCAGTATTGAATCCCCGGTCTCTGCGAAGAGATAAATGAGAAATATCATTAAGCTTGTAGGCAATGGCCGAGTTTATCTTTCACACACCGGCCGGATATAACTTTTTCGATGAATGTAGTAAAGTCAATTCACACATTCTCCCGAGGAAGAACGAAACACTTTGAGAGAGAACGCCTACTGAGGATATTGGAAGTATGCTAAAAGGATGTCCGGGGGAAAGGGATTATTGTTCTTTAAGAGGAGAAGGTCGACTACTAGTTGGAGAAGCTTATATGGTATTTGATTATCACCGAGGTTATATTCTTTGTCGGGAGATCTACTTTACAGGTTGTTTCAGCGTTTATTCTTTGGAATCTGAAGTGACATGGAGAAGCAAAAACAAACCATGGTTTCCTACTTTCTAGAGGAGTAGTGCTTGAAGGCGAGTTTAGAGGCCAGCTACTTTCATTGGATTTAATGAGGATTCTTGTGGATTAAAAGCTTACAGCATATTTGCAGAAGGCTGAGTTTAGAAAAACCTATGAGATTATTTTGTGACAACTAAGCATTGATTAGCATATCTCATAATCCGAGTCGCATTGTGTATCGACCAAACCGTGGAAGTGGATCGAGCATTGGAAATAAAAGAGAAGTTGGAGTCGGGAAGAATTTGTTTGTCCTATGTATGATCCCAGAGATCAACTTGTGAGATGTTCTAGCAGAAGAGACCAAGGCAAGAGATGACTTCGTGATGTCATAAACAATGCAGGGAATGCAAGACATCTACAAACTAAGATTGAGGGGGAGTGTAGAAATATGCTAGATTATTGTTAGCTAGAATCTCTCATTTAGTTAGTTGAATTGTATCATTAAGTTTAGTTAAGGATATCATACACTATATTGAATTATTTAGTTCCTAATTTCCTAGGTAGAGGAGATGCGGATTTGTTGTATTTTGTATTTTATAAAATACCACTATCTTTATGTAATATGATGTTTTATGCATAAAGAAGGTTCTGAATATTTTTCCTTTACACCCAACATATATAAGCTGATCCTTTTCCTAGCTACTTAGCGAGGAAAAGTTCCATCTAACATTGTTTTACTTTCTTTGATTTTTTGCACATGGACTATATAGAAGAAAAGCAATTTAAAGACTTCGATGCACATAAGATTTATTGCCCCTAGGAGTCGATCATCAAGACACATTAGAATCGGCTAAAACAGAACTGAAGCACTAGGTGATTTTTTTTAACCAAAAACAAGAAGGGTTTGAATTTCTGAGGTTTTAAAAGGTCGAAGGAATTTTTATAGATTTGCACCATCTGATTTCCTTTGTGGATAAGCTGCGAACCGGAAGAAGTTTCATTGATGATATTTGCTTGAAACACAGCGGTTTATCTATCTCACATTGGCTTCTATTCCAATTGGTTGGTTTCCCATGGATCTTCTATGCCGCGTCTCACGAGTATACCATAGATGTTTATAATGATCACATCGGGGCTCCCATTTTGTTGTTTCTTCCTCTCTTCCCTCGAAATGTCGGCTACTCTAGAACTACAATAGTCAAGCCTTCGATTCCCTAGTTCTTGTTTCTGATCATCATTTTCCTCCTCATGTTTCTTCCCTGCAAATGCGTCTAAGAAAACCTCTACCGGTTAGAAAGTAGTTGGCTTCTGCTTTCCCCAAAATTAAGAAACTTCATCCAAATCTTGAATGAGATCGGCTGAAAAAAACCAAAGTAGCATCATTCTCTTCTCTTTTTTTATGTAGCCGAACACTGTGGTGGGGCAATCCTCAATCATCCTTATAGCAAAAGGAATCTAACTCTGCCTTACGATGTAACAATCTACGATTTGTAGTATGCTTAGTAACATCCACGATCTCCTTGCTTAGACTTCCACCAACCTACGTTTTTAGTTTGAAAATTTGAGAAAAGAATTCTTTAATGTCTAAATACATCTCACATATTACCTCCCACACACATCCTTGGATTTGTTGCTTGCAAAAACATATGGGAGTTTTGCAATGGGTGAGTTCCATAGAGAGCTAATCACCAAGGAAAGGAAATTCCCAAACCAGAAATACTACTAGTTAAACTAGTAAGGCATATCAGGAGAGTGTAATTTTTTGCACATCTATATATAAACCCAAACAAGTTAAACATCTTATACAAAAGAGTTGCTAGAAAGGCAGATGTCAGGAGTTAAGATATTGTACCCAAATCCAAGCGGCTTTCGATTCACATTTCTAAAAAAATAATAGCAAGTAAGAACTTCCACATAACTTCAAACAATGTGAACTCTTGTTGTGTACCCTGTTTTCTAAATGTAAAGCCTTGCCTTGAAAAAGGGAATTTAAAGAGAATCTTAAAAGTGAGAGAAGTAATATCAAATATGAATGGACACAAGAAAGATATTTGACATATGAGGTGGAGATGAAGCAGTCAGTTTCAAGAGAGACCCGTCTTCTGAATGTCGATGCCATATCACATCTTGTAAAAAGCAAAAAGAAGAAAAGACCAAGATCCCTTCACTGGGATCTACAAGAAATGACAATCAGAAGCTTAGGTTTCTAAGTCACTAACCATCCATTTTATCAGCTTTCAAAATCACAATGCAATATCCAAAACATATAGAACTGTAAAGGGGAAGGAAAAAGGAAATTACAATCATAGTCAGAGTTACTCAAGCATGACTTTTACAGTTATATACTAAATAAATAACCCTTGAAAAAAATCTCTTATAAAGCCTCTCCAAGCCAATAGTGAGAACCTAAACGTTATTCTAACTCAGTTTCTCCCTGACATTTACATAAAGGCACTAAAAGACCACTAAAAGGCTCACTTGAAGAGATACGAAAAGCAAAATACTTTCTAGTTTTAAATTGTAATCCACAGAAACAAGATCAAGAGGAGACAACTCTTGAGAGAAAACTGAAATGCACCTGTATAAAATCCTTGGTAGGGAATTTTGAATCCTATGTTGACGCCGAAGAGGCAAATCCCATCCAGACGGAGTAGGCGGTGCTGGGACTGAAGCTTACGGAGAGGCAGAGTGGAGAGAACGCCATTCCCAGTTAGGCTCTCTCAGCTCTTCCGAATCAGGGCAACTGACAGTGGTCATCCAGGAGAGTGAGGCCAAAGGGGACAATGATCAAAGATTTGATTGATGGTGCAAGAAATTAAACGTAGCAGAAGGCCCAACAGAAAGGCAGTCAAACTGTAGACCCACAGGAAATACACTCCAACTAGTCCGATGGATGTATATTGCTTAGCGGGCTTAAAAAATACCATGACTGTAGAATATAATAATTTTTATGGATAGAAAATATTTTTTAAAATTAAAATTTATTTGAAATAATACTTCAAACCTAAAATTAACAATCACTTAAAAACTAAATATATGTCACTTATTTAGGTATATATGGAATATTAAATGTATAAAAGTGTATATATAAAGGGGTTTTGGGAGAGGCTGTACGCCTCGATCACACACAATCCTAAACACTCAAATCCCAGAGATTTTTCTTTGGGAGAAGGCTACGTTTTGGAGATAATTTTTTGGCAGCTTGAGAAAGATGGAGTGCTTTCCAAGGTGGCCAGATAGAGAAGCCATGGGATCTTTGTGAGGGATGGAGAGAGGAGTGAATAGAGACCAAAGGATTTTCGTTGGAGTTGAGGGAGAGAAAAACAGCAGGTGATTAATGCGTTTATTTCTCTGTTGATGGACATTTAAGTAATTTTAAAGATTTTTAACACAATCAATCATCTTTCGAGTCACGTGACATTACGTGACCAAAAAGAGGATTTTTTAAGGATATAAAAAATATCATATGGGCTTTTTAAAGAATTGAAAAAAATTTCCAAGATTTTTCGAACTTTTCTGTATTTTTTTACTTTTCTGTTTTTTTTTTTAAAAGCCAAAATAAATGATTAAAAATTGTCCTTAAAACTTATAAACTTTTATTTCTTCAATTTCCTAGAAAAGGAAATATCCAAAGGGGGCCTAGATCTTTATGAGTATAGAGTTTAAATATCCAGTCATCCAAGGAATCAAATTCTAATCAAAATATCCATCAAAAACAATAATGTAATGAGCTTATAAATTAAATTATTAATTATAGCAAAACATGGGGTAAAAATCTTGAGAGATCACCAAACTATACATATATTTCAGGCTTTGGGTACCAAATTTGAATTTATGTCTTTTTTGAGGTCATTTTACTTTTTATTTGATTTTGGTGGGAGGAGGGTGTAGGGAATTCGGCGATAATTACGACGACATGGCCAGCGAGATTAAGCGCGTGGAGGGTATTAAAATCACAATTTGCACAATCTGCTAGCTAGTTGAGCAAGCGTTTGAGGCAGCAATGATTTGAGTATGTTATTACGTTCTGACCTTATTGAAATCAAGGTTCCAAATGTTGTTCAGGTGGTTAGAAGTTCACAACAGAATTAGGATTTTCAGTACCTCATTATGTGGCAATATCAACTTGATCACATCACATAATTATGCGCCAATTTCCCGCTTAAATTGATCACCAATCATTTTGAAACTCAAATAAATGAGGAGTAATAGCAAAAGATTAGGTCAAATAGTTGGCTGCCAAAGTGAAACTATGAAACATGGACTGGTGACCCTCAAGATTTTTACTCAAGCATGCTCACAACCGTTGAAACGTAATTTTCTCCCCATTTCCATGAAAGAGTTCTACGAATTGGGAGCTCAAAATTAATCACAAATACATGCTTGGCTCAAATTATATATATGCCAATTTCCAAGCGGTATTTTTTAAATTCAAACATATAATGAGAAAAATTAAATCTAAGAATAATTAGATTCCTAATAAAATACTCCTTAAAATCAATGTATTTAAACTATCACTTTAGAATAGGGTTAAAATTGGTTTGGTTGTTTGATTATATGGTTAATATTCACCAGGGGAAAATCCTGTGAGATATGTAGGCGTCATGCTAGGCGGCTTACAACCTACTAGGAC